>VZTD01002597.1:3500526-3517398 GCA_013397725.1 Rhagologus leucostigma
CCCGACTGCCCCGGGGTGGTTTTTACCCCCCCCTCCACCTGCCCCAGCTCCCCATTGGCTCCGCTCCGGCCCCCCGCCCCGCCGCCCTCCCCACCGGCCGCCCTCCTCCGGCTTCCTCAGCCTCCGGACACAGCAGTAGGCACCCGCCAGAGGCTGACCCGGGCTACTCTGCCTCTTGCCCAGCCCCTTCACGCCCAGAGGTCCCCCCAGCCTGCAGGACCCACCACCCAGGGCGCTGAGCCCATCATCCTGATCCAGAGCCCCATGGCAGGGAAGCAGGTCTATGGTTGAGGCGACTGGAGGAGATCTGGAGAGACTGAGACAGACTTCAGCACATGCAGGCAAAGCCCTGCTGGGCTCCAGTGCTGCCCTGGCACCTTGGAGCCCCCAGGGCACTTGAAGGGCAGAGTGCTTAGCTGGGAGGGCAGGAGAGGCGCTCAGTCACCAGCAGGCTCCTCTGCATCCTGTGCCCCAGGGATCACCACCCTTGCCCAGCTGTGCTGTTTCCCATTGCATCACTGTGATCCAGACAGATCAGTGGACCTGAGCTGGACACACACAGGACCACCACCCTCCATCACCTGTGTCTGTCCAAGATGCCAGCATAGCAGGTGCATACAGGCAGATTGTTACTCACTTGCTTGGTGTTGCCTTTCCTAGACAAGACACGGCTTGGAGAATGACACCTGGGAAGGACAGAGAGGAAAGCCTTGGCTGGTCTGGGAATGGAGGGTAAGCAGGAGCAGAGCTGGTCCAGATCCCCTGGCAATGGCCTTCAGGGAGAGGCAGAGTGCATGTGAGTGCTTTAGTGATCTCTACCATAAAGGTTCTGCACCTGTGTGTCTCTGGGTCCCAATTTTTGTGTCCTTCTGACACAGTAAGACAAGCCTCTGCTTTTTAGTGCCCTATGGTGGGCCCTGCTCTTTTGAAGAGAAGTAAACCAGCCACTATTGCCCTGCCTAAATGTAATAACGGCAAAAGGAAGTTCCTATCCCTGTACTTCTCCCTTCAGCATTTCCAGCACTGCTCTTCTCCCTGAGCAAGAGATGGGTCCACCCCAGTGTATCCTGTGTGCCACAGAGGCTGCAAGCAGATGCCCAGAGAGGAGAAAGGCAGAGGCATATGGGGCCTTCCTCAGCCTTCTATGCTTTCTCTGCTCCGTAACCCCAGGGACTTCTCTTCCCGTTGCCAACGGAGTCTGGTATGGAGCCTGCTGGTCTCCCTGCACACACATCACCCTGCTGAAGGGAGCTGCAAAGGTCCCACGCGTGCAACAATTTCCTCCTTCCATTGCCTGAGCCCAGCACCAAACAGCTTCACTGGGTGGCCCGGGATCCTTCTGTGGGAAGAGACACACAATAGCCCTTTTCCAGATGCTTCCCTGGGAGACAGAAAGGCAGGAATCACCCCCATGGAAAGCTCAGAGCTGAATTTGCTCAGAATGGGATTTGGGGTGGCTGTCACCCCGCAGTAGTACACCTGACTTGGCCAGAAGGCACTGAGGGTGGAACAGTGTTCCTTTCCACGTCAGCTCAGCCGTGCCTGCTGCTCCAACCTCTCTACCATCAGGGAGGCTGTAGGGCTCTCCTCTTCTCCCCCCAGTCCATCCCCCTCTGCTTTCCCAGGACACAAGCCAGTGTCCCCACAAGCAAAAGGATACCAAGGACTTTCTCTCTCCCTCCATGTGAATTGCCAGCGCAGCCAAGCAGCAGGCACAGACAGGACACAACTTGGGGAGGAATGGAGCAGACTGACTCTCAAGCACAGGGGGAAACTACAAGAAATATCCAGGGAACAGAGAGCTTAGTGAAGGTAGGACAACTCTTCTGCTGCAGATCAATAGCCTGCACAGCAAGGGGGGAGTCCCCTCATGGAAGTCCCCTGCGCTACCCAAGGAGGTTTTCCAAAGACAAGCAACTCCCCCAAGGATCAGCAGCCCATGCTAGTGCCCAGTTCACTGATGCCAGGGTGATGCAAGTACAACCAGCCAAGCTGCAGCCTTTGAATTGCACAAACAAGAAATCTTTGCTGACAGAGCCATAAAACCCGTGTGGAAATATCCAAATAAAGAAATGTAGGAAAATCATGGAGGGATGATGAGTGGAGACACTTGGACCAGACCCTGAGACCCTGCAAGAAGGTTGTCTAGGACCAGAGCAGCTGGCATAAAGCCCATGCCATGCAGGGCAGAGAGATGGAGTCCAGGGATGTGTGTAGAAGAGCTGGGCTGGGTGGTGGACAGCAGAAGGGGCAGGATGCAAGGCAGTGATAGATGCCAGGGTGCTGATGAGTTCACAGTCTTCAGGGTCGTTAATCAGATCAGAGCTGGATTAAGGTGTCCGAGGTCTGATTAGCTTCATTTCCCGCCTCAGGAAGGAGGGAACTCTCTTTCCCATCCATCAGGTCCTCCAGTGACAGCTCACCTGGTTGCTAACTAAATCAGAGGACTGTAATAAGTGAATGTGACTGTGGCCTGGCCCCTCACCTCTGCCCAGCATCCTTTCTGCACAGGAGGGTCTAAGGCAACCCTGAACATCAGCCACAGGTGGCAGACCCCAAGACACCAGCCAGAGGAAGAGCTCATTCCCCCCGTTTGAAGGTTCAGGGCACTATGGGCAGAAACTGTCCCAGGAAACCACCCCAGTTCAGGATGAGGTGGAGTTTAAGGAGAGATGTTCCCAGTCAGCATCATATTGCTCCCTGTCCCCCCACAGCTCCCCTGTGCTAAAACCCACCCCATCAACATCTCCATTTGTCTCCTGCCTGATGCACCTCGTGTTCAGTGTGCCCTAAAGGTACCTCCACTTTTAACCACTTAGACTATTTCCATCCAGAAAGTGCAGACCAGCGAGAGGTCCATGCTGCCCAGGCAGCAGTAAAATTCCTCAGCTCCCTCACCTCTCTGGGGCAGACCCTGATCACAGCATCCCACGCTGGGCGGTGGGCATCACCAGGAGTGTTCACACAGTCCAGAGCTTCCTGGGATTCTTTCATTTGCTGAAGTATTTTTGGGGGGATTTTCTGGTTGTGCCTCAGCTGGACATTCAGAGCTCAGTCCTCCTTCAGTCACCTGAAAGCAGCAGTCACAGCAGCACCCCTGCAGGTACACATAAGCCCTGCAAAGCCTTTTACTCCTGGTGGGAAGGTGTGCCACTAGACAGCTGGAGCTCTTTACTGTGTCCATAGCCCCAAATGCACTGACTCCACTGTGACTCCCATCCATGTTAGGTCAAGCACCAGGAGTAAAACTGGAAGGGCAAAGCCCTCCATAGCCACCAAAGACACCCATGTCTGGTGTACACAAGTTTTCGGCAGCTGTAGAGTCCCGCAACACTACCATCAGCTCTTCGCATACTTCCCCGGTTTGTTGCCAGCAGTACCTGAGCCCTCAGAAACAACCCATGGGGGTCACAGGTAGTATTTGGGAGCACAGTTCGGTTTTACAGCCCCACTACTTCCGCAGTATCACCCTGGGAAGCAACGTAATGTCCCTCAGCAAATCCAGCTGCCCCAAGATCAAAGCCAAGGGTGCCGAGGAAAATCCATACCCTGATAAAAAAATTCCCGACTGGGACCAGACTTCCATTTTCCCAGGATCGCGTCTTCATCCCAGACACAATATATGACATGACCCATGCTGGGCTGTCTTGATTTTCACCTAACTTTCCATTTTGGCCTTTCCTAGATGAACAATTTAGCACCAGGTCCTTCTGTCAGCTTTGGGTCACCTCCTGCCTTGAGTCAATAGAAGTTACCTTTGACACAGAGACCGTGCAGTAACCAGTGCTTAGCCCATCCTAGAGAGGGGACAGAAACCCTGATTTCTAACCAGGCCATTTAGGCTTTTAAGTGTTGAAAGAGCTCCCTGTCCCCAGGATGGCTGTACCTGTTTGCTAAGCATTAACTACTCACCAGGTCACAGCCCCCAGAGCTTTCCACCTTTAGAAATTACTTCTCTGTAAGAAACCCATGGTGTGTCAACCTTGTTTAAAGCATCTCTGAGGAAGCAGAGATCTTGCTGCTCTGGACTTGGTGCCTCAGGTCATCTTGCACCATTCCAAAGTCTGTAGCCAGCTAGTGGAGAAATACAGCCTGGAGTCACTACCTGTGCTGGAGACAGGATGTAAGCCTGCTCAGAAATGTTTTCCTAGCTCTTCCCCCATGAGAGAGGCTGTAGAAGCATCCCACTTGCATCCCCGAGCAGGCTGAGCCCCTGGTAAGAAGTGCTAGGCATAAGAACCCCTTTTTGGGGTGTCCCAGGTTTTGTGGGAGCTCTGACTATTACCCACAGCAGGATGTTGCCCTTGCCCCTTACAGCCAGGCCACCCGCTATCTCCAGAGTCTGGGAAGCCACAGGAGGCTGCTGGGGAAGGTAAATAAACTGCCAGCCCAGTGATGATTTGTGGCTAAATGAACAGTTGAAGTCAGCTGTGAGTGGCTTAGGGCCGTTAACCAACCAGATAATAGGTCTTAATCAGCCCTGCAAGCTGAGTCTACCTTGTGTCAGATCTGGCACAGCCAGCTCCGAGGTCCCAGGCTGCTTGGGGGCTGTCCCCTCTGCAGAAACATTGGTAGAGGCATCCATACCGCTGCCATGGGAGCAGAGCAGCTGTCTGCAGAAATGGGCTTCTCATAGGGCTTCTCATATGTCTTTAGGGGACTTACCCTGCTCTGATGGTGACAGTGGACAAGTCAATGATGCCACCTCCCTCCTGCTTCCAAGGTCCTGTGCTCAGTCACTGCCATGCTCTGTCCCTGCCTGGATGCCCTCTCACGTGGGTTGGCCTGATCCTATCCAACCCAGAGACTTCCAAGCGAGCCACAGGCTCCTGAGGATTTCTTCATCCTGGCACATCAGCTGCTCAGTCCAACAGGTGGGGATCTGTCCTGGAACGCAGAAATCCCCGAGCCTCCATCCCTCTGCCCACCGTACCCAACCTCCACCCTCCCTCCGCACGGAGCGCCAGGTACCAGCCCCCAGCGAAGGGGTGAACAGGCAAAGCAAACACGGCTCAGTCCCTCCCAGACAGGCCTCCTGCAGGGATTTCTGGGCAGCTGTTTATTTAGCCAAGCAATTCCTCAAATAAGCAGCCTCATCGCTGATGGGACATGGCAAAGCTGAGCAGAAAAACGTGTTAACAGCTCCCACTCCGGAGCGGGGGAACAGCAAGCCAGCACAGGACAGCTGGCAGGGCAGGGAGGGTGCCTGCCCCAGCAGAAACAGCCAGGGCAGCTCTGGAGTGTCACAGCTGATCCCACTGCAGTGCTGAGGGCTGGGGCACCAGCATCCTTTAGGATCAGCCATAGGGCTGCAGGGGACAGGCAGGGGATGCCCTAGGGCTGTTCGGTTCCTGGGATTCAGCAATGCGCTGCAAAGGTGCTCAAGCGTGGAGACAGAGGGCTTGTCCCCTTGTAAACACATGGGGATGGAGTGACAGGGACACACGGGGATGGAGTGACACATCCACACATGGATTGGAGTGATGGGGACACGGTCAGCTCGGATCTATTTCTTACAAGGACTCAGAGTATAACCACTACATTTCCAGTCCTGTTAGCCCCTGGCCGCTCTGAAACACCATGGGCCCCCAGCATCCACACAGAGATCTCCTTCATCCTACTGTCCCCAAATGAGGGAGTAGCACCTTGGCTCATCCTCAGTGTCTGTCCTCACCCCAGGCCTTGTCTTTTGGGGGAAGAGACTAAACAAGCCAGCATCTTCCATAGCTCAGCATTATCCAGGAAAGCAAGGAAGTGACCGAATGCGGTGTCCCTCCTGCTGCTTCCCCATGCCCGCACCCCCACAGCCGTTGCCCGGCACAGCTCTCCAGTGGCCTGTGTCCAGTGTCACACATCTCTGGCACAGCCAGGCTCACCTTCCCCCTGGCACCACTATTGCTGGGCACACAGGGGGATACCCCAGCTCTGATTTTTCCTGTTGTCTCCACAATCTTCTGTTTTGGCTTCACTGTGTCTCGTCCCAAAGCCAGAGCTGCTGCCTGGGGGGGACAGAGCCAGGTTTGGGCTCTGGGGGTGAAGGAGTGAGGGGGAGGGACACCCTCACACACACCACTTCCCCCACAAACACAGCCTCACCGCTCCCCTGTTAATGGCCTTTCCATGGAGTCAGCACCTAACCTGCTCCCGGGTTGACAGGATAAATCAGCTGCTCCTCCCAGGACCTTGGGCTCTAATTAATGTCAGCTCATTAACAAGATAACGGCCATTTATTACCCTGTCTCCCTGGCTGCTGATTAACCCTTTCCCAAGGTGGGGGCAGGGGGCGGTGATGCCATGGGTCAGGAATGGTGGGAGCTGGTGACGTCTCTGCAGTGAGACCCAGGGACACCAGGGAGGGGGGAGATGAAGGCGTAGGAAAGCAGGGCTGCAGAAGAGCCTGAGTGAGGAGTGGATGGGAAAAGGAGGAGTCTTCCCCTACCAGTATGGCAAAGGCTCTCTGGATAAAAGCCTTGAAGGAACTATCAAGAGTCGAGGGCTCCCCCTGGATTGTCGCCGTCTCCTCCAGCACATCCCTGTGCTTCAGTGTCCCCAAGTGTCCCTACCCCAGCCCACGGAGGACAGTGTTGATGGGACCTAGAGCTCAGCACAAAGCCGCTGCACAACTCTGCTCCTCAGCCCCTGTTTGGAGAAGGTGCCACACAGACTCACAGACAGTGGGAAGCCACCAGTGTGTCCGTCCCCGCCTCCAGAGTCGGAAGCAGCCCCAGCTTCATGTTCGGATACTGTCTATGCCACAGAGCCACGGGGCAGGATAATCTGTCCTGGGGCAAGAGGAAGCCTTTGACATGCCCTTGACCAGGGCCTGGGTACGCAGTGCAGGAGGGAAGGGGCAGGCATGGTACCCCCGCCCAGCAGTCCAGCACCATGCTGGGGGGGCTAATGCTCTCCGTGCATCAATCACGCTGCTCGGCGGCTCCCTATTAGCGGGAGCAGCGGCTGGTTAATCAGGCTGAGGGCTTCGGCTCGTTAAGCTGACACCTCCGTTGTGAGAGTGAGACATGGGGGCAAGCAAGGTGCCACTTATTTATTTTCTTCTTTCCCAGGGAATATATTAAACAAATTAAATTCCTGGAGTGTTGGGTCAGCACAGCCGACTCTGCGCCTGTCCCAGCTCCACCTCGCTGAGCTGTGGGGAGGGGACTGTGCTGCCCAGCCTGCAGCAAACCCGGGCACTGCTGCAGGGCCCTGGCTCTGCCGAGCCTCCCCAGCTCCCTGCAGTAAGACACAGCCCCCTCATCCCTCTGTTTCACTCCCTGGGCTGTGCTGCAATCGTGACTGCTTGGCACTGCTGAGGATGGCTGGGAGGGCAGATCTTGCAGGAAATACAGTCCATGATTTCATACGGAAAGTCCTCCAGGAACTCACCTGCTGTCCCTGAGTGGGCTTCCTTGGCCCCACAGGGCGTGGAGCTGTGACACAGCCCTGGCTGCCTTTGGGGCAGCTTGTAATGCTCCCTGCTCCACGTTGAGCCAGGGGTTGATTTCAGCCACAGCACCAAGACTTCTTTGCACTCTGGTACTAGGGACATCTGGGCTAGTGGCAGGTTGACACTGGAAGGTCTCTCTGCAAGAGGGAGAGCTAGGAGGGAGTGCACTTGTTCTCTGTAAAACAAATCTCCATCACAGGACTGCAGGAGCTGGGCATTTAGAAAAAAATACTGTGCATCCCAAGAACAGCTTTATGCCAGAAGCATTAACCTCATCAGTGTTGGCCTTAAATTATACAAAGACGTGGGAACAAGAGCCTTTGCTGAAGCAATCCCCTACACTGGGCCCTTTGCCTGCTTCGGCGTCAGTCACCCCTTCACAGTCAAGTGCTGTCCCTGCTCAAATTCCTTGAGGGTTGGGATGCTGTTTCCTTGCTGCTGGCCTGCTCTGCTCCATCCCAGCACCGGCTGTGTTTCAGTCCTACTCCAGTTCTAGTTAGGTGACAGGGATGGATGGAAAACTCACAGCAAATTAGTCATTAGTCTGGAGTTGTTTATTTATTGACCATTTGCAACTCTTTCCTCCATCACCACCTTTTCCCTCCTTATTTTTCCAGCAAAGTCAGTGGCAGCCTGTCCTGCTCCTCTGTCCCACCCCATCCCATCTTGTCATCCCCATCTCTTACCTCGGTCCCTTCTACCTAACCTCAGTCCTTCAAGCGCCTCTTCATTTCAGGAATGGACCCACCTTTTACTGGTGCAAGGGTGACTCCCTGGAGGTTAGTGAAGAATTAGAAATAATTTAATTTACCTCCCTGTTCGGGTGCTTTGATGAGCTGAAAGGCCCCTTGTCAGGAAGCGAATCCATCTTCCTCCAGCCTTACATCAAATTTCATTCACTAATTAGAAACTCCTGCCCTAGACCATGCTGCCCCCACCCCGGCCACCCCTTCTCCCCACCAGCACCATTATGAAAATAAATTGTTCCATTAGCTGCATTGTTGTGGCTGTGGGGCCCAGCGCTGGGAGTTATTAGAGCAGGAGGGAGGGTGTTGGATTAAGACAAATGATTTATTACGGAAAAGGACGCTGATTAGATTCTTACTCGTCCCCAGCATGTGGGCGCATACTCACACACCCCCCATCCCACTGCCCCCCGGGGCACCACACAGCCACTCGTGGAAGTCAGTGCCGGATGGCGGTGGCGTTTCTCCTGGGGCTGTATCCTGCTGGCTGCTCTCACAGCGCTGGGAGCCCCCATCTCGTACTGGGACACGAGGCAGCAACTGATGCCAGCTGCCCCCTGCGTTGTCCCCAGGTGCCCCTGCCTGCCTCTCACTTGTTTGGAGGCTGGGGATCACCGGCATCACCCCCAGCTCTGCCGATTCCGCAGCAGGGACCCAGTGTGGGTACTGAGTGTGTCCTGGTGACTGGGGAGGGGGTAAGGGAAGGGTGTTTTTGACGTGTTAGCTCTGTACCCCACACTGTGGGAGTGGGAGCTAAGGGTGCCCCACCAGCAGAAGGGTTGGCAGGGCTCACCCTGTGTGGTGGGAGAGGTTGTCAGCCCCCTCCATGGGTCCAGAGTACTCTCTGCACGTGGCAGATGTGGGGTGGGTATGGCTGCAGGGGTGGGTATGGCTGCAGAGGTGGGCACTGCCACGGGGTGCCCATGTCCTGTTGTCCTCACGCTGCCTTGCTGTCACTATAGGCCAAGTGCATGTACCCACCAGCTTGTTCCTGGAGGGGACAGAGATCAGGGACACAGGGACATCTGGGTGCTTGTTAGATATAAAGGATACAAGCTAGAAAGAGAGTAATTTGTGGCACTGGATGGCGATTCTGAGAGCTGGTGGGTGTCTGGTGGGTGTTCAGTGCGGTGGTGGGCAGGTGTCTGTCCCGGGGATAAAGGTATGTGTAGTGGGGGGATGTGTGCATCCGTCTGTCTGTCCGCGGTCTTCATACAGGCACAGCAGGCTCTGGTTGACTCCCAGAGGCTGCTGCCTGCTGAAACACCTCCATCCCCGCCCGGGAGAAGCTGCCACGCGCAGGCAGAGGGGCTCTGCGGCACCTGCACCGGGGAGATGTTCCCAACGTTGCTCTCACAAGGGTGCCACGGTTGAGAGAGGGGCAAGAGGTGGGGGGGCTCGGGACAGAGGGGGAGGTGGAGGAGGAGTTCGGGGTGCAGGATGGGCTCAGCAGCACACACCACGCCCCCCCCCGCTCCCCGGGGCTCCGTGGGCTGGGGGACAGTGTATTGGGACACCCTCCCCTCCAACCATAACAGCGCTGCGGAGAGCGGGGTCCTGCCCCTGCTCCCGGAGCAGCAGCACTCCGAAAAGCCATCAAGTTTAATTAGGCTAATGCAAGTGAGAGCGGGAGGCTGGTCCCGGCTGCCTCTGCGGGCACCTGCGGGCGGGCAGCGTGCAGGGCTGAGCGGAGCTGGGCAGCTCCTCCTGGGATTTTTGGCGGGCGGCTATGGGTCGGTCAGCCCTCGCTGGGAGGAGGGTCCCTGCAACCTGCTGTACCGATGCCCGCAGGCACAGATATTTTGGGGTGACCTCCTCCCCCCCCGTCACGTCACAGCCCGGGCCATGGGGACCTGATTGGACCCAGAGCTCAGGGACGATGGGGACATCCCACCGCCATGCCCGGAGACACTGCCCTTCTGCAGGGCAGGTTTGGCCTTGGACACCGGTAGGATCCCACCCTGCTGTCGTCCTCGTGCCACTCAAAACTGCCACAAATAGGGGATTCTTTGGAGAGGCTCCGCTCCCACTGCCCAAGCCGCGGTGCTCCCCTGGCACTCCGTTGCCGGGGCCCCAGCACCCAGCGGGCCAGCCGGGAGCGGGCTTGGCTGGCGCTGCCACGGCAGAAGGCCGTGGGGCGAGGGACAGACGGGAGAGGCGGGGACGGGGACCATGTCCCCCCCTTGTTAACAGCGCCGGACCCTGTAGCCTTTTCAAGGCTCTGAATAGGGGGTGGTACCTCTCTTGTGCTGAATTAGGGGCCGGAGGTTGTTGGAGCTGGTTTAACACGCTCAGACATGGTTGGAGGGATGGGGGGGGGGGACGTGCTACCCCAGATGGGAACATGTGGGGGGTGTCTCCTGTCGCCACATGCCCTTCCTCCTCCTCCCACCCACCATTCATATGGTAACGAGGACAAATTGATGGAGAGACATCCATTGTGGGACCCTCCGGCCCGGCCCTTCTGCCGGCCACCCACCAGCATCCCCATCCATCACCGCCCATCTGGGACCCTGCTGGGACCACCCCTCGCCTGGGACTGGCACGCGGGGAGATGGGACTGCTGCAGGTGCCCACGGGCAGTGGGGCAGCTCCCAGGCTGCCTTGGTTCTCCTGGGGCTGAGTGACAAGACAGAGGATGACACCCAGGCAAGAAGGAAACTCCCTTAAGTCCTGTCTGTCAGCTGGACATCATTTTGTCCTCAACATTCTTTTCATGGGGGGTTATGGACTATGGGGGAGTTAATGGAGCTTCAGAAAGACCCCGGCAGCTTACTTACGGGTGTTTCCCCTTCCCCTCACTGCCCTGAACCCAGCTCAGAGCCAGGCCCTCCCTGCTTTCCCTGCCTCCACCCCACAGCAGCCACCACATACCCTGCAGTATCCTCCTAATGCGGCATTCTTCCCCCACACTCACCGATTCCCTAAAAACCTGGACCTGGAGATGATCTCCCCCAGCGGGCACCCCAAAGAGCATATCCTCAGGCATCCTCTGCCTCTGGCTCCCCCTGCCTGCGACAACAGCTTGATTGAAATTTCACTCCATAAAGCACCTCTCGAAAGCCTGACCCCGTGGCCCCCCCGGGGACCAATTTGTCCTTCTCTGTAATAAGAACCTAATTAAATTAGCTCTGCCGCCTTGCAGAGCCCTTAAATTAGCACGGTGATGAGGGCCCTGGCTGACAGCCTGCTGCCGAATTGCTTCACACTTGCCATGCTGTGGGGTCCAGGGAAAGCCCTAGAGAGATCCTGATCCCAGCACGGCCCAGGAGACCACGGCAGGGCAGCCGGGAGATGGGGCAGGGTGTGTACAGAGAGGTGTGTGGGTGGGACAGGTATGGGGAGTAAGAGGGAGGCTGTGTGGGTGGTGGACTTTCCTTCTGCTGCCGTGGCGATGGGGTAGAGGGGGGAGAGGGCTGACAAAGGGTGAGGGGCAGCACTGACTGACCCTAGTGACATTGGAAACCTGTCTACAGGATACAGGGTCCATCTTCTGGGTCAGTGGGTGTTGTGGTGATTGGGGCTGGTACGGAAGGATGGACAGGCACTGAGTGAGTCCAGACTAGGATGGAGAGGTATCCCTGGCAGTCCCACACTGGCTGTCCCTACTACACCCTGCCCCACTTGCCCTAGTTTCCAGGTGGCTCTAATGACAGTTTGGTCCCATGTAGACTGGGTCAATCCCACAGCCTCCAGCTGCCCACCTCCCCTGGGTACGGATGAAGTAGTGAGATGTCATCCTTCCTGGTGGAGGGCACTGGGGTGACCAAATCTTGCTCCTAGAGAAGCACAAGACACCCTCTAGCCCTGCCTGCCCTTTAAAAATTGGCACAGTGAGCATCCCCGATCCCTGCCTGCCCTCCCTGCACCAAAGTTCAGAGCTCCCTCTGGGGAGACGATGGATTTATTGGGCTGCGTCCCCAACCTGAAAAGGTACATCCAGTGAAGAGACAAAAATACGCCTGCCATCGGCCACGCTCGCGCTCTCTCACTTCATCCTGGACAACAATCACCATAAAAGCTGTGCTTTAAAATAATCTTTAAATAATTTCTGCTTTTTGTTTAAAAAAAAAAAAATCACCCCCCTAACCAAACAATTTCCCACCCTCACCCCGCACTTCCGTCTCACCCTGCACGCGCCCACACTGCCTCCCATCTATGGTACATACAAAGAGCAGATAAATAAATAAAGACGCGTGATGCTACGGGAGGGACATGGGTCACAGCCTCTCTCAGCCCCCTGCCCTCCACTTACGTGGAGCTAGGGGAGGCTGAGGCTCTAGCTAGGATTTGGAGTGAGGGGAACTGCGGCTGCAGCTCTGATGGGACTCTCCTCATGTCCGAGTGGGTGAGCAGCAATAAACGGGGGTATGGGGAGAGGCCCAAACATAAAAAAAAAAAAAAAGGAAATTAGACCAAATTTGGTCTTTCATGTTTGAGTCTCAGTGGAGAAAATACAGAAATTGTGCTGGAAGCAAGTACCAAACCTGAGGGTTTGGGGTACTGGGGGCTTGGGGAGGTCAGGCCAGCCAGGGTCTGAAACTCGAGGAGTTTTTTCAGCTTTGGGGTGGGGAAAGGCTTTTGGGCTGAGCCAGTTCAAGGCCGGATGCTGGGAAGGTTTTCTCCTCTGCCTCTTTCTTCAGACTCCAGCAGGCTGGGGTTGCAGCCCTGACTGTCCCCACCGCTGCTCCTACCAGTCTATGCCTGGCTGGCATTTGCACCCTTCTGCCCATGTGCCTGTTTCTGCAGCCCCCTCTTGCCAGTCAGAGCGCCCCATGCTGTCACAGCGGCCCCACGGGATGCCTGGCTGGGTGGCTCTGGTGCTGGCTTGGGGCAGAGCTCGGCACCTCACTCCCCAGTCTATCACTCCAGGGGCACTTGTGTCACCAAGTCAGAGGTCTCACGCCAGAGCTGTGCCAGACCCCCCACCCCTGCTTGTTTTGGGTGCCCCCTGCATCTGGGCTAAAGACAAGGCACGGTCCCAGTACCTGCGTCACCCTCCTCCCAGCTGCCATGTCCCAGGAGTGGAAATAGCACTGCCTGCCTTCCCATCCAGGCTGCCTAGCAAAGGCCCCTCGGCCCCTCTCCCAGAACTTCCCCACCGGGTGCAGGCAGGCTGGGAGCCGCGGTGGAGCAGCCAGGGCTCTCTCCTCTTCCCCCTCCCCCTCGTCTATCAGACCTCCATCATTAGCTAATTTGGCACACGCGCACACATCGCACACACACACACATAGCAGCATGTGGATCCAGCCAGGGGCACCCCCCATCCCGGGGAAAACCCTTCATGCCTCTCTCCTGTCCCCAGGAACAGGGGGTGAGGCGGTGAACATGGAGGAGGCACACCACGGAGCTTCGGTGCCCCCCAACCAGGAGGTGGCTGTACCCCAAGCAGGCAGGGCTGGAGGCAGCTCCCCATGGGCACCCAGCTTTGGGAGGGGGTGCTGGCCGCCAGTGAGCCACCCTGCAGCCACCAGCTCCGCCAGCTGTGCTGGCTGGGGCTGTGGTGCACCCTCAGCTCTCCGCGTGGGATATCCCCAGTGGGTGGAAGCTGTCAGGGGGCAGGAGCAGCCTGCCCAGGCGGTAGAGCAGCCCTGAGTACCAGTGCACACCATCCCCCTGCACCCCTGGCCACCCCACCAGGCTGTGGTAGAGCCGGAGTGGCCAGAAGGCCAGCTGTGCCAGCTGTTGCTCCTGCACCAGAGCAAAGCACGAGGCCACCACGCCGTCCACCACCAGTGTCCCATGGCGTGTCAGCGGGGCATAGGCTCCCACGTCTCTCCGGTCCCACACCCGCACCACTTTGGCCGGCTGCAAGCCGCCCCCCCCAGCCACCACCAGCACGAAGTGTCCCGGGCGCACGAGGCTGGCAAAGATGGGGCGGAAGTGGGTGGTGGGCGTTGAAGCGTTCTCTGCCACAAAGAGCAGGTGGGTGGGCGTCAGGACCAGGCGCCGGGGTGGCTCCTGCGTCTCGATGACGTGGAAGGTGGTGAGGGCACGGGGCTCCTTGTCCAGGAAAGCCAAGAAGTCACTGTAGGTGGGCCTGCCCGCCCCGTCCATTGCCAGCACTCGCTGGCCCGGGCGCAGTGCCCACAGTGGCGTCTGGGCACCGTCCTCCAGCGTTGCCAGTGCCCGCCCGGGAAAGCAGCCCCCCGTCTTCGCAGCGGCCGAATGCTCTGCGCAGGGAGAGAGAGGACAGGAGGGTTACCCATCAGCCACACCCTCAGCACCACCTTTCCACTGTGCATAGACACCTTCCCAGTCTGCCCGGCTTTGCCCACCCAGGGATAACCCTGCCCTGGCATCACCGATGTGAGCTTGTCCCCTACACATCCCCAGCTACCAATCCCCCCAGGCACCTCAGGCCCCAGCCACCATGTCACTTGAGATGGCACCTGGGAACTCCAGCATGGTCCCAGGGCGCTGAGCCTGCTTTAGAGATCCAGGTCCCAAACCCCAAACAGGCAGGGGGAGTGGGACACAACCACAGCCTGAAATGTGCAAAACACTACCAGGGGGCACCTGAAGCTTGAAAAAGCAGAGGCAGAGCACTGAGATGGTGGCAGGCTGAGGAGCAGAGTGCTTGGTCTCACTCTGCATACCCCCACAGCATCTCCATTCCCTGCAGTGCTGGTCCTGGGTACTGCCTGGGAGGATGCTGCAAGGAACAGCGCAGGATGCAGCGCCCTTTCCCAGCACTGCAGCACCCCTCCGCCCCATGCAGCACTCCTGCTCCCTTCTCCCACCTGCTCACCCCTGCACCACTGATGCCAGCCAGCTCCTGCTTCTCTGGGTTGTCGGGAGTTGTCACAACCTGTGGCCATCACTGTGCAAAAGCCACCAGCCTCCTGGGCAGGGCTCCCTAGTGATCATCACAGGGTAAAGGACCCAAATTCTCTGTGGCTTGTCTCCTGGGATGGTGGCACAAGGATCCTACTCCTCCCCAGATGAAAAAATGCAGCAAGTCCTGTCACTGAGTGTCACCAGGGGCCCATTCTGGCACTTAGCAGAGGAACCCTGGCTTCCCAAGGAATGGTGGTTAGCTACCCCAGCAGCAGTGTCCCCCAAATCCCAGCAACTCCCACCTCAGTGTCTCTATGATGCCCTCCCACCATCTGCCAGTGGCATCTCATCTTAGGGTCCTGCTCCTAGCCCTGCACAGTCATATCCTTGAGCTCTAAGCCCCCTCTCAGGGCCCTCTCCCAGCTCCCTCATCTAATCCCTGAGTGTCCCCACCCAGATGGCACTGCCCCCATCACTCCCCAGGTTTGGGCAGAGCCAAATCCCAGCCCCCAGGCCCATGAAGAGAGGCATCCATCTCTGGGACAGAATCCTTTTATTGCTCAGATGAGGTGCAGTGTCCGCCTTGTCCTTTCCCCGGAGGTCAGGTCCCAAATCCTACACCCTGCATCCCCTGGCAGGCAGCAGAGCCATGGGGAGAGGTTGGAGGAGGGTGAGAGGGGTGCCTGGCAGAAGTGGAGGGCATAGGTGCTGGGCATGGAGGGGTAGGTGGGTGCAGGGAAGGACCCGAGGAGACACAATACATACAACAGGCCATGTGGCCATCCATACAAAAATAAAAGCCATTTACTAAGAGGCACAGGCAGCCCGGCTGCCCTCTGTACACAGTTCTGAGGGGATCAGGATGTGTACCCCACAGCCTCCACCACGCACTCTTGGGTTCCCCACGGCCTTGAGGATCAATAAGGGGGACCCAGAGCCCTGAGAAGCTGCTGCAGAGTGAGGGGAATATGACCAGCCTCTAGAAGCCCTTCAGGGCCTCAGGGCCCCAGTCTGCTGCTTGGGTTATGGCATCCCTCTTCGGTTGGTCCAAGGGGAGCATCCCAGGATTCAAGAGCCTCTGTCTTTCTCCAGGGGCACAGCCCCACTCCTCTGGCCAGCCTCACGGCTGTGGGGTCATGGTCCTTGCTTCAGAGCCTGGCCCCACTCCTCCTGCCAGCCCCACAGGGTGCCCCGGGGCACGGGAGCCCTGGTCCTCCGGCCACGCTTTGTCCCTCTTCTTCGGGGGTACATCGCTCCCTCTCTGCGGCGCGGTCGCCCCACTTCCATCGCCGGCCGGCGTTGTGCCCGTCCTGGCATCAGCACGGGGAGCGGGTCAGCGCGGGGGGCCAGGCTGGCGTCTGGGGGTGTCGAGCCGCTGGCTGCGGGCTAGGGCAGTAGGACAGGCACAGTGCGGTGGGAACCGAGCCCGGGGACGAGAGACGCGGGGCAGCACAGGCACACCGGCCCCGACACCGCTGCCCACGGCGCGTGGCACACGGGTGTGCGGGCACGGCCCTCCGTGCCTGCGTGTGCGAGGGCTCCGGGGGTGGGCACGGTCCTGCTGCACGGGGTGCGAGTGCCAGCAGCCGCCGAGGCCGCCCCCGTGCCCACGCGAGCCCACGGGCAGGCAGAGCCCTCCCCAGGCTGTCGCGGCACGGGCACGGCACGGGCACGGCACGGCCCCTCCCGGCGGCGGCCGGCGCCGTGCGCGGGGCGCTGCTGCCCTCTGCAGCCCGCAGCCAGCGCGGCCGCTCCGGCGGGACCCGCATCCCGGGCAGGGCTGCTCCTCCCGGGCTAGGCGGGGCTTGCACCCCACGCAGTCCTCTCCCGGCCACGGGCAGGGCCTGAGAGCAGCTTCCCCCCCTGCCCACACCCCCCCTGCGCCGCCCCCACTGCACC
>VZTD01002597.1:3524787-3585724 GCA_013397725.1 Rhagologus leucostigma
CCCCCTTCGCGGGGCGTCCTGCGGGGGCTCCCTCGCGGCGGAGTGGGCGCGGGGTGGCACCCCCGGGGCTCCGGCCCCCGCCGCGCCGCCTGCTCGCCAGGGGCCCGGGCCTGCGGGCGGGGATCAAACAGAGCAGGGAGGCAGCTGGTTGAAATTTAACCACAATATTCTCGCTCCCCATTGTTTCCAGGGAGGCCCGATATTTCCACAACAGGATTATGGCATCTGATTAACTCGCTGAGACAACAATGAGGGGCTGGGATGGGCTTCCCCTTCTAGCTGCCAAAAGGGGAAAGTAAATATAACACCCTGATTTCAGGAGCGAGGGTTTGCAGGGCCCCCCCGGTTCTCCCCCAGCTGTGTGCCGGGGAGGGGTCCGGCACAGGTCCACTTGCGCACCCTCTGGTTCCCTAGGATCTTCCCAGGTGAGGCAGTGCCTTGGGATGCCCACATGCACGCAACTCTGTCAGGGATGTTCCCTCGCCAGCTCTTCAGCGGGTGCAGGGCACAAGTCACTCATAAGGATACACAGTGGCCAGATTGGAATAGCCCAGCCAGACATCCAGCTCTGGCTGCAGGGCTTTGCTTCTCTCAGCAGGACCAAGCAAGCTGGGCAAGAGGAATGCAGGCTGGGGAACCAGCATCACCCACAGATTTGGGATGCTGCTATCAAGTGTCCCCGGTAGACCATTCCCTTTCCTGGAGCTGCAAGCAAAGTGCAGCTGGCCAGAGGTGTCTCCATCAGGTTTTCATACTCAGTACCCACGGTCCATCAGGTTTTTGTACTGGTTTTCAAACTGCGTACCCAAAACCTGCGCTCAAAGCCTCTGTAACATCCTGCCATTGAGCAGGATGGTGAGATGCAGATGTCCCACTGCTCCTGCACATGATGGAGCTAGGGTGCCTGGCCAGCAGCCACCCCACTTCTACACCTCTTCAGCTGATCCTTCCAGTGGAGCATCCTAAGGGCATCGGCAGAGAGAGCAGAGGAGATGTATCACAGCACCATTCTCCACCCCTGCCCTTGGCTTCTCAGGGATGCAGAAGGGACACAACTCTCTGTGCATCACTAGCACAGGAAAATTAGACCCTATGGACCCTGGACTAGGGTCTGGACTAGATTCTTCTGGACTAGATTCTTCTGGACTAGATTCTTCCGGACAGGATCTTCCAGGGTGGTTTGTACTCCCAACAAAAGGAAGAAGCCTAGCTTCTCACTTCGCACATCACAAGAGACTGTGAAGCAGGATCATGTGGGATAGCACAGCATCTGGAGGCTGCAGCACTTCCCCACGGAGAAGTTCCCTATGAATGCCAACATCGCAAACCCAGACCTCCAAATAACCTCTGCAGCCTGCCAGCATGCAGTGTGCATGTCACAAACCTCTGTCCCCCTCCCAGCAGCCCCAGGCTCACAGTGCGCAGCCTAGCCCTGTCCTTGCTGGTAACGGCACTCATGTCCCATGCAGGGCCTAGGGTGGAAGATAGGGAGCTGGGTTTGCTGGTGACAGCAACTCCTGCCCATGCAGGGGCCGTGGCACTGTGCACTGGTTCTGGCCACAGCGAGCAGTGACAGTGCCCTGTTGCTGGGTGCAGAGTCCATCACCTCTCCATGCAGCATTCCCAGTGTCAGCCAGTGCTCCTGCCAGGCAAAGCCCATGGGCACATGGGGCTGAGTGCGACAGGGACACCAGGCGCAATAGGGTAGCCGAGCTGGGTGTATGGGGAGGCAGCTGGAGGCTGAGACAGGCTCGGGATAACCAGTGTTTGAGGGGGGAAATTTGCTTGGGGAGGGGGACTCCTGCTTGGGCAACTGATGGGAAGAGACCCTTGCTGCTGCAGTGGAAGTGAGAGAGATGCAGCGTCTGTCCCTGCATCACATGGCATTTCCCTCAACACTCGGCCACTCTCAGGCACCGCCGGGACTCCTGGCCTGGACGCCAGGACGCACTGCTCCTCCCTGCATTCCGACAGTGCACCAGTGCCTCTTTCCTCTGTCCTTCGGCTCTCCCCACCACCGCATCCCACTGTCCCTGCCCGAGTGGCAGCGCAGCATCCCGCACACCCCTTGCTGGGCTCCCAGGGCTGCCCGGAGCTGGGCGCTGCGCAGGGTGAACGGGCGGCGGAGCCGAGCCAGGCAGTCTAGGTGGTGCTATTTCTCTATTTTTGCACTGGACGGGTTTGGGATTTTCCTCTCCCTATTCGCTGCCTTGGTCGTCTTCTTCTCTCTCTCCCTCTCTCTCTCTCTCCCTCTCTCTTTTTTTTTCTTTTCCTTTTCTAAAAATACTTGACAGCGATTGAAAGGTCCCTTTAATCGAGGCCACAGAGCCCTTATTAAGGGCACGGGTCGGGGTGCTGGGCCGTGCCCAGCATAACGGCTTCATTAAACCCTGCGAAAACTAATATTTATGGAATCAAATTTATGGAGGCCGAGGCCGAACTTGTGGCCTTTAATGTGTGTCGGGAGCTCAAATCCAGCCGGCTCCAGGGAGGAGGGGGTGGGGACAGGGAAGGAGACCCCAGCGGGACAGGATGGGACAATGTGTAGTGACATTCCCCGGAGCTGGCAACAACCTGGGCCAGGGACGAACCAGTGGCCCCGTGCTGGAGTCTTGAGGGCCAGGGTCCCTGCGGTTCCCTGGGGGACATTGGCAAAGCTCTTTCTCCTACTGTCTTCACTCTCCTGCTTTTATTTACCCTCCATCCATGCTCCTGCATCTGCACCTTCCCTTGCCTTGGGAGAGGGGTGAATGGAACAGGATCTGTCCCTGCAGCAGGTCTTTAGGGCTGCTGGACACTCCACAGAGACTTTGCAGCAGGACAGGGCTCATGAGCAACAGCTCTGCAGCATTCCTGGGCCTGGCTCCCCCCAGGGTTGAGTACCCCAGGGAGAAGCAGAGACACAGTAACTCACAGGAAAGACCCAGGGGTGCAGGTGCTGGCTCGCACCACCCGCTCCTCCCCCACAGAGTCCACCAGCCACTGGCACAGCCAGGTTGGGATTGTTTCAGCCCTGCCTCTCCCTGTGATGTCTCCTCAGACCCGAAGGGGATAGATAAGCCAGATGCCCTCACAGGGGCGATAAGCATTCCTGAATGTGCTGGCATGCATGGGGAACAGCGCAAACCCCAGAGCCAGCAGGGAGCTGAGGGACCAGGCTTGCAACAGAGCAACTCCTGCGCCAGGAGATGGAGTCCATATGGATGGAGCAGGGGTTGCACCAGAGCCAACCTGGTGACAGAAGATACAGGAAACTGTTAAGCTGCTAAGCTCCTGCTGCCCCAGTCCTACCCCTGGGCTAGTAGCAGGACCCTCCGTGGGGGCAAGTGCCCAGCAGGCAGACTCAAAGCTGCCAAGATAAGATGCTTGCAGATGGGAAAATGCAGGATACTTAAGCTACGGCCATCAGCAAAAGCTCCGCATCCCATGGCTTTCCCCTCTCACCACCCACCCTGCCCTGCAATGCTGCTCCCTCAGAAAGGAAATATAAAAAGCAACCCGTTGCACTCGCCTGGGGACTGGTCGGCTGTGGCCCAGCAAAGGCCCTTTCATTCCCCTTCCACAGACACAGGGACTGCACCGGATGTTTTTGTTTCCCCCTTGCTGCCCAGGAGAAAAGGCAGCATGACTACGGCTGGCCCAGCCCCAGGGAGCAGGACAGCTGGGGGCATGGATCCCTGTCCCAGGAGAGCAGCACCACTGGCTGCAGCCTGCCTGCTGCCTGGCTCTCTGCCTACTGTTTTAGGACCTGGCTTGGGCACAGGAATGGGGTCTCAGTCCTGAAGGAAGCATGTGGACCCAGGGGCTGGAAGAGCAGAGCAGGAGTGGATGGATGGATGGATGGATGGATGGATGGATGGATGGATGGATGGATGGATGGATGGGGTGTGAAGGGATGGAAGTGGTGTTTTGTGTCCAAGGAGCACCTGTAAGCTGCTCCAGGGCTGCTCCCAGGCCTGGGAGCATTCACGGTGTTAGTGTTTTGGTTGTCTCCCGCTCCTTGGGGGCCAAAGCATGGATCAACCCTGTATCACCTGCCCTATAACTATGGTGGAGGTGCCTGCAAATGTAGGGTGCCCCACAGCCCATCCAGGGCCTTTGCCAGCCTGCTGCTGCAGGCACCAGCACACGGTGTGTATCCTGGTGTGGGACAGGAACAGGGGCTCCAGTCCCCTCAGCATGCTGTGCCCCCATGATCTGGGCATCCTCTTGTGCACCCCCAAAACACATACTGCTGCTCAGGGTGAGGCACAGCATGGCTGGGACAGGCTGTGCTGTGCCACAGCAATGAGCTGCTGTCACCTCCTCTGTCACCTCCACTGTCCAGAATCACTGCAAGTGCCTGGGACATCAGGACTGGCCTGAGGGAGACCCAGCAGCACCGGTGGTTACATTCCTTCCTAGACACTACAGGCCTGGTGGGACAGAGAAGGAGAAGGAATCCTACCCAGACACAGCCCTTTATTGAAAACCCACTCAAGAGGAGCCAAACCCCACAGCTGTGCCACAGCCCCAGCTGTCCCACATCCACTGGCAGCATCCCTCCCACTTCTCCCAGGTCCAGCACTGGCTCTGCCATGAGAGGAAGCCTGGGCAAACTCTGCACCAGGAAGAGTTAGAAAAGCTGTTTCCTGAAACGCTGTTGAAGAAAGAAGCTCCATCTCCCCAACTGGAGACATCTTGGGAGGGGACCATGACCTGGACAGGGTCCACCAGGAGATGCAGAGAAGAGGTAGATGGTGCATGGGTGCTCTGCACTCTCTCTCTTGGATGCTGGGGAAAGCAGAGACCCTCGGCAGAGTTGGCAGCAATCTCTCAGCTGAAGAGCCCTTTTGCCTTCTTTGGCTTGGCCTTGGCTGCAGGCAGCCGGGGCTTCTGAGCTGGGGAGGAGGCTGGCTGGAAACAAAGAGGAGGCAGTGTCAGTTCCACCTTGGGGGATCATGCAGGGTGTGTGCAAGTGTGCAAGCAGTGACATTCCTGTCATCTCTGTTGTGGGAGTGCAAAATATATACACACATATACACATGTGCAATCACACACTCCCCAGTCAGGATGCACGGGGTAGAATGGGCTAAGAACCAAGCTGAGACTCTGAGCCCATCCTGGATGGGCACAGCGCTTGGACGTGAGCAGGGAAAGGAGATGTGGGCCCCATCCTGCCATTGGTACAGAGACATTGTTTCTAGAGCTGCACTCACCGAGGTTCTCTCGCTGGAAGATGTTGTTCCATCCTCCTGGGATGGAGGAGGTGGATGGGGGTGCTCTGTGGTTTCTGCAGTGGGTGCTGTGTCCACATCATCCTCTGGTACCAGAAAAGATGCAATTTGGGATTGAGATAAGGGAGCACAGGGCACTGCCCAAACCCACTCCAGGAATTGTGCTTGGATGGGGAGCCCAGCCCATGGGGGGAAAGCAAAGGGGGACACTGTTGCATGGGGTGAGCTGCACCCGAGGCCACACTTCCCTTCCCCCAGGATATGGGGCTCAGCAGTCGAGAGGATGGCTGCATCACATCCTCCCCATGCCACAGCCAAGGAGCTCCTCACCAGAGCAACGCCGTTTCCGAGCCTGCTTGGCCTCCTGCTGTGTCACTGCAGAGTAGAGCTGCTGCAAAGCAGAGGCAAACTCCCGCCCTTCTTCCGCACCGCAGATCCGGGGCAGGGTCTGTGGGAGAGAATAGAGGCACCATCACCCTGCCAGGAAATCACCTGCCAGGTCACCCTGCCGCGGTGCCGCTGTGGGGCAGAGAAGGGGCTGTGCCCCCCTCCACCTGCCAGGCTGCATCTGTTTCAGCCCAGGACTGCAGCACGGTTTGTGGGAACAGGCAGCTCAGGCACGGGGTGGGATGTGGCTGCTCCAGCGGTGCACACACCTGCACACCCGCTCCGGACACTGCGTTGCCTTCCCATTGAGAGGCAGACTGCAGAGGCTTTTGGGTCATTCATGAAATGCCGGAGATAAGATCGCTCTGGAAGGGCTCTGGCTTCCCTGCCTGGAGCAGCATGGGCTGCAGCTTGCGGATATGGACAGCGAGCCTTGGGCAGGGACAGGACCTCAATAAGAGGTGGGAACAGGTAGCCCCTGCCTGCCATCACAGCCTCCAGCACAAGGCATCTCTGGTGGCCCCACGGAAGGTGAAAATGATGTGACAGTGAGACAAGGGATGCTCAGGTTTGCTCCCAGTCTGCCAGAACAGCTCCTGCCTCCCTGCACACATTTTTATTCCCTCCAGACTTGACATGGGAAGCCCCCCTCCTCCTGCATGCACCCCTTGCCAGTGGGATGCCACCTTTCCTGCTGGGCCATGCTGATGCACATGAGAGATCTTGGCAGGCTGGGGAAGCGCCACACTCCACTGGGAACATAACACAGCTCACAGTGAGCAAACAAACATGCGCAGGGATGGGGAAACGTGTGTGTGCCCTGGAGGGGGTGCTGCGGGGGGTGTGTGGGGCACAGTGTGGGCCTACAAGTGCAGGTGAGTGTGAGCATGATGACGTGCATAGGGACTGTGAGTGCAGCAGCGTGCAGCTGAGCATGGCTGCGGGTGCACGCATGGCTGATTGTGTGGCTCTGTGTGTGTGTGTGTGTCAAAGGTCTGTGCACACTAATCTCTGCCCTGCTCCACACCCAGACAGCAGGAGAACAAAGTGTAACAGATAAGGTAGGATCCTCTCTGCGCCAGGAAAGTGGGGAGGGGATGGGGACGCTCAGACCCACTCAAGGCCAGAGTCCAAAGCCTGACCCCAGCTTCCGAGTGGCAGAATGGGTAGGCTGAGCCCTCCTCACTGCTCCCTGCCAGACAGGGTGGCAGGATAGGGATGATGCCAGGATGGGTTGGCTGGTGCCCAGAGAGACACTTGCCATGCAGGTCTCATCTCTTCTGCTGGAGTTGCAGGCATGAAAGGCCCCTTGGCTGTAGGAAATGCATGGCACTGGCATCTGCTTTTTGGCCAGCTGCTATACAGGTCACCTCCTCTGTCCTTGCCCGCTGCCACCGGAGGGAGCGATGCTCTGCTCCCAGCATCCCGCCGGCATCCCGCCGGCATCCCGCCAGCATCCCTGGGATTGCTTGGCACTGGGCAAGCACACCTCTCAATGCCTCATCACCCAGCCTCCGAGCTGTTAGCTGCACTGGCCCATCCCAGGGTCCCAGAGAGGAGGAGGAGGGATGCTGAGCACCTCAGGCACCCCAAGGATGCTTTTGCCCTGCTGTCTCACTCCACAGAGCCAAAGTTGCATCCAAGGTTGCAAAAGCAGCATCCAAGGCTGGGAAGGTGACTGCACTTCAAAGGCAGAAGAGGGCCTGGTCACGGGTGGCCGACACAGCCCAGATCAAAGGCACAAGCTGGAGTCATAATTCAGAGAAAAGCAAACAGCAGCTCCCAGGAAAGTCAAGAATGGCAGTGAAGTGAGCAAAGTGTACTAGATAGCACTGCGTGGGTCAGTGCCCTAGGAGGGCAGGAGAGTCCCCTGCAGAGCCAGCCAGCTCTGGGTGCCACTACTATGGTGCCCACCCCCTCTCCCTGCCACCAGCGGGTCTCCGGGGAATGCCAGGGCAATGGGGCAGGCTATGCATCCAGGTGTAGGGTGCCGCCCAATCCCCCCTGCTCCAACCCATCCCAGATGGCACCTGGGATGTGCCCTGACCCCCAGGGCTGCTCAGGCTGCTCCGCTTCACAGCATTCAAGCAAGGATCTGGGCAGGGCAGCTGCTCACTCAGTGCTCAGCCCCAGCTGCCCAGAACCAGCACAGTGTCCCCATGGTGTCCCTGGGGATGGGGCAAACCATCCTTGCAGCCACAGAGTGTCCTCAAGAGCAGCACAGTCACACCCACTGAGGTAGCACGCTGCGGAGGCACTGGGAAAAGAGTGCCCAGCGCCCCTGGGGGGATTGGGCATCCGGGGTGGCACAGGGGTCTGCAGGTGCAGGGCACCTGCTGCCCACGCCTGCGGGAAGGGCTCAGCTCCAGCAAGCCCAGGGTGGAATTTGGGAGTCAGCGGCCACTTCCTGCCGCTGCCCCTCCCGGCGGCTGGAGCCCGCGGGCTCAGGGCCACGGGGTGGCCGGAGCTGGCCCGCGGCGGGACTGGGAGGCTGCGCTTCACAGCCCCGGAGGGAAATGGGTTATAACCAGAGCTGGAAGCGTTTCCCTGCAGAGCTATGACTCAGCAGGGAGCAGAGCGTGCTGTGCCAGCCACCGGCCACCTGATGGCCCCGAAGGCTGAGAGGGACAACGAAGTGTCCCCAAAAGGGCTGGATGGGGGACAAGCCCTGGCTACAGGTGATTTTCCCCTTCCTCCTTGCCCCACTGCTCAATTCCAAAGCTGAACCCTGCTGCAGACAACTTGTCCCCACTGGAACATCAGCCCTGGCCTCTGGTGACTTGTTTTTCCCTGATTACCCATCTCCAGGATAAACATGATGTCTGAGGTCCAGGGAGCCACACAAGCAGAGGGCTGGCAGCTGGAGGAGTGCTGGCCAGGCTGCCCCACACGACTCGCCAGGCACCAGGGAGTGATGCCTGGGGAGCCGGCATGGCTTGTCTGGCCTGTTATGACTACCTGGCCACAAGGCCAAGTGGGATGCCCCCGTATCAAGAGGGACTCAAGGCTGCGGAGGCGGCACGGGAGGCTCGGCAGCACACCCTGAACTGCCACTGGAGGGGGGTGCCCAGCAAAGGGGGGCAGGTGCCTGACCTCGTGCTGAGAGCAAGTCATGCTCACGGTGTGGAGGGGCAGCTCAGGGGGAGCTGGCCTGCAGCCTCGCTCAGTGACCCCCAGCCCAGAGGGCTCTGCTGTGGGGCTGCACCCCAGTGTGGAGATGCAGCAGGGTCAGTGGTGGGCAGGGTACAGAATCTATCTCCAAGGCATTCTGCCTTTACCTACCCCCTGCCCAGACACCCTTCTCTAGGGGCCATAAGGGACAGCAATTTGGATGTTCTCTTGACAGTATGAGTGGAAGGGGCACGTTACCCAGCCCGGCACCATTCCACCAGCACAGAAGCATCACCTTTCCCTGGCCCAGGACGGGTTTGCAGGCAGGCTGGATCATGCTGGGCCCCCACACCGGTGCCAAGCACCAGAGTCTAAATCGGTCATGCTCAAAGCTGGGGACTGACCCTTTCATTATCACACCAGACGTTCGAAGCGGTTACCAACATTCTTCACTACAAATCCCACATTCCTATTTTTTAATATATTTTTAACTGGAAAACAGAGCGAATGGGGCCTGTTTGGAAATTACAGCCTGGCTGCTGTGGCTTGTATGTCAGATCTGCCCACATTCCCGTGGCCAGCCTCAGCACATGCTCCACAGGGGCACACTTAATAATTCCTGCCGGGGCGGGAGCCAAGGGGTGTGGGCCAAGGGGGAGGGCTGGGGGAGCAGGCTGCCCCCGCCAGCGGGCTCCGCGGAAGCGGCGTGGTGGAGTGGCAGACCAGGAATGGCAGACTGGCTCTCTGGCACTGGGCATGGCCGCTGCCACATTGGCGTGGATGAAGTCTGGCGATGCTGTGGCAGTCCACAGTGGGCAAGGGAAGGGCTCCATGGCTGGTGCATTCCTGTGCCTCATGGCCAGGCTGCCCTTGGCACTCTACCCTGCCACAAGCTTTGTGCATGCTCCTGGGAATGGGGCTGGCATGGCTTGCTACATCTGTGCTGGGCATCTCTGCCCATGGTTATGCCAATGTCCATCAGGCTAGGGAGAGACCCACTCCAGGATTCAGGTAGATGCTCACCCATCCTCTGCCAGCAGCAGAGGATCTGTCTGCAAGAGAATAGATGGAGAGGGTTGAACCGCCCCCTTCCAGCTGGTATCAAGGGCAGGGAAAGAGGATGCTTATGCCCGGGCATGAAGCAGGCCACATCAGCCCAATCTCCTGCCCCAGCTCCTTTGTGGGACAATCTCCCTCTCCCTGACCCTCTCCCGGGGGCAGAGCTGCCTCCAGGAACCCCGAGGTGCCCTGCACTGACCACTGATTCCCTTTCCCAGCTCCTCCAGCGCTTGGATCTACTTGCACCCACCCTAGCCTGCAGCACTCCGTGGGGCACTGCATACCCCAGAAGCAGGTGGCTAAAGGACCAGCCCTGAGCTTGCACTGTCACTGTCCCCATTCCCCATCCCCCCTACCATGCAGTCCCAGGGGACACGCAGCAGCAGGAGCAGCAGCAGCAGCAGCAGCAGCAGCAGCAGCAGCAGCAGCTAGGAGAGCTGGCGGTGCTGCCAGCCCGCCCTTGGAGCAGGCATGGGCAGTATGGCCAGGGCTTCACAGGCAGGCAGCCAGGCTGAGCACACCTGGCAGGAAGTGGCGGTGCCGGCAGGGGAAGGCAGCCGGAGAGCCGCTGAGAGGTGAAGGGGTCACCGCGGGGAAGAGCGGGTGGTGAGGCCGGGACAGAGGAGCATCCCAGCCCGGCCCAGCCCAGCCCGGCATGGCACAGCACTCCTCCCAGCACCGCTCTGGCCCTGCTGCCGGCAATGTTTTCCTTTCCCCCTGACTTCAGGGGCCTTTCCAGCGAGCAAATGTCAGGCACATAAAGAGCGGCACTGTGAGCGGAAGATGGAGCGAGAATGCCTGCCCGCGTCCCTCCGTAAGTGCTGTCTCACACTTCATCAAGGCAGCCTTTGCAAGCGAGGCACTCACTTAACAACCAGCAGTCTATGCTGGCCGGCGACCGCAGCAGCCCCGCCGCTCAATACCCTTTTCTTTTCTCCTTGCGCTGTTTTTGTGGCTTGGGTTACAGCCTTTCTCGCAGACACTGAGCGGAGGGGCGTGGTGGCAGCGGGGGCTCTGCATTGTGCCGATGCTGGTTCTCCACATGCAGGGATGCTGGGGGGGTTCTATCCCTGCTCTGCCCGCTCACTCCTTCATCCAACGCGCAGGGATAAATCCCAGGGAAAGGAGGGTCAGCGGCAGAGCAGAGGTGGGGCAGGAGGTTGCAGCATCTCCTCCCCAGTAGTGTGAGGACCAACCCACCAGGAGCAGCCTGGGGCTTGGCAGAGATGCTGCCGAGGGCTGAGTGGTTCCACCCCCAGTGGGCACAGTCCCTACCCCATCCCATTTGGAAAGAGGCCCTCCTGCCATGCTGCCAAGCAAACTTATGGGCATCCAAGCCCTCCCGCTGTCCAAGTGCCAACAAACTCCCTGAAAAAGAGTTGTATCCGGCACTAGCATTGCCTTCCCACCTGGGCAAGGCTGGAAGATCCTGGGCCTTGCTGTGCAGGGTCTGGTGGCAGCTGCTGGTGGCACTCCAGGCTCCAGCTTGACCACGGGCACTTGTCCTCTTGTCCAGAAGCCCATGGGGTAACAGCAGGAGAGCCTTTGGGGAAGCTGGCACTGGGTGCCAGTTTGGCAAGGGAGATGGACAAGGAGGATGCCCTGAAGTGTAGCAGGTCCCAGCGTGCCAGGACTAGTGAGGACTTGCTTCCAGGAAGGCAGAGTCACAGGCTGATAGCACCTATGGCCTTCACCTCTGCCAACCTGACCCGTCACTGACACAGGCTGCCTTTTCCAGGGTCAAGAGCAGAAGACACGGAGACCTGGCAGCCAGTATGCCTCCTGTCCCAGGGGGACAGCTCAGGGACCCCGCTTATCTGTGAGGAAGTTGGGTGGCTCACACTGCCTTGTTATTCTAGGCTGACTCCGTGAATATGGATACATCACCCAGGCTTATTATTGTAGGGTTCCTCCGCAAAGTGTGCCAGCTCATGCGAGTTTATTATTGTCTGCTCAGGAAAGCTGGACACATTGCACTGGTCTGTTACTGTAGGGTTGCTCAGGAAGGCCAGCCAGCTCATCCCAGCTTGTTATTATTGCACAGAGCTCATGGGGGGCTGGCCAGGAAACTTCCTGCAAAGTGGGGTGATGGAAAGGGAGCCACACCTGGTGAATCACAAGGATGCTGTGTGGCGATAAGGAACAGTGAAGGGTGGGATCCAGCACCTCGGCTCCACCCAGCGAGGACAGGCCACTCATTCATGGGCACAAGCTCTCATGGTTCCCCTGGGACCTGTGGGGCATCGAGGCTGGCGGAGGCAGCAGGAGTGTGGGTCAGGGCTGGGAACTGGCAAAGCAGCCCTCATGCTCCTTGAGAAACAAAATCTGGGGATGACAGGGGGACAACCATGGAACTACTGCACCCAGTACCTCCCTAAACCCGGCACACAAGGGATTAGCTGAGCTAACAGGGCCCAGAGAGGAAGCTGGTGCTGAGCCAGGTGGGATTAGGGGCTTTTGGGGGGAATCTGGGTGTGTTTAGGACCAAGGTTGAGCAGGAGGCAGCTGCTCCACCCTTGTGGCTTTGCAGTTCCTCCCAAGCACGGGTGCAGCCGTAGGGGCAGCCCCTGGGGATGCTGCCCCATTGTCACCCGAAACTGCAGCAGGAAGCATTTCTGTGTGGGGCAGGGGGGCAGCAGGGCTCCCCGCTGGGCTGCCTCAGGCAGGTCCCCAGGCACATGGCCCCAGTAGGGTTGGGTCCAACATGCCCCAGCAGCCCTGGCACTGCTGCTGGCACAGCCACTGAGTCACCATCACTTCCCCTTGCTCTGCGACAGACCGTGTTTCCCAGGCATGGCAGCCTGCTGGTGTCACCCCAGGCTGTGCCCAGTTGGTACCACGCACCCAGATGTCCCATGGGCAGTGCCCAGCTGTGCCAGGTGCCCAGGTGTCCCCCCAGGCAGTGCCCAGCTGTTCCAGGTACCCAGGTGTCCCACGGGCAGTGCCCAGCTGTGCTCAGTGCAGATGTTGGTCCCCAGCCAGGCACCAGGATTGAGTGTCAAGAGAGCTCTCCGTGCACAGCAGCAGAGGCAGGAGGCCAGCCTGCCCTGTGAGCACACAGCCCTTTCATTCATGGCAAAAAATAGCCCCCCGGGGTGTGGTCCAGGCTGGAAAAGCCCCCTCCATCCCTGGCCAGCCCATGTTTATTCAATACGGGGGGGACACATTGCCCTCTCCCTGCCCCCCAGCCCTGCGCACCATCTCCCTGCCAGAGTGGCTGCTCTTGGACGTGATTCACCGGGTCCCCCCTGGCCAAAACACACAGGCTGGGGTGGGGGGGAAGGCAAAACCCTAAAAAGCACTGGGTTTGTCTCCAGGAGGAGCAGCCCGTGGTGATGTCATGAGAGTTTGCAAGCGGCCACATGAAAGGGACTCGCTGCCCAGGAAATCCACAGGTCAATGATCCTTCAGACAAGCCAGCGATTCTTCAGTAGGCCAGGAAGGAAACCTCGGGGAGCCCAAGCCAAGCCTGCCCTTGCCCTGGGGATGAAGCCTGCCGCCAACCTCATGGCCCCCCAGGATCCCCAACCCTGCTCCACAGTCCCTCCGTATCCCTTTCTCAGCGGCTGCAATTCACAGCAGCCCAATCCCTCTGCAAAATGGTACCAGCCTCTGCCCTACAGTCCCTGGGCACCAAGCCTCTCCCCACAGACTACCAACATCCTAACCCCTGCTCTGCAGCCTCCAGAGTCTGGACCTCTGCCCCACAGACCCCAGACCCTTTCCCTCTGCTGGTCTGGGGGGCAGCACCCCTATTTCCATGGTGATCCATCAGGGTGGGAGTGGCAGGTGATTTAGGGTCAGGCAGCGCTGCCACCTGACAGTGGGGATGCAGCAGGGCAGAGGGTTCTCTTTCATGAAGGATTACACCCGGGACAGCTGGGAACACACAAATGCAGCCCCCTCAGCCCCCTCCCCAAGAGCCAGCCAGGTTCTCAGTCTGCTCTGGCAGGCATTGCAGACATGGGCTCTGAAACCAAATCCACTGCCCAGGGCTCCCCCTCCCCATTTTCCATAGGTGCAGGACGCAGTGGCTGGACTGATGAGGAAGATTTGCTTTCCTTCTCCTCCCCATGCAGGAGGCATCTCTGGGGTCACATCCAAGCCCAGGATTCCAGCTTTGCACCTCAGTCTGCTCTACACATCCCAGCCCCTCCATGGATCCTGTATCACATGGAAATTGGTGATGGAGCTGCCTTTCCTGCTCCACCACAGGCTGCAGCTCAGAAGGAGCTGAGTGGCAAGTGAAGCTCAGGGTTCTGACTTCGTGCCCCCAGCACCTCCCATGCATCATTGGAGGAGGCTGCAAGCAACCAGCCTGTCCACCTGCAACTTGCCCATGGAGACACTCTTCTGCTCCACTTGCTCCATCTCTCCACTCACAGGCACAAGGTGACAAGACCCTCTGCAACCCCAAAGGTGCCTGGAGACCAGTATGTACCCCAAGCTGGTGCCACGGCACGTGGGGACGCTGGCTGGGAAATTCTTGGTGGAGAAATGGGCACAGGTGTCTCTGCAATGTGGTGCTGGGGCTCTCTGAGGCCACCTGAGTGGTGACTTGGAACCTACCGCCCTCAGCAGAGAGAGGGTCTTTGCAAAAGAGCCAGCTCTGAGAAGACCACAGCCTGGGGCATCTAGGATGTGGGGCATCTCCATCCTGCTGGTACCCAAATCGGTCCATGACAGCACTGGACTCATGGAGGGGACAGGGACAGTGGAGAGGAGATGGGAGCCCCCACATTCAGTGCGAGGCTCTCTGGGCTGTTCCTTCTCCCATCTGGGCCCAGGTTGGGATGTTTGCTCCTGCTGTCCCTGTTTCAGCAAAGAGAGGGGACTCAGTCTCTATGACTGTCAATCAGGCACTTTTCACCAGAGCTAAAAATGCACTCGCAGAGGGAAAACAAAATAAAAACACAAAACGAAACAGAGAGGTGAAAAATTCCTTGATATTTCTCTCCTGCAAATCCCCAGAGCCAGCAGAGAGGCGAGAGCCCCCGGAGTTTGTCAAGCAAACACTTTCACACCCTTGGCCACGCTCGGCACGCTGCCGCTGGAATGCCAAATATATATTTAAGCCCTGCTCATCAAAGGAGTCTGTTCGGAGTCGGTTTCGGGCAACGTGCATGTGGCTTTGGCCTGGAGAGAAAACCAGGGATGCGGAGAACATTTCTTGGGGATGGGAGACAGCTCGCGTGCGCGCGCGCACACACGCGTGAGATAAATGGCAACCTTCAAGGTCGTGTGGCTGTAAGGTCGCGGGCTGGGCACGAGATACCTGCCCGCTGTGGCACTCACCCTTATCAGCGCCTGTCGCACTGTGGGGTGGGGATGTTTAGGCTGGAGGGAGGCCAGCAGCCATTCTGCATTCCAGCCCTATAAACTTTGTCAAAGCTAAACGAGCTCAGCCAACAAAGCCAGGGTCCAGCGAGACAAGCAGGAAGCAGCACTTTGGGAGAGGGCAAGACTGCGGGGCCATGGAGGGCTGCTCAGGGCTGTGCACCTCGCCATGAGGTGATAAGAAGCCTCAGCTTGGGCTCAGCGCTACGCAATAGTGAGACACAGATACAGTGCTCCTGCAAGTCCAAGGTTGGCGTTTGCCAGGGTGCCACAGATCCTGCTCTGCCTCCCCTGGCACTACCTGCACTAGGCTGCCAGCCATCCCACAGGGCATCACTGCTCGTCTGCTGCCAAACCACCCCCAGTCCTGTTCTTGCAGGCATTGAGGGCAGGGGGCTGCTGCTCCACAGCTCCTCCTCTCAGACATGGCTTTGCTGGAACAAGCTGGACACAGCAAGGAGCACTTTGGGAGCAGACAGCAGATGGGCGACCCTTTCTGCATGGACCACTGCTGTTCCTCTCTCCTTTACAAGTATTCCCTTGGTTTGTTCCAGAGGTTGGGAAATCTCTGCCTTCCTCCTCCTCTTCTGTGTGGGGTTTGCAAAGCCCCAGTGCTGGCTGCAGGGGCTGAAGGCAGGTCTGGGGGATGCCACACATGGGGTGGTGGCAGGGCAGGAGCTCCATCTCCAGAGATGACAGGCTGACCTTTCCCCTCTCTGTCATTGCTCCAGCCAAGAGCAAAGATGTTTTAGCCAAAATCTTGTACCTAATCCCAGCTGACAGAGCTGCAGGTTGGGGTCTGGCCAAGGGCTGGACTCAGACAGGGCAGGAGAGATCACTGCCACAAGCAAACAGAGCATGCCAGTGCTGTGAAATCAGGCATTACGCGCCTGTCTCCCGCGGCAGGAGCAGCCCGTCAGGCTGCCAGGGAGATGCTCTGGTTATGGCAGGGGCAATCCCAGCACCGGCAGGGCCTGACCCTGCACAGCCACGTCTCTCAAGCTGGGTTCATCTCCAGGTGAGGGGAGGGATTACTGCACCACCACGGTTGGATTTCAGGCACCTGCTGCTAATAAAACACTCTGTCAGGGCACCTTCGCCCTTTCAGCCCTTGGAGAGAGGGACAGGGTCCCTGTGGTGCTACCTGGGGGGGCACAGAGGGCTGGGGGAGCTGGGAGCCGTGGCCCCAACCCTGCCCCATGCTGTGCCACTCCACCTGGGCAAGCAGATTTCCCCTTGTTGCTGCAGCCTCTTTATCTCTGTCCTGCCAGGTTCAGCCACTGCAGCCCAAGTTGCTCCTCGCTTTCAAGGGTGGGGATCCCAGTCTGTGCTGGGAGAGGTGCTCTGAGCTTCACCACTCCCCCGTGGGCAATGAGGAGCAAAGACCTCCTCAGCTCTGGCGACTGCTGCTTTTTCCAGCCCCCTGCCCACTCATCACACCACTCTCTCCATTCATGCTTGCCTTGCTCTGAAGGGTTCACCCACCCCTTGCCATCTCCAGACAGCAAAACCGTGCCCTTTGGCTGAATACAATGTTTTTTAAAAGCCTCACCATTTTCATCCCTATTTTTCTGGGCGTTTTCTTCCATGCAGCACTATCTGTCAGCAGCAGCACTGGAAAACGAGGTACCAAGGGCGCCTGCTTCCAGCTGCCCTGTGCTCATGCCAAACCTCATCTGTTTGCAGTCCCTCTCTCCTGGACCACCATCACCCTCCAGTCTAAAAACTGGTCTGTCTCCAACCTTATTCATAATGACATGCTCAAATATATTGTCTCCTATACGGTGCCAGGCTAGAAAATCCTCAGCTTAAACCCCTGCCATCACCATGGCCAGGTCTTTCTGCAGGCTCAGGGGAATAAGAAGGGACCTATACAGACCCACCCTGCACTGCCATCAGCTGCCATCATCTCAGAACATGAGCCCGTCATCAGCAGACACGCAGTGATAGTCGAGGAGCTCTTTCTTTGCTCCCAAACAACCCCAGCTCCACCAGCAGCCCCAAAGTGGGGGAAGAGGGTTCCCTCAAATGCCCTGCCTCCAGGAAGCTGAGGTTGGGAGAGAACCTCTTCGAATACCTGGAAACTCAATAGGCAGCTCTTCAATTTGACATCAGAGCCGAGGCAAGGACTGGGCTGCTCCTTACTCTGCCCTTGCTGGATCCTGGAGCTGGTGCCTACAGCCCATTGCCTCCTTCCAGGCTGCACATCTGCAGCCTCCACCCGTGCAGGAGAGCAGGAATCAATTACAGGGCTGGCAAAGGCAGGGCTGCTCCGGGGCTGGCACGTGGCACCAGCTCCAGCAGCCGCAGAGCACATGGCACAGCACTGGAGGCTGGGTGCAGATGTGCCACTGGTTCATGGGGAAGAGGCAAGGGAACCACTTGAAAGCCATGGTATGAAAGTGCTGGTAAACCAGGGCCACTCCTCTGCTCCTCTGGCTTCATGTGCTATTTATAGTGTTCCGGGTGCCCACCCTGGGGAAGTTCAACCCTTGGGGTGCAGACTTTAGCCAAGCCAGCCATCTTGTCTGCCAATCAGCTCCCCAGACCCCCAGCAAATTCCTGGACCCTCCTGATAGCTAAGATGCTCCAGGGTGGGCTCTGATTCAGCCCATCACAGGGACTCACAGCATGGACACATCAGCACGCACTGGAGGGACCAGCCCTCATGCAGCTCTCCAAGACAACCAGCATGGACAGCAGGAACATATGGACAAGCCCCGCCACACCAGTCTGGTGACAAGGAGAGACCCGGCCAAGCCGTGGTCACTCCTTGGAGCCCCACCGTTAGTAACCCCAGGTGGCTGCAGCTGGGGTGGGGGAAGATGTCCCCACTCTCCCCAGGGCTGGGGAGAAAGGCTGTGGGGAGACTCCCATTCAGCCCATAGGCTGGTTTCCTTGTTGGATGGGAAGGGTTAGGTCTCGCCCTGTGTCCCAGCACCCAGCAACTCCTGGGCCTTGTAAGGGTTTCTCGAGCCTCTGCAGGCAGAGGAGAGCTGAGCCTGCACTAGGGAAATGTGATTCTGCTAACCTACACCTTGCAGGGGCTGCCGAAAGGCTTCAGGGAAGGTGGGACGTGAGGAAGAGAAGGAAGTGCAGCAGTGCCATGCCCTCAGTGTCTCCCGTAGTGCTGGCCCTGCATCCTCTCCTCCTGCCAAGCAGTACATCCAGGCATTACTCTGTGCACAATCCTGTCTCTGTACCTAACCCCTGCTCTGTCTAACCCCGGCTCTGTGTCTAACCCCAGCTCTGCTGGCACCTGCGGGAGCAAACGTGGCTGTAGCCCAATGCTCGCCCCTGTGAGCCAAGGTTTGTGGGCCCCTGGTGTCTCCCGAGGGCTGCAGGATGAGGATGCTGCCCACACAGCCCAGAGCTGTGGTGACTGGGGTAGGACTGTGCTGATCAGGAGCAGGTGGCAGCTGACGGTGCTCCCCCAGCCAGCGGCGGAGGAGGAGCTAAATTTATTCCACCGATATGTGGGCAGTGGGAGAGGACCAGGGGGCTCCTCCAGCCTGTCTGCCCCATGCGTGGCCAACCCTGTCCCGACACCAGTGACGACAGCATGGTCCTTTAGGACTGTCTCTTTGGCACCCGCGTGTCCTGATGACTGGCCCTGAGCGGACCCAAGTCCTTCCTCCTCTGACCACAGAGGGGAAAGTTTCCAAATTAAAAACCTAAATCTGGCAACAAGGTGCCCATGGCAGGAACCTTTTAAACTGGCCATTAAAGTTTATAAGTTAGACGGGCACCAGGAGCAAGCGGCGGAGCTGCAGAAAAACAGCCGCCCCTCCTTGAGCAGCCTAACCACGGCTGTCCCCAAAGCCGCAGGGCTGACGTCACGGCATGACTTCACCTCCATCACCCACTGCCTGACCGGCCCCAGCCCCGTGTTTACCCCTGCCCATCCCTGTGCTGTCCCTCGGAGCCTGCTTTTCCCTTTGAGGTCAGTCAGCAGCCCCGGGGCCTGGCGAGGAAGAGGAAAAGAGTAGAGAGAAGGAAACCAAACCTCAGCGCCCACAAGGCGGGCTGCAAAACACGGAGTCCCAGCAGCTGCACTGCGGGGATGGTGGGCTCTGCCCTCTCTGTCTCTCTCCCAGCTGCACCCCCCCTTCCTGCCTCAAGGCTGCTGGAAAAACTCCTGTAGCCAGGGCTGTTCCCACTGTTATTCTCGCATTTTCCCACGGACAACATGTTCTGTGCTGTCGGCAAGATGGGCTGGGGGGAGGTACTGGATCCAACTTGTTGACCCATCCTGCCCCAGGATGCTGGAATGCACTGCAGGCACCTGAGAGATCCCGGCCTCTATTCCGAAGGATGAGATGCTATGGGGTGAGTGAGTGGCACAGCCTGTCCCCAAGCCCAGCTAGGGTACCTGCCCCTGGGTAAAGCACAGCCTGGGGTTTCAGCTAGAGGAGCCTTGGGAGTAGCAGAAACAGAAGCCTTGGGTGCTTGGGCACAGACCAGGCCAGAACCTCTCCCCTCTTCCCTGCCAGCACGGGGGCACTTCAGCTCTAGACCTCTCAAAGAGGAGCCACCAGCCTCGGTGAGGTGTTGCAGGTGCATGTGGGATGCAGGTCTGCCTTACCTGGTGGGGTGGGAGGGTGGACAGGGGGTATAAAACCCCATGGGCAGTGATGCTGGAAGAGCCCTGGAGCCGGCCTGAACAGTGTGCTCAGCTGGGAGATCCATGTTGCCAGAACATGGGTGAGAGCCACAAAAGCCACACGGGTTCAGAAGGGGCAAGGCTGGGGGCTGTGCGGCTGCAGGGCTGCCTGTAGCAAGCCCAGGGCACCGGTCAGAACAGGCTGGGAAAGCCACTGTCCCCATTGGCTGCTGTTTGGAGCCTCACGGGGCACATGTTGCCCGCTGTCACCTCCCGGAGAGGTTTGTGGGTTGCATTTATAGACTTGGCCACAGACCCTGGGCCTTATCTTCTGGACCGCATAGATGGATGCATCCGGAGCATCTCCGGGAGCGGGAAGTGTCACCAACCCCCTCTGCAGCCCCGTGAGTCAGCGCACACACCCGAGCCACTCACACTCCTCCCCACGGGCATCGATCAGTGGGGAAGCGCACACACATACACACACGCATACACAAACAGGGCAGCCTCTGCAAACAACTGCTTGTTAAGTTAAAATTAAACTCTGCACAAATATTGACCTTTGGAGGGGACACAAACTCTGCCAATATATTTACCAGCTTTATAAATGGGCCTGACCACAGTGCCCTATACGCTGGAGGAGGTGAGGGCTGCAGAGGTGCCCAAACAAGGCACATTCCCCTGTTCCCCAAATGGGGTTCTCCCCAAACAATGCCACTGTCCCCCCCAGCTGCCCCCCACTGTCCCCAAAGTCCCCACTCCAGCCTGAAGGAGGATGGATGGTGGGCATGAGGATCCACTTTTCTCCTCCAACTTGTGGTTTCTTGAGAGAGCAGCCAGCAGCTCACAGAGGACACAGGGGAAGCTCTTGTCACCTCCGGCCTTGCGAAATTGGTCAGCAGAACAGTCCTGATGCCGCTCCTTATCTTCCAACACTTCTAGACTTCTGCACTGACCAAAGCTTCACTGTCTGGCAGGGGCACCCACTGCCAAGCCCAGCGGCCCAGCCCTTGGGCAGGTGGCTCTGCCCAGGAGTCCGTGCCCGCTCTGTGGAGTGCTCAGCACAGCCTGGGGGGGGTTCCCATCTCTTAAGGGGAACCCAGAGCTCAGGGCTTGGTCCTTCACCTGGAAGTGCTTCAGGAGAAGAAACACCAGTAGCCTGCAGCTGGAGAGAAGGCACAGCATCGCTCTGCAGCGGGAAATCACCCCTCTCAAACCCACCAGAGCTCTCTGAAGCAGCCAGCACGCCCAGCTGAGCATCTGGGGTTTGCAGTGGGAATGGGAAAATAATTAAGACGTTTCCGCAAGGAAGATGGCTAAACCGGCTTGGCTGTCATGGAAGAAGATGCAAGCTCCTCTCACAGCCTACACCTAAGGTCAAACACAGGAGGCAAGCTGGAATAAATGGTGGCTTTTGCAGGCAGAGGGTACAAATGGGTGGCATGGGAGGCACGAGCATTGTTGAGGACATTAGTGCAACAAGTTGCTGTTGAATATTTGGGCAATGAAGGAGGACTTGGGGAACAGCCCCAGCTACTGTGTTAATGCACGGGGAACACAATGGCCTGGAACTCAGCAAAGAGAAGATGACCTTGCACATCCCGAGGAGACCAGGATGGGACCATTGTGCCTGAGGCTGTCACTGACCCTGAATCCTTGGGCAAAGAGGATGACATGGCTGTGGGCACATGGTCTGGCTGAGCATGCACCAGTGGGCAGTGGAGCTCAGCATGTAAGAAGGATGATGGAGGGTGGATTCAGGAGATGGCCCAAGAAGCTGAGCAGGCAGATCCAAGGCCATACACAGCCAGGAGAAAGGTGCCAAGAGCGCGTGCACGCAGCAGGCACAACTCCCGTGCCCAGAGCAGTGCATGCACTTGCTGGGCAGAGGGAGGAAGGCTTGTGCCCATGCTGGCTGCCTGGTCCCTGGCCCCAGGGATGCAGGGAGGAGAGCACGACACATACAGCAGGGGATGCCCAAGTTCCAGCTCTCGGAAATACTGAATAGAGTCTTATTCAGGCTGATGTAAAACACTGTTAAAACACACAAAAATCCTTTGAGTAATGGGCGAGCGGGAAAGAGGCATCTATAATTAACAGTAACTGTTCGAGACGGTCGCTGCCCAGAGACGTGTACTGTGCAAAACCACTTGAAAAGGCCTCGTCTGAAAGGCGAAGCCTGGGGTTTTTCAAGAAGCCCGTCATGTAACGATCCTGGCCCTTCCAAAATAATTCTGCCATATTAAAAAAACCCAAAACCTCAGCTTAATCACCCTGCAGCACTGGGACTGGAGAGCTCTGAGAGGAGGGGAAGGGAAGCACAACCAGCTTCCAATTAGAGCCTCATTAGAAAGGAAAGCTGGGGAGCTATTAGAGAGCTGGCCAGGAGTGAGCTGAGCCAGATGCCTGGAGACCCACTGCAGGAGGGGTGTCCTCATCACCCCTGCCCCTTCCCCTCTTCCTCCTCAGTGGCTGCTCTGGGACCCCAAGAGTGACAGGGTCCCAACAGTGGGCACTTGACGTGAGCAGAAGAAGAGGTTGCTGTAGTTGCATACCTAAAAGCCACCGTGGAAGCCCTGGCCCTACACACAGTAGAGTTTGGGGATGTTCATGGAGCTGGGCAGGGAACACTAGGGATGGGAGAAAGGGGAACTGGGGCTAGAAGGATACTGCAGCTGGAGAGGGAAAGTGAAACAGAGTCTGTGGGCTTCACTGTCTCCTCCCACCCTCAGAGGCACAGAGCCAGGCCAGAGACTGCCCCAGCCTGCATGTCCCCGTGATACCAGGATGAGACTTCCATTTTTGCCAAACCCGGAGGGGAAGATGACAGTCCTGCTGCGAGCACGTACCTTCTTCTGCCCTGCAAGCACACTTTGCCGCCTTCCCTGCCACTTTGGGTCCCTGTCCCCTGCCATGTAGACCAGCCCTAGCGCCCAGCGTGCTGCAGCCCCATGATGAGGAGTGCAGTGGCTACAGACACTCGTCCAAGTGCCAAAGTCCAGCCAGGTCGGAGTGAATGCCAGAGCATCCTCACCCGCAGCACAGGTTCAGCCACAGCATCCACCCCAGCTAGTTTGCTTCATCACTCTGGCTTCAACTGTGCCTACCAGCCCTGGCTGCCTGGGCTAGGGCAGTGGGCATCTCCTTGCCTGCCTGCAGCCTGGCTCCAGGGCTGTCCAGGCAGGAGGCACACTGCTCAGAGCAGCCTTCCCTTCCCATCCCACAGCCTGGGACCCATCCAACACAAAGTTAATTTCTAACCATGGGTAACCACCAGTGTCCCAGCTGGGATGATTTATCCCCTATCTGCCTGGGTTGGATTTATGAGCCACACATCCCCTAGGCTGTGATAAAGGCCATGTCTGTGCTCCTCCATCGCCGCCTTCCCGTAGCCACTCCGTGTGGACTCGCTGCCCACCCTCCCCATTTACAAGACTTTCCCCAGCGTGGAAACCTGACAGCCTGCAGAAGAACAGTAAACAGCACAGAAAATAGAACATGCTGGAGGCCAAGGAGAGGCACGCTGGCCGGGGAAGCCACAAATGGTTCCTGCTTTCAGGACCTGTTCAAGAAAAGAGAGTGGGATGTACCCTGGACTCCCACCAGCCCTCAAAAGGGGAGAGGGGAGCTGCTATTAATAGCTGATCCAGGGCACTGGTCACATGCAGGGCTGGATTGGATGATGCCACAGCCATGTTTGGGATGGCTGAGCATCAAGGAGCAGTCCTTGAGGCAGTGCCGGGTGGGAGTGGGGATTTGCCCTGCAAATGGGAATTCACACACAGTGTGGAAAATTCCTTATCCCATCAGTCCAGCGTGAGGCCAGGAGAACTGGGGACCTGAAGTGAGGCCAGATGCTGCTATTTTTGCCCCTGTCAAGCAGCAATGGGTTGTTGGGTTGCTAAGAGTGGATGCAACCCTGCGTGCACTTGTCCCAATCCATCTTCCCCTGCAGACGGTGCTCAACAGCCCAGCACCTAGACACAATGCCATGGTGATGCCTTAGATTTGCACTTCAGGCTGCTCCAGGGCTTGGCCACAGTGGAGATGAAGACACATGTCACCCAGCTTCTTTTTAAACAAGATCTGAGGCTTCTTCTCCTGTGCTGGGAACACAATCAGCCCCTGTGCAGTGCTGGGCATTACTGCAGTGCTGGCAGCCTCTGTAGCAGGCCAAAATATGTGCAGAGAGCCTCATGCACCTGGATCTGTTTTCTGCCCCTCCACCAGCCAGAAGCCGCCGTGCCAGAGCTCGGATGTTCTGCATGCGCTGCAGCAGCTGTGATGTTCAGAGCCTTGTGCGTCGCAGTCCCTGCCCCGACAGCTGGGATGGCATCACTCTCTGCACCACCACCAAGGGCTTCCAGTCCCCACAGCCAGCTGGGTGTGCAGCCCAACAGGCAGGCAAACAGGCTGGATGCTGGCAACCCCGCCATACGGATTGTGGTCCTGAATTCAAAGCAGTCCCTTGCCAGTGGCATCCATCTGGAAAGAGAGCAAGGGGCAGAAGTGACAGCCCTGGGGTTTGCAGCATGAGGCTGCAAGAAGCAGGATGGATGAGGCCGCAGGCAGCATCCTGGCTCTCGAAGTTGGCATGACCAGCCCCAAGCCATCCCCCAGCCCTCTGCAGTGCTGATAGCGGCAGCCCCAGCAAGGGAGAGAAGAGAGCCTTGTTCTGGGGCCAAGACTAAGGCGATTCAGTGCTCTGCTCCCCTGAGGTTTCTCGGGTGAAACCTGGCTCTGTAATGGCTGTGTCTGTAAAACGTATGGAAATGCCCATAAAACCTGTATCAAATGCTATATGGATATATATGGATATATGGAGAGAACTATGAAATTAGGAGCATGCGGGGAACTGGGGCAGGACGGCTCCCTCCGAGCCGTAAAAACACGTAAGTAAAAGGCAGGGGAGGCAGCAGCACCGGGAGCTGCGCAGACAGGCTGGCACGGTCAGGAGCCAGGGGAAGGGCACCCTGGCTCGCACTGTGCAGCTCCGCCGAGAGCCGGGCCCATGGGAAGCCTCCAGAACGGAGGGACTGCTCTGTGGAGCTGCATGGGACACACCACTGTGTAGGTCTGGGCAAGCCTCGCCAGAACCCTCGCTAAGCGTTTTGGCAGGAGGCCCGGCTGTGGGGAGACTCTGGCAATACACCTGAACTTGGAGGCAGCTTGAAGATGAGCTGTCAAAGTGACAAGTGAAAGGCTGGAGAGGGCAGATGGACAAAGCTCTCTGCTGTGGATGACAACAGCCCACAGTGGTATTGATGTCTGTGAGAATAACTGCTGATCCCAGCTGGAATGAAAGAGCCAGCATCGGCTGAGCACTGGTTGAGCATGGTCAGTGGAGCAGTACCATCACTTCAAGAGCTGAGGTCTTAGTAAAATTTCTCATCTCTCTATCAACAGATTTTGCAACAAAATCATAAACAAATAGGCCAACAGAGGCCCTTCCTGAGGAGTAAGCAACAAATGATGAGAGGAGGTGAGCTGCGGCCACTGATGCTGGTTGTTCCCCACACTGTGCTGGGCAGCACCCAGTCGGCTCCAGTCCTTCTTGCCTTGCCCCAGCAGGGGCTGGGGAGCTGGAACCCCAGCTCTCTGCTGCTCTCACCAAAACCTTTCACTCCTTGCAGCCTTCCTAAAGCAAAAAACAGGCCCAGAACCCCCAAATTTGGAGCCTAACCCCTGCTCCTAACCCACACGAGGCTGATGCTGTGGTGGTGGGGGAAGCTCCTTGGCTGCATGACAGCCTGTTTGGCTCCTGCTGCACCACTGACCAGAGTGACAGCACAATGTGGGTACCAACCCTGCTGCCTTGAAGCACCCCTGTCACAGAGGCTGCAGCCAGGGCGATGCGGCGATGCAACGCCAGGGCCGCAGTGACGCGGTGCCTGGCATGCAGAGACGCAGTAGGTGGGATGCAGGATGCAGAGCCCGGGATGCAGAGGTGCGGTGCCGGGTCCGCAGCCCCCCCGCCGCCGCCGCCGCAGCCCATCGGGCGGGCGCTGACCGGAACCAGGGCGCCATCTGCCGCGTCCCTGTCACCCACCGCGGCCACATCTCCGCGGCTCCGACATCCAGGGCATGCAGCTTGCAGGCTGTGTGGCAGCGATGAGGATGCAAACGCCTCCGAGCTGTTCCTCCTTTGGGCTCCAAGCCCCTAGTGCTGGGGCTGGGGGGCAGTTTGGGTTGCCCCACAAAATAAATCTGGGAAGTGGGGCAGTTGGGGGGCCATGCAGGGGGACGTCAGCAGCAAAGCAGACAGAGGGGTGAGAGATGGAGGGGATGGGAGGCACTTGAAATTCTCCTGGCACTCTACTCTGCACCACCAGGTGCAGACCCTGCCCAAGGGCTTCCAGAGGCACTGGGCAGCTTTCGGGGGTCAAGCTTAGAGGCTACCCCGCCAAGGCAGGAACACAGCTGCAGCGGCTGGAGAAATGCCAGGCTGCAGGGGAGAGCAGGGACATTGGAGGTCCCTGTTCCAGGGCACTACCCGTGGGTCTGCTCATCTTCAAGCTCAACTAGGCAGCCACAAAACAGGGCAGCACCCAGGGAGAGCTGGTCCCCAAATTCCCACAGTTCATCCTGCACCAGCAACCACAGCCCTTGCTCAGCTCTGGCTGGTGGCATATTGGCACTTTCTGGGGCACTGCACTGCCACGCAAGTGAAAAACATGCAGGAGCCACACTGTCGAGGGATGCTACATGACTGTGGATGAGGCGGAGTGGGGTCATGAATATTAATGCCCATTGTGGCTTTCAAGAACATCAACACAGCACAAAGACCTAATATTACTCCTGGCCATGCAAACGCAGCGATATCCTCACGTCAACCAGGTGGCAGAGTGAGGGTGGGATGCGCATCCTCTGTCCATGTTCCCAGTCTGTGTGCTCCAGTTCTTCAGCCGGCCAGAGGAGTGGGAGGGGAGCCCTGCTTTCTCTGCAACCCCGAGGTCTCAAAGCACAGGGAGCAAAAGCCAGGCAGGCAGGGAGCTGACTGCTCTGTGACCGTGGCACCTGCACCATGACAGGCACTTGTAGTCACAGTGTCCCAGGAGCCAGCCAAGGGATGCTGCCTGGGGAGCTGGGCAGTGCGTGGGGCTGGCACACCCCATGGCTGAGGAAAGTTGCTCTGTCTGTCTGCTTTGGAATGCATCGGTGATGAAGGTTACAGGTCAGAGGATGGATTCCCCAGGGACCTGAGTGTGCATGAGCACCCTTCCAGCCATGCCACCAGTAGGCTCCAGGGGAGCAGAGGGCAGGCATGGCCTCAAGGGACAGAAGGGGGATGTGATCACACTTGGGACACACACTTAACCCCTGTCCTTGGGCATGATGGGACATGCGGAGCAGCTGCCCTGTGGCTTCCCAAGGATCCCAGGTTAGAGAGCTACCAAGATCGAACTTGAGGAGCAGCCACACTGATGGCCATGGGAATGTAGGGATGCTCCCCCTGGGTTGGACAGGACATGCCTGTCCTTCCTCCCTCTTCCCCAATATCCATCGGTATCTCCGTCCAGCAGCCACAGCTCCTAGGACCACAGAACACGTATCAGCCGGGCACTGCTGCCAGCAGGGACACCCCTGGGAAGGGTTTTAGGGGTGTAAGCCTTTTAGCTTGGCAGAGTTGGAGGATTCTGCAGGCCACTTGCATCCCCTTGGTGAGGCTGGCAGGTCCCCGGGCACAGCAGTCCCTGGGCATGGCCCCCGTGCTCGGCCAGTGCAGCGCAAGGTCACACCCAGGCCTGTGAACCCGGGCAGGCACAGGGGGGACCTTCTAGTCACACAATTACTATATTATGTAGCACTAGTAAAAAAATAAAAAAAAAAAAAGAAAAAAGAGGGGGGGAGAAAGGGCTTGAAGTTTTCTTAATGCCACATAGTAAAGTATTTATAGAAAGCCAGGCGTGAATGGGCTGCTTACAGGCCACACTCCTCCTCGGCGTCAGGATCTCCAGGAATTATTCTGTGCAGTCACATTGTTGTATTCACCCAGAGATTGAGTTTAATTACAGACACGCGGGCGAACAGGCTGTCAGTGTTCCAGCCTCGCTGGGGAAAGGGCAACTGAGCTCCCTTTAATGAATGTATTTTAAAAAGACCCAAGGTTGAAATAGAGAGAGACGGAGGGGGGCTTGCAGAGGCAGTGCTGGGGGCAACAGGGATGGGGGCGAAGGGGCCATGGGGAGATGTGGGGTACCAGGGGAGCCACTGGGGCTCTCTGCATTGGGGAATGGGGCTGGGATGCTGGGGAGAGGTTGGGAACAGTTGGACACGGGGTGTATGGGGCGCACAGAGCTGGAGGCACGTGGCCTAGATGTGGCCAGAGCAGCTCGCGGGATGCAGGGCCCCAAGCATCCACTGCACACAGGATGGCAGATCCCCTCAGAGACCCAGAGGAACTTCCCAAAGAAAATGGGGGGAGTGGGGAAGACTCCCAACTTATTACAGAGCAGTGTATAAACAGAACAAATAAATATAGAGCTACTTTATTACAAGGCTGGCCAACTCTGGTGGCTGGCTGATTACAGGGCAGGCTGCTCCAGAGCTACGCAAACCCAGACCTCAATAAAGGCCAGATTGGAGCTGCCTTTCACTCATTCACAACTTTGGCGTGCTCCTGCCGTGCTGCTCAGCCCCACCATGCCGCTGCCTACCCCCACACCCCAGCACGAGGCAAAGGGGTAAATAAAAGCTTAAACAAGTAGTGAGTAAGCGATGAGCAGGGGCAAGTGGCATCAGCAGCCTTGCAGACAGGCACTAAAAATACAGTCTATTTTCCTAAGGAGGCAGCAACTTCCAAAACTGGAGATTTGAACAAAAAAATAAAAGCAAAGAATAAAATGCCATAAGAATTATAGATCCATGGCGGGGGTGGGGGAAAGACCCAAGAACAAGGAAAGAAAAACACAGTGATGAGTAAGATACACACATGACGTATGTAAATACACCGAGACGGAAATGCATAAGCCTCCTGCACACAGAGGCACACGCAGGCACATGCAGAGGCACACGTGCGGGGATGGCTCCCAGCTCCCCGTGGGGACAGAGCCAGCCCATGCTCTCTCCTCTTCTCTCCCCAGGGCCGAAGGCATTAACCTCTGCACACACACAGAGACATCTTTCCAGGCCTTAGGCTGAAAGGGCACTTTGTCTCTTGGTCCACAGCGCTCTCTACACCTGGGCTCCCAAGCCACCACCAGCGAGGTGGTGGCTGCTGTCCCCGGGGACTCCTGCGACCACCTCGGTGCTGAATCCCTGGCGCCTGGCGCAAGCCACGGACTCCGCAGTGGGGTGGAGGGTCACGGCACGGACCCAGCCAGGCCAGGAGCTTCCTGGCTAGCAGCCGAGGCAGCCCCATGCCCAGGCAGCTGGCCAGCGCACCAGACCCCAGTGTGCCCGCAGGAGATGAGGGAGAGATGGAGACCGGCACGTCTGTGGGGCTGCGGGTCAGGAGGCTTTAAAAGAGTTGATTTAGTATTGTCCTGCCTGCCCTGAAATGGGTACTTGAGCAAGGGATGGAGGTTGCTTCAGGTCATCGTTGTGCTGAACAGAGCCACTATAGCGCAGGACAGGAGAAAGGGGCTGCTTTGGGATGAGCTGGCTCCCCTGGGCACAGCTGGGTGAGACTGCTGTGGTCCCGCACGTGCCCCACACACAGCTCTGCCAAGGAGATGCTCCCCCAAACATGTCCCCACAGTGATAGATGAACATCACTGTGACCACCAGTCCCATCAAAGTCCCTAGGGCACGTTGGCTGCACCCTCCCCAAGGCAAGAGCCTGGGAGAAGAGGCAAAGCTGGAAGGGAAAGCAGGCAGTCCTGGTGCTGGACAGCCTTCCTTGGCAATTTGCAAGGGTCCTTTCCCTGAAAGCATCACTGTATGGCCCAAGGGACTCCTGCCACCCCCAGCCCTGCACACTGCCCACCCTGCTCCACAGCAAACCCTGGCCATGGTGCTCTCAGGGAATTTGCATGGGACAAAGCAAAATATAGCAGTCCCAGATCTTCTTCCACACCACACATGGGATGGCAGCACCCGGGCTGTGCCAAGGCACCTGCCATCTCTGCATTTCCTCTGCCCTCACCATCCATCATCACCTGCAGGGGCAGATCTCCTCCCGGGCACATGGCACACGGTGAGCCTGGGGCCAGCCAGGGCCATCACGGCAGCCCCCACCACTGTCCCCCCCAGCTCAGGGAGCGGAAAACGGATCTCTGCAAAGGGCAGCTCATGCGGAAGCTGTTCGCATCCCGTAGTGCAGGCTCGACGGGTGAGGAGCAGGGCAGCTCCCAGGTCGCCAGGTTATCGGATGATAACAAGCCAGCACAGCCCGAGCATGCGACTTCCAGCAATGCAAGACTGTTTCCTTTGTTTTGGGAAAACAAGAGGGGAACGAGACCTTTTCTGGCACGTTCTTGCCCGGCCTGAAGCTGTCCCCCACTTGCACCGGCTTGGAGAGGAGCCGTACCCTCTGCCCGCTCCTGGCAGGAGGAGGTGGCCGGGGCCACCCCTCGCCCTTTTCGCCTTTCCCACCTCTGCGAGGAGCAGGGCTGGAGCCAGTGACTTGCCAAGCAGGGCCAGATGGCTGCTCCTTGCATCCCCCACACCCTGGTGGGGATCCTGGCTGCCTGGCTATGACATGGGCTTGCAGCTCCACCAGAGATCTCCTGGTCCTGCCTGCGCAAGTCAATCTCCAAAGCAGCCTCAGAGGGTGAGGCTAAGTATCAACAGGGTAAAGACACGCATGCTTTACTTAGGCTGCAGGGACCCTACCACACTGGGGTTAGCTCAATGCCGCCCCCATCCCCAAACGTAGGGCTGAGCCCTGTATTGGGGCAGGAGAGCAGCACAGGGTTTGGGCAGCCATTCCCACCTTCCCCTATATCCCATGGTACCCCCTGCTCTCCAGAGAGCTGTGGGTTTGATGTGGGTGTGGGAGACCCTCCCTACCCCTTCCCCAGCAGAGGAGGAGGAGGAAATATAATAAGAAAAATAAAATTTATAAGCGAGGCAGTAATTACAGTGTGGCTACAAAAGGCTGCCTCCTCAGGGCCATCATTATGTGGCTAAATTTAACGCCCTGTGCGGCTGCTCCGGGGCGGGGGGGAAGCCGCGTCCTGGGGCTCTGAGCATCCACACAGACGCCGGCTCCTGCTACCTTCCCTCCGTGCCGGCCAGGGCAGCACAGCTGAACGGCAGCCAAGAAAGCCATAAAGCGGGTCAGAATTTTTTTAATAGTCTATTTACCAAGATGCTGTTTTTACTGCCGAGGTTTCTCTCGTTTTATCTCTGGCTTTCCCCCCCGCTCCCCGCTCTCTCTTCCCCTGACTCCTGAACAGACTGGGCTGTATTTTCTGTTTTAGGTTCCTCTCTCTCACTTGCTCTAAATACTATTTTCAGAACTCTAATTTTATACGGTATGTCCCTTTTTTTTTCTCTTTTTTTTTTTTTTTTTTTTTTTTTTTTTTTTTTTGGTAAATATTTGCCATGACTAAGCCAGGACACATCCCGTTTAAAAGGTTCCCATCCCACAAAACATCAGCCCTTTAATGACATGAATCTCATTAGCTCTCCCCATGAAAAGAGGTATAGAAAGGGAGCATCACTCAGCCCCTCTGAGTTCCTCTATCTGCACGGACATATATTTAGCTGTGTGTACTGTACAGTCACAGGAGGGGACAGTCTGGGCACATGCACACCACCTCATTCAGCCAGAGGGACCCAGAGTGGGAGCCCCCGGGACCAGTGGGTTTTGGGATATCCGTCTGTCTGAGATAGGGTTGGGAAGGGCTCTAGGCCCAGTGGAGCCAGAGCTGGACTGCAAGAGCAGGCAGCTGGGCACAGAGGCGCCTCAGAGTCCCTCCAAGCTGGAATTTGGGATTCTCTGAAGGCCCTTCTCCATTGTTGGGGAGCAAGCTGTGTAAGGGCCACCCTTGCAAAGAGCAGTCCTGCCAGAGGGGCCCAGCCACTGCCCTCTCCAGGCCCTGAGGCACACCGGTTGGGTTTGGCACTGGATAGCAGATGTTGGCTACATACTTAGAGATTGATTCAGAAGAACCAGCACAAGATCCCAGGAAAGGTACTGGGTCCAAATGCCCAGAGAGGTTTCCTTACTGAGGTGAGAGTCTGTCTGACCAAGTGGTCTCTGCATCAAGCACAGCATCCCTGGGGAGCAAGCAGGGTCCCCCCAAGGGCTCAGGCTATTTCAGCCTTCCTCCCAGCTGAGAGGGAGGCTCTGTCTCTCTCCATCCATAACAGCATCTGCTGGGGAACCAGTCCATCCACAGTCCCATACTGGGCATGGTCATTCCTGCTTCAGTATGGTCTTCACTTCTCCAGTATAGCTATCCCTTCCTTGCTGTATGTAGTCTTTCCTTCCTCAGCATGGCCATCCCTTCTTTGGCACTGTCATCCCTTCTTCTGCACACTCACCCATCCCTCAGGATGGTCAGTCTTTCCTCTTGGTTCACCAGCTGCCTGATACCAGAGGGAGAAATCCCAGGAGATGCTACAGGCTTGCCCAGATCTCACAGGCTGACATCTCATTCACAGAGCCTGAAGAACACGGCAGGAGATGTCTACAGAAAAGAATTTACTCTCTCTTTCCCAGATCCTCTCTGCATTTTCCCTCTTATTTCCAGTCCAAGTAGGATACAGTGCTATTTCTGAGCCTCACCGCACCCTACCATTTTGGCATCAGGTGAACATGTTAGCACGACCTCCTCGTTGTCCTCTAGAGCTGTTCCCAGCAAACCAGCTGTGAAAAATCCGCAAAGATACTGCTGAGTCCACAGCATGGGGCATGGCTGTGCTCACCGCATTCACATGGGTGCTCCTCCACATTTTGGGGAGAAAGAGAAATAACTCCGAGAAGGGCTGCGGACAGGCAGTGCTGTGCAGAGACCAGTGCTGCTGTAGGCATTGCACTGACTGAGCAACACAGGCTTCCAACCCATAAATAAACCTGGGGGATTTCACTTCACTTTAAATTGCTTTAAAGGTTTGGTTTCGGCAGCTGAATAGACCCAGCCTTAAACGGTATCACCAGTTCAGGCAGCAGATGCCCGCAGTGGAAAGGTAGCACACCCACCCTGGCTGTTTCCACTCTCCCTGGTGTAGGACCCTATCCCCCTCGGCAATGCGGCCACATTTCCAAGTGTTTCCACAACCCAGAGAGTGAGATATGACTAGGAGAGACTTACACCTCCCCAAGTGCATGGCTCCCAGAGCTGGGGCTTTCTGCAGCTGTGCCGGAGCCCATGTGCGGGCAGGGCTCCATGTGCTCATGCTGCACTGAGCCAGGTTCCCCGCTGGCCCCCAGCAGCCAACATTAATTCATTAACAGTCCCATTAACACCCAGCTGTGGTTTCCCCCCAAACTCAGGCAGGGACCCGCTCCCCTGTGACAGCTGCTGACAGACCAAGTTTCCACCTTCAGCCCTTCTGGAGTTCTGTATAAAAATAAGCAGGGCTTTTTTTTCAAAAGGAAAACTATATTTCCCCTATGCTAACGCCCGCGCACACGTGCAGGACTCACAGCAGGAATTTGCTCCAACTTCCCCCACCCACAAACATATCACCTTCGGCCAGAGACCAAACATGGGCATTTTCAGCCCAAGATATCAGGTTTTACAGCATCCAGAAGACAAGAAGCCACCGTGACCCTGAGCTGGGCTAAACAGGGCGCCTGCTCGCTGGCCAAAGGGTAGTGGGAGACCCAGTGGTGCTCCCACCAGGGCCTCATCCAGGATCCACAGCAAGGCAGCTGCCAGCACCTCCTGAAGAATTGCCCTCCTGGCATGGCCAAGCATCTTGTTTGGGATCTAGTACCAAATTTCTATTTTCCCCTTTTCATTGTCATTCCCAGACAGCCATGAGCACCAGATGCTGCAGCATCCCAAGGAGATGCCCAGCCCAGCACCTCCTTGGGACCTGTTACCCAGCATTTATTTTCTCCATTCCCACATGATCTTTCCCCAAGAGCTGTGAGCACTAGTTGATGTTCAGGAGACAACCCCTGATGCTCCAGAAGCCCTGGGCCACCCCGTGCCACAGAGGGGTCGATATCCTTGCCTTACTTCATCCAGCTCCACATCAGGCTCTGCAGCCTGTGTTAGCAGCACAGGAGTTGGTTCTCTGGGGCTCTCACTGAGAAACTGGAGGCCAGGAAGCAGAGACCTCAATCAAATGTAGGCACCACAGGATCAGAGCACTGTTTGGGGCTTGGTGGGCGTGCTACTTTCGGCATGTCACCAACAGGGTGGCTTCAGGGTGGCTTTGTCCCCGGAGAGGACAAAGCGAGTGCCAGCTATCTTCTAAGATGCCTGGTCACTAGCAGAGCACCCTGCATCCCTTTGATCCAGAGGTGTTTGCCTCACTGAGAACCCTCTAACTACTCCTTCCTTTAAATAGCAAAGCTCACAAATGCCCTATATGGCTCCACGTCTATACGTTGTCTATGTATTTGTGTACACACACGCACACAACACACAGAGATTTATTCGTGTTTTCAGAGCGGTTCAGGATACATTCCAGGACAAAATTCCAGCCGGTGCTGGAGCCAAGAACATCAGTGGCCCCGGCATTCGCTGCGCACACACTAAATACGGAAAGGGAGAGGTATAAATAGAGAGAGAAATACATGAATGGCCCTGTTTCCTTACACAGATACAGAGGGTGCAAAGGTCTGAGCAGAGTGGGAGCAGGGAAACTCAGGAATCCAATGGCTGTACCCCCTGAGCTGCAGAGCAACCTGTTCCCAGGTGCTGCTGTCTGCCCAGACATCTCAGCTGTTCAGTGCCACCTCTGCATGGGCTGGCACAACTGGAAGAGGCTACGGAGACTTTGGCCCATGGGATAGGGAGGGATCAGCTTTCAGAAACACCAATAAAAGCTGCCAGTGGATGCCACTGGAGAAGGGATGCAGCTGTGGGTATGGAGGAAGCTAGTGAAGGGCTCAGGACACACAGGAACATGGTGCAAAAACCTGACAGCCCATTTCGAGCGCAGAAGGGGTGCTGGGAGCTGCGGAGGGCAGCACCAGGGGTGCAGGCAGCACTGCTGCTCTGCCCTTGGAGACAGTGGGGATAGCAACACCCCAGTCCAAACCCCATCAGCGGGAGCAGAGATGCTGCCACATCCCTTGCTGACACAGAGCAGTGCCTTTAGTGCCTCATCAAAGTCTACCATGTTTTCCTCCCCAAAAGGTCCTTTGCTTCCAGGAGCTGCTGCCACATCCTGAGCTGAAAGGCTGGGACACGTGGCTGCAAGGCACAGCAGTGAGGGGCAGACCATGCCCCACACCTCCTTCCCTGCCAACCATCCCTGCATGCCCCCTTTGCCCTCCTCTAACCCAAACAGCCACAGCGCCCAGCCTGGTGGGGCTGGGACCCGAGACACCTCTGCGCTCCCTGCTGCCCCTTGCGTGCTCCCCAGGGCTGGGAAGCTGCCTGCAGCCGCGGGGCCGATAATGGCCAAGATGTGGGAGCAGGGCCGGGGGTGGTGGCAGGGGGATTGCTGCTCTGCTTTCAGGAGGGGGAAGGGGCTCTCCCCCTTCAATGCTCCCATTTGAGCTGAGGCCTGGCACTGGCTCAAACCACCGCCTGCTGACACGAGATCAATCATCCCCCAAGCCGAGCTGTTCCTCAGCAGCGCTGCGCAGCCAGTGCCCATGCACAGGCTGGGGCCTCACCCGCAGGAGCAGGGTCTGGCCCCTTCTGTCAGACGGTCTGTGACGCCCCTCTTCCAGCCTGCAGTGCATGGCATGGCATGGCATGGCACAACACAACCTGGCACATCACAGCAGAGCACAGCACAGCTTTGCACGGTATGGCACAGCATGGCATGGCGTGGAGAGGATGAGGAACACCCCGACTGCAGAGGAGGGTTCCCTGCACATGCCAGACCACATATGCCAGACAAGGGCTGTGCAGTACTCCAGGGAGGGTGGCTGTGATGGTGCTTGGTCATCCCTCCATCCCCAAACAAACCACCAGGTGATGCTGGGCTGAAGTGGGCTGGGACCAAGCAGACAGCTGCCTGTACCTGGTCCAGGTGCCACCTACTCTCTACAGTGGCACAGCCACAGTCACAGGGGGTTGGGCTGTGAAATCCCCACATCCCCAGAAGGAGCATCCACTCAGGGCTCCTGGGACAGCATCCACATCCCTGGTAGAGGCAAAGGCTGGAGCAATCACAGCCAGCCTAGCCTCGGTCCAGCAGCCGGGGACTCACCGCTTGCCCGTGGTCTGGGCACTTTGGGGCAGACTGCTGCTCTGGGGTGCCTGTGCCAAGTCTGGTTTTAGCAGCATGTAGCTCCGCTGACTCACTGCTTGTGCAAGCGGCCTGCGGCTGCTGGTGGCAGCCCCAAAAAGTGCATCCTGGCTGGGTGCCCCTCACCTGATGGGGCCTCAGCAAATAAATAAATAACACCGCAGCACCGACCGCCATGCGCCTCCGTGGCAAACACCGCAGGGGGATGGTGTCCAGGCAGTGGTCAGCACCCACACAGTGATGACCACCAGTGCATCTCCCCAAATGCACCACTGTGGGCACAAAGTGCTAGCCCCTGTCCCCTGTCCCCTTCAGCCAGAAGATGTGGCACTCTGCCCCTTGTTCCATCAGTGCCAGCATGCACGCTCCTAGTCTTGTTCTCACGCTCCTGCTCTGGTACGTGTGCTCACACTGAGCACAAGCAGCCCTCGCCCACTCCTGCTTGCAGCAGTGTGCAGCTCCTTGAGTACACGTGTGTGCAGGGCAGTGTGTGTCCTGCTCTACTCAGCACAGCCACGGCCTGCTGCATTTCCAGTGTGGGACTCAGGCCCCAGGGCAGCGATGGGATGATGTAACCAAAGCTTGCTCAGGAATGAAGCAAGGACCCCCCAGGTGGCCCCAGTCCGGAACAAGACACCAGCACCCATGGGGCTCACTGGGCAAGCACAGCACAAATGCTTGGCAGAACACAAGAACTTGCTCTGCCCATCCAAGCTGCCCCACAAGCCAGCCCCATGCTGCCACCTCTGCCCTGAGCCAACCTGCTCAGGGCTGTGCAACTTTTGCACCTCTCAGCCCTGTTAACAGCAGCACTGTGGTCACCAGCTCCCTCCCCAGCCCCACGCCAAGGGACCCCAGCCCAGCTGAGCACCCACAGCAGGTTCTCCCCGAGCCGTGCACCCTGCATGCAAGCAGTCCATGTCGCACACACACCGCCGGCCCCGCTCTGGCCCAGCGGCAGCTGCAAAGCTGCAGCTACCTTGCGCTAATTAAAAACATCCCTCGTTTGAAGGAGCCAAAGGGCTGCTTCCTCTCCACTGCACTAAGCTGGCGTGGGTTTGAGGGATGCCGTCCCCACCCTGCAAAATACGCAGGCCACCACCGCCTTCGTCCTCGGCCAGACTGCGGCCACTCCGCTACCCAGGGCTTATTTTTAGTTCCTGTTAAAAAGGAGAGGCAGGGTGCTGGAGGCAGGCAGTGTGCAGCCAGGTACCCGGCTGGACCCCAGGGTGGCAATGGCCTGTGACTCCAGAGTGCGTCCTGGCCGTGCTCCACCTGCCCCGCTGGCCTGTGTCCCCACACGGGATGGGGACGGGTGCCTGGCCCTGGTCCCAGCCCCGGTGGGAAACAATAAGAGGGATGCTGACCCCCGGGCGCCCTGACGTCAGCCAGCACCGCTGCCGGCACCACCGCCAGCCCTGGCCCCGGGGCTCCCACTCGCCCTCGGCTGGGGCCGCACTGGAAGCTGTCTGTTTGTTTATCTTCCTCTCCAGCGTTGCTTGTTTTGATGGTACATCCTCCTCCTCCTCGCCGGGCCCCGGGGTCGAGCCGTGAACCCGCCGCGTCCTGTTTGCCGAGGTCCCGTGCTCCGCTTGCGGAGGTGCGGAGCAGCCGCCCCCGCGCCAGCCACAGCAGATAAAAATACACAGGGCAGAGCATCCTGGGGCGCGGGGGCTATATTTGCACTGATGGTATCCGTGAGCTTATCCTCGATGTACCTGTCCCTGCCCTCCTCAGAGCAGGGGGCACGGCACTGCAGGAACCTGCTCGCCCTTCCCTCTCAAAGTCGGACCGCAGATTCTGGCATAAGCTGTGTCATGAAACGCTGACCATAGCCAAGCTGGGGCAGGCTCTCAAAACCCCTGTGGGGTCATTTCTGTAACCCAAAGGGACACCTGGGGACAAACTATCCCCAACCTGCTGGGTTGTAGACTGCTGGGAACAGTGCTGGGGCAGCCCCGAAGCACCGAGCCCTCTCCAGCTGCCTGCTCCTTCCCCTCATGGCGTGAACCCCTGGGCTTGCCAATAAAAGCCACCGGCTTTGCCTCGGCTTGTGCACAGCCACTGCTCTCCTTCCAGCTCTGCTCAAGCCCAGGCAGCTGCTCAGCAGTGAACCCTTGCCAAAAACTGTGTGTGTGAAAGCATCATTTCCTAAACGTATAAATATTACCAGGGCTTTGCTGGAAAACTCCCCATGGTTAGTTAAAATGCCCTGGACAGCCAAGTGCACACAAGCCCAGAGAAAGGGCATGTCTAAGCTGAGAGGCTGTGCAGCTCTGCCCTGGGAGACTGACAGGTCCTTTCCTCTCCATGCGGGATACAGCAAAGGTCTGGGAAGTGAGCAAAGCTGTGGAGCACTTGCCCGCATCCAGCCCTGTACCACATCATCACAATCCCTTTCCAGCCAAGAGGTGCTTACCACTACCAAACATCCACAACCTCTAGCTCCATTTCGCAGATGGAGATACTGGAAGGACCAATAGATCTCTCTCCTTGACCTCCTGTCCACTGATGTTCAGCCATGCACATCCCAAGACCAAACCCAGCAACTTGGTTTTCTTCCAGCCCACTTTTGGAGACATTAAGAGATGGAGGATCAACCACTGCCCTTGGGAGCATGCCCCAATCACTTGTGGGAGCAAACCCAAGCGCCTCCATTCTAACTTGAAATTGCCTGGCTCTGTCTCCCAGTGCCTGGCTTGTGCTCCACTGCTCTCTGCAAGATTAAAGAGAGCCCTTCACTAACCAGCATTTTAGCATTTTCTCCTTGTCAAAGCCCTCACACACTGTAATCAAGGCGCCTCTTAATTTTCTCCCTGATAAGCTAGACAAAGCTCTTCCCTTCCAAGTCCCTCAATGCTGGGCTCTCTCCCCAGCCCTCAATTCATTACTGTAACTCTGTGCTGATTGTCCAGCATCTTTTTGAAAACCTAGACATGGGAGTGCTCGCAGCATTCCCAGCTCCCTGCAGCATGTCCTGAGGGACCCCAGCTCCTTAGGAGCTGACAAACAGAGTATTAAATTGCCTGGGGGCTCTGAAACAACTGAAATAACTCTGAAATAACAAGGTTATCCAGACCACCTTTCTGCCACAAGATGAGAGGACAGACTGGGGTGAAGAGCCAGTGTTGGTGGTGAAGAGCTGAAAAGCCATGTTTGGTGTTCCTCACTAACACAAGACCTAGGAGGCATCAGGAGGAACGACAGGGTACCACATTCAAACCAAAGGCAGCAGCTGTTCGCATCTCACAGCTCATTGCTGCAGGACGGCATCATCAGCGGGTTTATAAAGAATGGGATGAATGCAGAGAGGACAGACACCCTCCCAGCAGACCAAACGCATGACTGCCTCCTTCCACCGGGCTTTCCCTTGCAGCCAGTGCTCAGACTTGGCTACCAGAGGATGCAGAGGGGCAGCATCTCCCAGAGCCTTCCACTCCCTATCCAACAGTCCAGCTCCAAGACACTGCTCCTGGACTGTTCTCGGGACACACAGCACCAACTGCCATCCCGTCTTTTCAGTCTCTGCCAGATGTGCTCCACACCAGCTGCTTTTGCCAGGCTCTGTGCAGGGCTGCCTCACTCCCCTCCTGCCCACTCTGCACCTTCCCCCACGCCCCGCACCCTACCAGCTCTTGGAGGACTCTGAATTTCAAGCCTGATGTTCATCTTTAGCAGATGTTGTTCAGATGACTCTTGGACAAAGACACTTCATCATCGCCTTATCCTGGCACATCTGCCTGCATCCTTCCAGCGACAGCACCAAAACATTTACCAACTGCTTCTGCACGTCTGGTCCAGTATCAATCATTTTACCACCTCTGTCTACTGATCAGCTTATCCTATTGCTGGGAGCTTGGGGTTTTCTCCTACTACACTAAATAGAAGCCTTTCCTTCTGTTCTTCGCCATGATTTTTCCCTGATGTCTTTAGCTTCTGTTACCCATTTTCTACACTTCATAATTTCTAATTTATATTGATTGCTATCTACTCCCGCTCTCCCATTTGCTATAAACTGGTCTTTTATTTCTAATTGCTGCCTTCACTTTGCCACTGAACCAGAACGGGCTCTGGGCCAGCGCTGCCCTCTTTCTTGATCGTGGAATTGTGGCTTTTTGTGGCTTCTGAAATTCTTCTGAAAGAGCTCACCATTTTCATTCACATTTTTCTATCTAAATGTTTCCTCTGAGCTGATTTCACTCATAATTTTCCCCCTGCTTTGGGAAATTAGCTCTTTCAAGGCATGAAGGATATAAATTACTGCTTAGGAATGTCCTTTCTTTGCCCGGGGTGAATGTAATCTGGTCATGATCACTGGTCCCTAGGCAACCTCCAAGTTGCAGTCCAGCAGTGAATTCATCTCTATCCTTCATAACCCAGGAGAAACGAAAGTTGCCTGCACTGGATGCAATGCCTCGCATATAGAAGAGGGATCACCTCTAATTTTTAGAAACTCTGCAGATCATCTATAGTTGGCTGCCCAAGAACATCAGCTTGTCTCATAAAACAACATCCTCCCAAAGCCTGTGCTGACACCACTGACACTCTGGCTGACTCCCTGGTCCCCAGCAAGTACCACTGCTCCCCACTCCTGTGCCTTCACAGTGAGCACAGGAACACTCAGAAGCATCCCGAGTCTTTTTTCATCAATGGGCATCGAGCATTTCTGACCTTGGCACATCAGTTTGAATCACTTTAGTGCTTCTGTGAGGATTTCCAGTAATGCAAAAGGATCAGACTCTCTCCTTCCAGTCTCAGTTTCTCCAAAGCACATGTCTGATTCTAGAGCTGAGTGTGCCAAGGGGACAGTGATAGGCAGAGCATGGATAACATGCTGAAAAGCTCTTGTCCCCACAATGTGTCACTGCAAAGTCACCTCTAGAAGCAACAGGTGAACTAAAAGGAGATGGCTTCTCCTCATTCACCTGATCCCTGCCTGCCATCAGCAGCAATGTTTAAGTCCAGAGCAAGTGTGGGAGGCAGGTGAATATGCCCCAGCGATGGCACACTCCTGTGGAGCAGTCAGCCTGGCTTGCACCTCTGGCAGCTCCCAGCAACCAGGTAGCTCCCATCCGGCCACGTCAGGCATGTTCCCAGGTCTGCTAGCCCTAGAGATGAGGTGCAAGGACACAAAGAGAGCCATGGGAGAGCTAGAGGGCATGACCCCTCTTTAGGCAAGTCCAGCTATCCCCATCAGTGCTTCCATCCAGCCTGGCACACCTCACACTGCGGCTGCTGATGACAGCTCCCAGCCACCCCTTTGTCAAAGGACAGAGGACTTGCACCACCCCTTACCTTAGCCATGAAGTTCTGCTGAAACGTCTCCTCCTGGAAGGGCTCTGTCCGCAGGCGGTCTGCAAGGTAGAGAAGGATCAGCCTGGGCAGGTTTGGCCAGACCTCCCACCCCTTTCCCTGCCCATGGGGTGAGGATGCTGCAGGGGAAAAGCTCCAGCACGCTCACCCCAGAATCAGCAGGAAAGACCAGCAGGCCTCTTCGGCTAGGAACATATCACCTGGTTAGCAGAACGTGCAAGGACCACAAGGAAGTTGGAAAAATGTGGTTGAGTCTGCTGATGCACACAGCAGCCAGGCAGAACCAATAGCCCATCCACACTTGTCCCAGCACTCCCACTTTGAGGAGCAGGGGATGGTGGCAGGACATGTTCAACACCATTCCCATATCTTACAGCTGGAACGAGCTGCCTGAGTCTGTGGGACAGGGCACTGCTTATCCAGCTGCTCTTCTGAAGGGGAGAGCCAGCCTGCGTCCCCCTCTTGCAGGACAGAGACAAATCCCTGTTATATTCTGCTCTGCACCTTGTCCAAAACACCGGTTTCTCCACATTGTTGCTAAGATGTGTTCTGGAGAAGCACCTGGCTGGATTTGCTCAGCCATTAGGGTGCAATGCTTCCTCCCAGCTTTCTGCCCTGCACCAGGTAAGGGACAAGAGAGACCAGCTGCCCACCAGCATCAGTCCCTGGACCCAAGACAGGTTGTCCTGGCTGCTCCAAGTCCTGCAGAGCTCACACGCAGAGGACAGAGGGAAGTGCAGCTGGCCAATGCAGCTCTAGTGCACCTACAGCACAGATCCAGGCTCTTGTGGTGGGGCACCTGCCATGGGACAGAGTCTGGGCCACAATATCATCCTGGACATGATACACAAGCCAGGGCTGACCCCCACTAGTCCCCGCATGCTCAGAGGGCAAGGTTCCCACGGAAGTGCAGGTATCACCTGTGGCAGCAGGACAAAGCATGACAGTAGAAAGGGATGACTCAAAAAACAGCGCCCAACCAACCTCCCTCGGCTGAAGGACAAACCACCCCTCAAGGTGGCTCCCCTGGCAGGTCCTGACCCATATCCTACCCAAGGGGGCTACTGTCTGCCCATCACCCCGATGACAAAGTGGGCTGGGTGCTGGAGGGGGGCCCATGAGCACGGCTGCACTGCCCACGTTTGGGAGAGCCGGAAGCCCCTGGGTGCTCTCCAGTAACTCAGTGAGCTGCTGCACTTGGGAAGGGAGCCTGACACCACTGCAGGACCAGCCCTTGCTGGCATCCCCGCTGGCTCCTGGGGACCAGCCAGGTGCTCTCAGAGTAGTGGAGAGCCCCTTGGCGACTCCCCAACTTCTACAGCTATCGGTCAAGGGCAGTTCCTCCTCCAGCTCTCCCCAGAGGCTGCTCCCAGCCTTCTGGCTACTGTTGTGCTGCTGGCTCAGCTTAACATGAAACACAAGCCTGACTGGGTAATAGCCAGAGGGAGCAGAGCACGCCAGCCCAGTGCTAAGGAGGAAACTCGCTCCCTGCCCCAGGCATCCCTCCTCACCTCTGCTGAGAGTGGCTCCACTCTCTCTGTAATCTTCAATCTCGGCATCCTTCTGGAGCACCAGGGAAATCAGCTCTTGCACCTGGCACTGCAGCACCAGGTTCATCTGAATCAGGGGCCGCACGAGGTGACGGAACACCTACAGTGGAGGAGAGACAGTCTAGGAAAAGTCCAGGTCTAGGGAGGCACACAGCTGTCCACAGAGCAGTCAAAGCAGGGCAGCCAGCAAGGTCCTAGCAAGAGCTGCAGCCCAGGTCACACAGGGCTCCCCAAAATACCCCACATCTCACCCACATCCAGTGGGAAGTAGTCAAAAGATGTGAGCAGGGAGAAGGCAGGCCAGATGCTGTAGGACACATCCCTCCATCCCAGCCCCATCCTTTCACAGCTGGGGGCGTAGCAGGGGAGAGCTCAGGTGGGAGAGCCCGATGGAAACAGAGTGCAGGGAATAGACAATGCTCCACCCACCATTTCAGCAACAGACAACAGAGAGCCCCCCATGTGCCACCCAGACCCTCCCCATGGCTCTGCACACCTCACAGCATGTTCCTATCAGGAAACAGGCAGGGCTGAGTGAAAAACCAGAAAGACCCAAGGTGTCAAACTGTGCCTTGATGAACAGGAGAGACACTCCCAGGGAGGTGACATCAAAAGCAGAAGAGTTCCCAACACGCAGGACTTGCGCATCCTCCCCAGTGCAGCCCACCAGTGTCCCCTCTAAGCTTACACCCACACAAGCCCCATGCAGAGCCCTAGGCATGTCCTCTACCTCGGAGCCCAGGAGGCACACGAAGCAGCCTCCTTCCTATCACCTCCTTCAGTCTCTTGAAGGGTATTTGAGATCCCCCAACCTATCGTGCCCCTTGTTTCTGTGGCCAGGCTGAGCCCAGAGGACAGCAAGCCCAGCAGCGTTCCTGAAATGTTCTCACTCCTATGGCAAGCCCACAGTGCACTCTGTGTTTTGCTCACCCCCAGACATGAGCCATAGAGCTGATGGCCATCACCCACTGGAGCACTTGGAGTGCACCACCTGCAGCAGAGATGGGAGGGGCCAAGCCAGGTGGGCTCCATGCCCGCCCCAAGCCCCTGGCTGGGGCAGAGTTGGTCCCATTGCTGCATCCACACCAGTCACACTCAGGACCCTGGCTGCTTCCCACCTCTGTGGTGTCTTGCAGACATCCAATGCGTGTCCAAGATAAAGTAAAGCAGCAGCCGGGAACAGGGGCTTTGCACGTCCTCAGCTCAGCCTCTGTGCGTCTTGCCCGAGGAGGGACACCAAATTCCTGGGGTAAGCCAAGCCAGGACCCCGATTATTTGCTCCCCAGTTCAACCTTGACGGTGAGAACAGCCGCCGCAGCAGCTGGGCAGCCCGGCTCTCCCCCCGCGATGGCCAAGCACAGCCGTTCGGGGGCAGAGGAACCGCGCCCCGCAGCGGGACCCGGCGGGAGCGGGGCGCCGGGGCTNTGCGCGCAGGGACGCAGGGCCCGGGGGGAGCCGGCCGCAGCGCTGCCCCACCTGCGGGGGCCCGGCGGAGGGGCTGCCTCCGGATACGCAACATGCCGGGCAGCCCCGTGAAACAGCAACCCCTTAAAAGCCGGGGAGACTCCGCTGCAATTCCGCCCGTCATGACAGACCACCTGCGGGTCCTTTGGGGGTACCCGCCACCCTGTGCCCCGCTTCACGGCTTGCTCCTAAAGAGAACAGCATCCCTCTGCTCTACAGGGCACTGGCAGGGCATCACCCCACACTGGACACAGAGTTATAGAAAGCGGGACTTTCAAGATAGCACACTAGATGAGGCTGCTCAAAGCCCCATCCAACCTGGTTTTGAACACTTTCAGGGACGGGACATCCACAGCTTCTCTGGGCAACCTGTTGGGAGTGCCTCACCACCCTCATAATGAAGAATTTTTTCTAGCAGCTAATCTAAATGTCTCCTCTTTTAGTTAAAAAACATTTCCCCTTGTCCTGTCACTATCTGCTCATGTAGAAAGCTGTTCTCCCTCCTTTTAATAAGCCCTCTTCAAATATTGGAAGGCTGCAATGAGGTCTCTCTGGAGCCTTCTCCATGCCAAACAATCCCATCTCTCGCAACCTGTCTTAATAGGAGAGGAGCTCCAACTCTCTTATCATCTTTGTGGCTCTCCTCTGGACCCACTCTAAGACGTCCATGTTTTTCTTGAGCCAAGGAACCCAGATTTGGATGCAGAACTCCAGGTGGGCTCTTACAAGGGCATTTCACTCATGCCCTGACAGCAGCATGTGCTGGGCCATCCCTGTGTCACTGCACGGCACAAACCAAGGTGCCAAAGCCTCAGTGGGAAGAAATGGGGACAGTAAACCTTGGGAGAGGCAGAAGGCAGAGTCAGGCAACCTACAGTCACCAGCATGGCTCGAGACTACTCGAGAGCTCCAAGCATAAGGAGATGATCCTTAATTTTGGCCACTCCCCTCCCTGAACTCTCTGCAGCTTCACTCACCATTTCCAAGGGAGCAGGACAGCAGTGGAAGTCCCAGTAGAAGGGTAGTCCTGACAGCTCACTTTTCACGTGCAGCCTGAGGCCACTGGCAGAGCGGTGGCAGGAGAAGGCAGTGGTGGCACTCAGCTGCCCTGCCAGCAAGGGGCACGTCAGGTTGCGCAAGTGGTTCAGGAAGGAGGAGACGTGAACCGTCAGCCGCTTGTTCAGCTCCTGGGAAAAGGCAAGGTTAGAGGGCACAGCACAGCACTGGGGAAAAAACCAGCAGAAATCCCAGCACCAAAGGAGTCGAACTACTGCATGTCCCACAGCAAAAAGCCATCCCCGGGCCTTGGCTTCCAGCCCTCTGACATGACATTCCTCACTGATTCTCCCAAGACAGCCATGCTGGGAAGGCTCCCCTATCCTGCCAGCCCAGGATGGGCAGGGTGCAACGGTCTGCACTAGCACATCTCTTCTCCATGCCACCACAAGCACCACAGCCTGGCTAAGAGCCAACAGCAGGACAACCTGCCAGAGCTGGGGGATGGCTGTAACCATATGCCCATCCCTCCTGCCACCAGCTGCTCAGCATTATCTGACACAGGGACATGCCACTCCAATGGCAGATGAGGGCCGGGGCACATGGGCTGAGGAGATGAGGCACAGCTCCATGCATTTTTGGGGGCCAAGCTGACAGGATGCCCCATCGAAGACTGTGCTAGCTATGAATGTGAACAGAATCTCTCTGTCACTGAGTAGAAGGCAGCCTTGTTTCAAGCTCCTCTTTAGTACACTGGCCCTGGGGAAACCAGCTGCCCATCCAGCCCACAAGTGAAGAGACTGTGCCAGCCTCTGTATGCAGACTCACCCAGCTGCCCCGGGCATGCTAAACACTGTGCCCCACTCTCCCAGGAGAAGGGTGTTTGGCCAAATGGGGTGACAGCGCTTGGACAGAACCACACAACGACTTCCCAGGTTGGGCATTTGCACCTGAGCCCAGTCAGACCCACCAGCTATTGTGCCACCAAGCAGTTTATGCTGGTATGTCATCTGCTGGGAGGAGAAAAGGAGGTCCCTGGCCTTTTCAGACACTCACCTTGGACCTTTGTCCCACAGCCTCGGCATCTGCACTCTCATACCAGACACTGCTGAGGTCAGAGATCAGCAGGATATAGCCAGTATCCCTGAAGCACGCTTTAGCAAGAAAAGTGGACTCGCCAAAGCAAACAGAAGCCCAGGGCTGGGTCAGGACGCTGCTTTCCAGCTCCTCGGAGCTCTCCATCTGCAAGAGAACAACCAGGTCTCTGCCTCAACCCCCACCCAGGAAGACCTGGTCCCTGGGCTGGCCTCACAGAGACCGTCAGTCCCGGCTGGCCCATTTATGATGCAGTCCCACTTGACAGCACAGAATTGAGGATACTCAGCCAGCTCTGGTCATACATGCAAGCAGCAGAGCTGGAGCGTGTGTTTTGGGAGCTCTGTGCAGGGCAGGTCCTGCCGCAGCTCACAATAAGCACCCCACAGCAGGCGCACGGCAGTGGAACTGCTGCCTCCCCGCGTTGCCCGGTGCTTGCTGGCGTTAACACGGCAAGACCTCTACGCCCAAACTAACATTTAGGCTGCCCCGCCGGCACCGGGCGGGTAGCAGGGTGCTGCACCCTCCTCCTGCTGAGGCATCCCTTCCCCGCGCTCCAAGCGAGCCCGCGCCGTCCCTGCCCGCAGTGACACCGGCAGAGTGCCGGCAGCCCACTGCTGCTTCCCGCTCTTCCCTAGGACGGGCTCCACGCCTCCCAAAACACTCGGGGACCCGGCGCCCGCGAGGTGCCCGCAGGCCCGGAGCTCTGCTGAGCCGCAGCATTACCCGAGGGCAGGAGGAGCAGGCGGCCGCAGGATGCAGAGGCAGGGGCTTGCGGGCGGCGAGCGGCGCCGGGCCGGAGGCGAGCGCAGACTACGGCTCCCGGCATGCTGCTCTCTTCCGCGGCGGGCGGGGCCCGGGCACGCCGGATGTGCGGCTCCTAGCGCCGCGGGAGCCGCCGTCCCTTCCACAGAGCCGCCCTGAGCGGTGCTGGTGTTGCCTGGCCTGCTCGTAAGGACAGCGAACCGAGCTGGCGCGTCCCTCTAGAGCGTCCGCGGTTGCCGCAAGGGGTGCCACGGCCAAGACACTGATGGGGACCGAAATGCCTTAGGACTTTATTCTGCGCTTGCGCCTGCTACGAAATGTCCTGGCGCAAGTGCCCAGCTGGGGACAGGGCCTGGTACAGCCGGAGAGGCAGCGGCGGCGGGGGACTTCTCCTGTGCCTTGGCCCCAGGTTTATTCCTCAGCCCCACGGTGCCGGGGCAGGCACGGGCAGGGCACGCAGCGCACCGCTGCTCTCCCGGGCTGTGCGGGGACTCGGCTGCTGCACCACAGCGAGCCGCGCGTAGCTGAGGCTGCGGGTACTTCTGTCCCCATGCCTGGGCACTGGGCTCACAAGGCGGCACAGAGCAGCACTGTGCCAGCTTGGCACACCACGCACCCCCGGTTCCCTCCACACTGAGCCCCACCCTTACCCCAGGCACTGATTTCCAAACCTCATCACCCATTCTCTGTGATCCCCACCAGCACTCCATGCATTGAGGCCATCCACCCTGGGCCCACAAACTGCCCTCGCGATGCACTGCCCCTGAGTCTCCCATTTACACTCTTTGCACACACCCCTGCACTCACCCCTCTCCCCAGCGTGCAGGCTGCAGCCACCTCTCAGGGCAGTGCCAAGGGAGGGTGGTCATCGCGCAGGGTTTGCATCCTGACAGAGTACCATAGAACAGGGGAATAGGCAAGGACGTTGCAGTGTGGGACAAACTAGGCTGCATGACCAGGTTTGGGGTGCAGGACCCAGTTGGACTTTGGGCACAGCTGAAATTTAGGGTCAGGTGGGGGTGCTGGCTGGATGAGGATGAGCTGTGTATTACAGTGCTGTGTACAGCTGTGGGGGTCACAGAGAGCTGGGGAAAGAGGGCTCACACCTGGGGACCTGCACACACAGTGCCACCACCTCCCTTGCACCCTGCATCCACCTTTGGATGGGAGATGTTCTTCTCCAGGGAAATCCAGTATTGGCTAGTGTAGTCACAAGAGCAATGGCTAGGGGGTATGTATATGGTGAGCACTATTTGGACTGTCCTACTGTAGGTGAAAGTGTGTTCATTGTTTTGGGAAACTGGGCTGAGTTGCACCCCCAGCCTGGAGCATCCTGGAGTGCTAGAGCTTTGGTATATACCTGGTGCCATGGGCATCGAGGGGCCATAGGCACAAATGGGACACAGCAGGGAGGCGGTGGAGAGCCAGTCCTTCCTGAGCACAGTGCCAGCAGGTGAGCAGAGCTGGAGTGACAGTCCTTTGGGGCTGGCCAAAGCACTGAGCCCTCCCCTACTCATCTCCACAGGATGATGGTGGATTTTAGAGGCACCCACATCCTCAGCTGCAGTGGCACCAGGTGGCCCTGCCCTCCAGTCACAGTCCTCAGGGCACCAGGAGATCCCCTAGGTAAATCCCATCTGTAAAGGAAACCCCTGGAAAAGGCAAAGTTGGTTGAAGGTTTTTATATCTCGCTCTCAAGCAGGGAAATTAGGTTTGTGTTGGGAGGGTGGAAGCTCAGGTTCCTCCAGTCCTCGAGGACTTCAGAAATGAGGAGCAAAGTGGCTCACAAGCTGCCTTGAGGGCACAACCCTGTTTTCACATGAGGCGCCCCTGCGTGACAGGGTCAGGCCACAGTGTGCCATGCAGGCATGTCTGCCTGGCTTGGCCTTATTGCTGGCTGCAGCTCCCCGGAGCTGGGTTTGGGGAGCAAGTGTGTCCCTTCCCCCGGGGCAGCAGTCCCCTCCTCGGTGGCACAGCTGCCCTCCTCCTCTTCCTCACTCCTCGGGCAGAGGAAGCAGCATGGAAAGGCTTTGCAGGAAGATGGCAGCAGCCTCCTTAGCCCAGTGGGGAGCCTGTAGGCTTGGCTGGCTTCGCCTCTCTCTCCGTGGAGGTGACAGTCACCAGCTCTGACTTTCCATGGCTGCTCAGAAAGCAGCCCTCGTTCCTCCAGTGTTCCTGCAAGCAGGGAGGTAGGCAGTGAAATGGGAGCCCCTTCTTCCAAGTGCATCCTCCCAGCCTGCACCAGCCCCAGGACCCTCAGTAGGACTGCCTGAAGGCAGAGCTGGTGGTTTGTCCAATGAACAGATCCAGTCCTCGGAGCAGGAAACATGCAGAACACTTAGAGCAGCCACTCACCTGAGACCGTGTTCTCCAAAAAAAATGACAGGAAGCCAGTTAAGAAGACAGGCACCATAAGCAGGGAGAGGAAGAGGAGATCCAGCGGCACCCAGCCTGCAGGGACAGTGCCAGAATCAGCCAGGAGGTCCCAGCCCAGCCAGGGGAAAGGGGCAGGAGCTGCCATGGCAGAATCAGGGATTGAAGAGGGAGCTGCCTGCTACCGTGAGCTGGCCCAGCCTCCCAGAACACTGGAGATGTGCGGTCACCATGGCTTGGAACTCTGGGAAATGTCCCTCCTACCTGTGGCCAGGGGAGTCAGAGCCGTGCCGAACCACCGTGGTACCAGCAGTGCCATGAACATGGCAAAGCCAACAATGAAGATGTTCCTCCCTGAGTCAATGTCTGTGTACTGGAAGTAGGAGAGCCCCGTGCCCACAGCCACGGCGTAGGTTACACAGAGCACCCCTCCTGCGAGGGGCAGGAGTCAGGCAGTGCCAGGCAGGCTGCAGGTGCCGCAGCAAGGGGCAGGGCAGGGTACCCACCGTGAACTGCCAGTGGGATGTGGGTGAGGAGCCCTGCCAGCCTCGGGGACATGCCCAGCACCATGCACGCCAGGGCGCTGACTTGCACCGAGAGGCGAGAGCCAGCCTGGCAGAAAGAAGAACGGGCAAGTGAGGATGGGTGGCATCAGCCCCTGCTCTGTCTCCCGCTCCATCCTGCTATGCACACCTGCCTTTCCCAGTGCTGGCTCAGTGACAGCCTGGCCGTTACAAGTCCCGCACCCCTGCTCGACTGCCTCCCCAACCCTTGCCAACCCATTTCCTCCGCCTTGGCATACCTGTGTGAGGCCAGTGGCACAGGTGTTGGCAATGCTGGAGGCCGTGCCCCCCGGGGTGCCCAGAAGTCCTGCCAGGAGGCTGCCCAACCCTTCCATGCAGAGCCCCCGGTTACAGGCGTGAGGGGGTAGCCGAGGGACTCGCAGCAGCCTCCCACACAGCACATAGCAGCCCATGGAGTTCATGCTGCAGCTGATGGCCATGGCGATGCCCACTGCCAGTGCCCGGGCGGTGAGCAGCGGCCACTTCCACTCTCCTGCAGCAGAGGGAAAAGGGACAGGTGATACAAGTCCTGTCCAAACGTGGATGGCTGCACTCAGCCCTGCTGCCCCCCACCTGCATAGGGGATGTGGATCCAAGGGGCACTGAAGGTGCTGTTGGCCCAGGACAGCTGTGCCATGGCCGGGTCCAGTGATTCCCAGGGAATGTGGAAGTAGCTGAGGATGGCACAGACAATGCAGACACCAGCAAATGGGAGCAGTACCTGCAAGGCAAAAGGGGACCCTCAGCAGGGGACCCTCCTCCCCTGCCTTCCCTGGCCAGCACCCCATCCTTGTCCTGTCACATCTCCCAAGGAGTCATACCACATCTCCCCTTATCCCTGCAGGAAGCATCCCAAGCTGTTCTGCTCCAACACCCAAGGACTTCCTCCTCCCCAGCACTTCCTGAGAAGCATCCATGTTCTGGGAGCTGCACCAGAGCTTCTCACCCGTGCCTGTGCTCCAGGTCTTACCTAAACCCACACCAAAGAGCCAGGCTTGGAGAGAGAAGCCTGGTGACAGTGAAGAGAGCAGACAAACCACAGTACCGAGAACGTGCGCAGGGTGGGAACTGATGACTCCTTGGAGCCCTCCCAAGCGTGGGGCCAGGCACAGAAGGGCAGGCGGCAGGACCGCAGATGTTGGGAGAAGGCAACAGCAAGGAGCATGAGCCTAGGAGAGTGAGCACAGGTCACCACACAGCATCACAGTCAGTGATGGGGCCCCAAATGTGCGCCATGCACTGCGGGGGTGCCCCATCCCTGTCCCGCTGGTGAAAGAAAGCCCCAGGAGCCGCCCACCAGTACAGTCCCCAGGCTCACATACAGCAGTGCTACACCCCAGTTAGTGGAGCAGAAGAAAGCGGCTTCCTTGTATGCGGACAGCCCAATGATGGAGAGGCTGGGAGCCAGGACCATGGGCCCGCAGTACCGCGCTGCCCACCCGCACACGCCAGACACTCCCAGCACCAACTGAATCAGCCCAGAGACCAGCACTGCTCCAGAGACCTGAAAGAGGAAAGGATGGGCCTGTGGGACAGGATATGTGGACAGCAGTCCAACACCTTCCCTTGGCCACATTCCCACTGCCCCAGCAGCATCACTTGTTTCACATGCTCTGCTCACCCGAAGCGCAGAGAAACATGTACATGGAAATCCATTGCCTTCTCACCTTTATTCATGGCATGTCCCAGGAAAAGAGACTGGGGGTATAGGGATATGGATGACGAGTGGAAAGCTGATGGAGTGGGATGGGGACTCCCATCCCAGCACAGGAGCACCCACCTCTCGCAGTGAGTCAGCCCAGCTCCCTGTGTCTCTGCAATGAGGTACAAGGCATGTACTGGCCATGGCTGTGCCTGGAAGGGAATTTTGAAAGGGTGTGATACGTGTGGATCCTGGGCTCCTGGAGAAATGTCCAAGAGCATGCAGCAAGGAGGCTGCTGGCTGGAGAAGGACCAGTATGCCAGCATCCCCATCCCCATAAGCCCTGACCCTGGGGAAGTGACCAGATACATTGCAAGTGCACTCAGGAGTGAGTAGGGTGCTGTGCACCATCACCAGAGGGGCCAGCAGGCAGGACTCCTTGCTACCCCTCATCCCTACCCCACCTACCAGGCACCTCATCATTGCCATTCCCCTGGCACCAGCATGGCCCAGGCCCCAAGGGACACAGGCTGCAGGGCTGTGCTCACCATTCCTGTCTGTGCTGGCACCAGGGGACAGGTGGGAGCTCAGCACCATGGCAGGGACCAAGTACTCAAAGGATGGGATTTGAACCAGTGGCAACCTGAGGAAGGAGACAACAAGGGCACATTAGGGAGGAAGGACAGGGAAGGGAACAGGCTCTCCAAAAGCCCAGGCTGCCAGAGGAACACAGTTGGGAAGGGAAGCAGATAAGAATCCCAAAGTGGCAGGAGGTTACTCCATGTTCTACATGTGGCCTAGTACATCCCAAGTGACAGCACATGGAATGGATGCAGAGGTCAGAGGCTTTGCCGAATCCCATACCCAGCCCCTGTGTGGGCAGAACAGGCACCGGATGGTCTGAAGGAGCTGTGTATGATGTTGGAGCAAGGCAGTGAGGAGCTAGAGGGAAAGCAGAACAGTTTTTCTAGAGGTATGCACAAGAGGAAGGGGACAAGTGTGACAACTGTGCAGAGATGCAGTGCCATCGGTTTTCCTTGTGCCCCTTCCCACATCCTAGGAAGAGACAGACATGCCCTGCCATGGCATCACCCTCCTCCTGGTGACAGCTGCTTCCCCTTCACTCCCCCTCGCTCACCGGCTCCCCAGGGTGGTCTGCAGCACTGTGGAGATGCCGCAGGCAAAGAGGCTGCGTGCCAGCAGCTTGCTGGTGGTCTGAGCATGAAGTGGCTCCTGGGGCAGGGCAGGCAGCAGGAGGAGGTGGAAGATGCAGAGCAAGGAGGTCTGCACAGCCAGGTGCTGCACAGGGAAGAGATGGAGCCGTCACAACTCCTTGCAGCACCTAGAGCTGCAGCTCCCCATGCCCAGTCCCCCTGAGAGGGTGGATGCCCACTGACACCACCTGGGCAGCACTCACTACTGCCCACTCCCCTCCCAGCACACACTGACCACAGCCCTACACACCCTTTGCCTGGCAAGATGCAGCCCCTGCCCTGCATTCTGAGAGGATCCCAGCCCTCTCCTCATCATCCCATCTCTCTGGCTGCTCACTGTGGTCCCCCCTTACCTGAAGGGCTAAGCAGCAGCTCACCATCCATGAGCACATCTTCTGGGAGGTGTGGGATGTGAGCATGGGGCTCCCAGCTCCAGGTGCTCTGCCATGTCCCCCGTTCATGCTGCTCTCTCCACACTGCTCCCAGTTTTCAGTGCAGAGAGGGTGGGCAGTGTCCCACTCCCCGAGAGCTCCTCGCAAATCCTCACAGGGCTGAACTTCCACCTTCTGCAGGAGCTGCCCCAGGGTTAGCCATTAACTTGAGTTGGTGAGTAACCTGCCCTTGTGGCCAGGAATGCAAGTGTCACCCTGGTTTGTCACCACAAGGGCCAGGTGACAGGCAGCCACAAGCAGGACATCAGACACTATTACAGTGCCAACTACCCACAGCCCGGGTCCCACCACTGCCTCTGTGGGCACGGACTGTGTAGGCCACAGCCTTGACACCTCTTCCTCCATGTGCTTAGGCTGTTCCCACCAGCAGCACCCTCCATCTTCAGTGTGCCCTGCCCATGCTTGTTTCTCCCTAGCACAGCATCTCCTGCCCTCCTGGTCCAGCCTGGTCTCTAATGGGGGTCTATTATACCCGCCATTCTCCTAGGAGAGTACTAAATCCTGCCACTGGACAAGGATGCCAGGGACAAGAGCTGCCTGCTTGGCTGGAAAGGATCCCAAGGGCGCACAGGCAGGGGATGCTCGTGTTTTTGTCACGGGGCTGAGGTGGCTGTGTCACTGACCTGGCCGAGCCCTTGCTGCTCAAGGCTCACTCATTAACAGGTAAGACTTCGGAGAGCAAAGAGCAGCGGAGAATATACATTCCCTGCATTCCCAAGGATGGGGGTCCTCCTCTCTCCTGCTGTCCCTGCCTGCACCGGACCTGATATCCCTCCTGTCACCAGAGAGATTGCAGGACAGGCCTTGCAGGTCTCCTGGGCTCACTGGCAGCACCTAGGATCTGTCTTGCACAGCAGCTCCAGGAGCAGGCACAGCTGCATGGACGTGGCTCCGCTCTGGGGCAGGCACGCTGCCAGTATGGAGCAGCTCAGCAGGACAAGGCAGGCACACAGCAAGAACTACTTTTATTGGAAGAGATTTGCATCTACAAAAGAGTGAAAAACAGGTGTAAAATCCACAGTAAAAAGAAGGGACATAATGGGCTGGCCTGGTCAGCAAGACAAGGTGCCTTCTTCCCACTCTGAGGAGCAGTCAGGCACTGTTTGCTCACAGACACAGACAGCTGGGGTTTGGGATGGGGTCACAGAGCACCCCGGATTCAAAACACCCAACACAAGCAGGATAAGGAAGTTCAGCCCACACCTCATCCCCACCAAGCCCAGCAGGGCACAGCCACATCAGGGTACCTGCTTGGTGTTACTCTCGCAAGTCCCAAGAAGTGGCCTAACAGCCCCCAAATGTAAGAACTGCTATGACCAGCCAGCTCACTCCCACCTCTTTCAACCTCCTGTCCCCTACCCCAGGCACCCCACCTTCTCACTGCCTTAGCCCCTCCACCCTGCACACACGGTCCCAGCCTCCAACATCCCATATGCCACCTCTGTCCAACACCACTCACTACAGGAAGAGGTACAATACCCCCTTTGCACAAGCACCCCAGCCCAAAGGCAACCATATTTACCCTCCAGCTACTAAGTTCCCACCCCAGCAAGCCAGCTCTATCCCAACCTGCCCCAGCAGCCCTTAAGTGAAGAACATCCCTGCCCTGGGTGGGGGGACACAACTGCTGGTTTGAAAGTAATGCAGGGGCCTCCAGCCCCATGCAGTTCCAAGGATCAGGGGTCCCAGAAGTGCAAGGAAGTGAGTTGTGCCACACTAGAAGGGAAGGGGAAAGGGGCTGATGTCCTGTACTCCTAGCTGGGAAAAATGAAGCTCTTGATTCTGCTGAGATCCATAGCAGTGTGCAAGAAGCACTGCTTCAGCCCCAGGGGGTCCAGCCAGTCCTCACGGTTGCGGGCTGCATCCCATGTGGGGCCCGCAGTGGCTGAGCAGGCGTGGCAGTGGAGCACCGGAGGAGCCGGGAGCACGGTGAGTCCGAAGGGGCCAGGCTGGCTGGGGGCTGCAGTCGGGGTGGTACGGTTGGATCTCTCACAGGCAGTGGGTACTTTCCGGAAAGGACCTTGTGGGAGGCTCCTGTGTTGGGCTAGATCAGGTGCCTTTGGGTAGGACAGAGCCGTCATCACGCTGCCCCACAGGTAGAGTGCAGTCGCTGTGACACCCCCACGACGTGGCTCCTTGGTCGTCTCATTCTCCCCCAGGCAACGGGTGCAGCTGGCTGAGGAGACGTTGGGCAGCTCGGGCTGGGGTTGGCCAGGGGCTGGGGCTGGCTGAGCATCCAGCTGGCACCTCCCCTCCTCGGGGAACAGTGCAGGCCGGGGGGCTGCAGTGCTGACGCTCCTCATGCACACAGACCGGTGCACTACAGTGATGGAGGCGAAGATGGCTGCGAAGCCGGTCAGGTACACCACGCCCAGGAGGCAGGCCAGCTAAGGAGAAGCCAAATGTTAGCCCAGACCCCCCCAGCAGCACCCCCTGCCAGCCAGGATGCAGCATGGCCATGATCAACCCAGCAGCCGTGATGAAAGCCGTTGAAAGCATCACCAGCTCTCGGGCTGGATGCCAAGAGCAGGCAGCCACACTGCTAACAGTGGGTGGCACACAGCCTGCCCAAAGCAGGGCCTAAATATCACAAACCAAAACGCCCCAGCTAAAATCCAGCAGTTCCTGTTCTAACCTCTAGCCAGCACCCAGTTGCCTCCATGCCACCACCATGCCCTTGCACCATGACTTGTGGGGCTGCGGTCCAGCACAGGGCACACTACCCAGAACCAGGCTGCGGTGCCGCGGGCAGTGCAGCTGCAAATCAGCATCTTCTGACAGCTTCCCTTTTCAACAGGGAACAAACCAAGGTGCTGCTCTCGGTGGAAAAGAAGGTCCTGCTCCAAATCCACGGCCTCCTGGGTCCCACATTCTTTCAAGTAGCTGCTCTCCTATGCCCTTACCTTCACCACTTGCTGGTAGAACTGGCCCAGCACATGCTGCCACATGGACTGCTCCATGAGGACACACAGATCTGTGTAGGTGAACCAGCCACGCCACATGCCCTGTTTTTCAGCCACACTGCAAGAAAAAAAAAAAAGGGGAATGGTGGATGTGGTGTGGACCTTCCCCATCAAAGCAGCTTCAGTCCAGGCAGCCTTGGAGAAGGACCCTGCTTAAGCTCTGTAGAAGGGAGCTGGAGAGCCTAGCTAAGGCTCACAGGTGCCCCAATCTCTTATTTCACTGCAGCAGGGCTATCTTCAAGCAGGGGCAGAGCCAGGCTGCAACAAAGATAAAGGGATCACCCCCACCCCAGACACCTACCGTCCTTCCAGCCAGCTCAGCACTTCAAACAGCTCCCGAGGATCTGTGTAGAGACTCCAGTCCTGTCGGGACAGCAGTTAAAGGTCAGTGCAGTCAGGGCAGGTCACCCAGCACCCAGACACATCCTTCTCTATCCCTCCATGGGAGCATGTGGGAGAAAACCAGAAATCCAGACTCCCCTCAATGCCTCTTTTCCCCTGCTCTGTGAAACAGTTTCACTTACAATGGCACTCAGGAAGTTCATCTCCAGTGTGTTCATGGTCTGGACGTCCACCTTCCCTGCTGCTCCCCACTCGTCATTGAACACCTCCTCCTCCTCACCCTCATCATACAGGTACTTACTTGCAACCATCTAAAAGTAGTACAAAAGACAGGATCTCAGCCTCCACTGCACTCCTCCAGGCTTCCCTCCAGGCCAGTTACCCCCCTGCCCACCACTCACCATGGAGATCAGGAAGAGGTCTGAAGACGAAATCTGCTGGAGGTACTCGGGGTTCCGGTGCCGGAGTCTCTCAATGTAAACCAATGCCAACATCATGGAGCAGGGCGAGATGCAAGCTTCCCTGTGGGACAGGGCAAGAACCAATGTTACAAACGTCCCAGGCACCACAGCACAACTTAGTTGCTCCCTCCCCATGCAGGCAGTAGGAAGGTTTAGCAAATCGCTAGATAGGTCGCAGCCTTGCCAGTTCTGTGCCAGCTGTCCTGAGCTGCAGCAAGAGAAAGCACAGGGGATGAAGGGTGGAGAGCAGAAAGCCCTGGTTTCTGTCCCCAGGCACAGTCAGCTCCAAACTGAGCAGACCTGCCCGCAGCAAGGCATGCTGCAAGAGCTCAGGTGCCAAGAGGAGACTCCAGGTTCAAACCTGATTACCCAGGGAGCTGCAGATCCAGTGAGTACAGACTGCCAGTAACAAGAGCACACATGCACCCCAGAGAGCAGGACAAACTCGAAGCAGGCCTGGCTGCATCAGGAAGCCACTGTGCCTGCTGTCTGTGCCATCTACCTCGCTCCTCTTTGACACTAATCAGGCCTAAGCACAAAGCCAGTGGCTGCCCCAGGGGACAGAAGTGAGTCACAGGTAAGACCAGAGCTCCAAGTTCTGACACAGGACATGAAGGGACAGGTTTTGCTTCTTACCGAGATACGTGAGACACATATTTCTTCTGGAGTCTGCGGATAGGACTGGGAGCCACTTTCTGCAGCAACTCCACAGCAATATCTAGGACAGAAAAGCACCAAAAAGGGTTAGCCCCATGTGGCACAGTCCATGCCCACCCTTCCCCTTCTCCCTACAAGCCCATCAGGTCTTGGTGTTTGCTCAGCCCTTCAAGTTTAATTTAAACTATGAAGGTAGGACAGGCCTTGTCAGAGGTCATGGACAAGTGAGGAACAAACAAATATGCAGGGCAGGCAGATCACAGCAGGAAGAGGATGTGAGTGACCAAGGCCCTGCGGCAGTGCCAGATCAGCAAGGCTGTGTCACGGGGAACCACCAGCAGTCAGCTGCAGAGAAACACCCTTCCCTCACCCCGCAGGACCTCCGACAACCCTTCTGGAGGCCTTCTTGGACCTGATGTCACACCACATCTTCGTGGTCCTCTACTCCCCTCCAACCAGCAGCATCTTCCCCCTCCAGATCTCATCAGCACCAATCCAGCTTCCCCTACACCACAGCCCCAGTGCTCCTGAGATGATGACATACAAGGTACCTATGTGAGCAGGAGCCCACAGGCACTCCCGGGGTATCAAAGCAGCGACACAGTGTAACTGCAGCTCAGCCTGCTCTCCCCGCACTCAAGGACTTGCCTCAGCATTCAGGCACTGAAAAGGCCAGAGACTGACATATACTGGCAGATGGCTCCAGCAGCTCCCATCTCACTTCCCATCTCACTTCCCTACAGCACAGGACCAGCTGGGAGCTTCCCAAGCAGCACTACAGTCTGGTGCTTAGCAAGAAGTGCTTTAGACAGGAAACTTCAACTCCATTTTGCTTCCGAGCCTTCGGCTGACAGAGCTGAGAGCGGAGTTCATCCCAGCAACCTTGCATTTCCAGCTACCAGGGGAAGCATCACCACACCCCTCCTTTCTACATCTCTCCAGTAACTAAGAGAACAGCTGCACTAATGCAGGTGATTTGCCCAAAGTGCAGCCACCAAGCTCAGAAAAACACTGCTCTAAGGAACCTCCCTACACCATTCAGGCCACACCACTGCTATGGTGTACAGCCAGGCAGACACAGCTCCAGCCACCCATTGGCTGCTCCCAGTCTCTCCCACTGCTGCTGCTCTCTCTGCCCTTCCTAGCCACGCTTGTGCCACTAAAGAGGCAGTACCAACATCCCAATGGATCCCTACAGGCTCTGTCCTGATATGAAACCAAATTCTTCAGCCCACAAATCCAACTTAGAACAGTGTCCTGCCCTAGAGGGCATGGAGAGCAGCTGATCAGTTTCCCCATCTCACAGCCATGGCACAGAGTGTGGTTACTGTTCTGTTTCCAAAGAAACAAATTCGCTTTCCTACTTCTCTCCTCAGCCAGCCCCATACTGCCTTCTGCATCCAGCCCCCAGTACCAAAGACCTTTTCTTGAGACTCCAGACTCTCCCAACAAGCCTCATCTTGTTTGAAGAACAGTGCCATAAACTTGCCATGTAGCAATGACACAGTTGTACCAAGGCAGATGTCATGGTCCTGGGCCCCATTTTTGCCAGTAGCTGGTGAAGGAAGGCTGTAAAAGCAGATCAGCTCATGGACACATTCTCTGTGCACCACTCTCGCCCCCAGCAGCTGGAGCCATGGCATTTCCTGAGTGCAAGGCAGTCTTTAGAGTTAATACCCCCCAAAGGTTTTCTTGCATGACTGTACCCTTTGAACTTTCATCCATGGAACAGTCCCACCTCGCACCCTGGTGTAATGTCAGCCTCGAGCCTCCCTCGCACTGCTTGTGTTGAACTCATGACTGCCAGCAGCACCCAGGCAGGTGGCTGCTCTGCCTGGGTCTGCCCTGGCACCACACGCTCAGCATCCTCCTCCTCACCAAGGCACATCACACACAGCCTTCTGGCAACTTCAGACCATTTCCCTAGCAAGCAGCTAATGGAAATGCCGAGACAACCACACAGCGAAGGCCCTCTAGCAAACCACTCTTGCCCTTTTCCACTCCTCTCCACCATCACCTGCACCAGCTCCTCAACCTTAACCCAGTCATGTCCTTCTGCTCCCCAACACACTGTTAAATCGACAGTAAAAGAAAATGCACTCCAGACAAACATACAGCAAGAACTTGTCCCCTTGGTGCTCACAACTAGAAGTTGAACAAACCCGAGTGTTTTGCAGAACACAAGCTATTGTTCAAGACAGCTCTCATCAGGAACAAGTTCACAACTTGCTCTGCCAAGGAATTCACAAGCAATCTAAAGGACTTTACACACCAGTGAGATATCAAAAATGCAGCAGCGGGCCAGATGGGGCAACAAACAGAGAGCAAAAGCCATGAGGCTCTGGCATCCTGCCCTGCTCTGCTGTGTCGGAAAGGCCGGGCAGGGGTGGGATTTGGCGCTGGGGAGGAAGCAGGTGACCTATTGGTCTCGGCCCCTTGGGCTACTTCCAACCCCCTTGACTCAGCATTCCCATCTGGGGACAATCAGCAACCCACCTGCCACTGGGCTGGAGAGATTATCCAGGCTGCAGTCTTTGTCCCAGCCGTAATAGAGTCGCTTCCGCACTCTCTCGCTCAGCTGCTGGTGCCTGGGCAGGAACTGAAGGCAGACAGAGGAACGTGAGGAAGGCCCAGAGCACTCCTCCTACCATGCTTTCCACCCCAACCCAGCTCAGGGCTATACCGGGCCGGGGCCTGCGGCCACACGGGGCTCCCCGGGAGCGGGGGATGGAGGGCATCACCCTGGGGGCCTGCTAAGAGCAGGCTGGACCGCGGATGCTCACCGTGAACTCCTGGAACCCACTGAGGGAGAAGGCGCCCTCCTCGTCCAGCAACAGCTCGTCCAGCTCCATCTTGCCCGCTCGCAGGGCGGGGGCTGGCAGCTCCCCTTCGGCGATACGGGGCCGGCTCTGAGGGTGCGGTGCCTGTCCGCTCGGAAGCCGAGGCCCGGCGCAGTGTCGGGAGCGGAACCCTCAAAGCCGCTCCCCGCCCGACCGCCACCGCCCGCCCTTCCGCCCTTCCTGTTCCGGCGCGGGGGCGCGGCCGGTCCCCGCCCCTGCCGCCGCTGGGCGCACGCGCGGCCGGTGTCACCCGGTTCCC
>VZTD01002597.1:3585747-3612640 GCA_013397725.1 Rhagologus leucostigma
GCGGCGGCGCTGCGGAAGCGGCTGCGGGGCTGGGAGGCGGCGCTGGCGACGGCGCAGCGGCTGCTGGTGTGGGAGAGGCCGCTGCACAGCCTGGTCACCGCGGCCGCGCTCGGCGGGGCCCTCTGGTGAGCTGGGGCGGGAAGGGGGACCGGGGGCTGTCGGTGCCGCCCGTCCGACTCGTGCCCATGCCCGCAGCGTGCGACGGCTTCGGGGCCCGCCGTGATGTCCCTGAGTTCCGGCGGTGTGTGTTCCCGCAGCCGCACCGCCGTGGGATATGCACAGCCGGGAGTAGCCGCGCTGTTTTCCTCTGACAGGCATAAACAGGCCCCTCCCTGAGGGGAGAAAGTGCCAGGACGTTTTGCCTTGTCCTGCGATAATAAAATGCGGATGGGCCCAGCTGGAGCCTCGCCCAGGCACGTTTCTGCTTAATTTTTGCATCCGTGTTTTTATCAGTTCGTTTCACTCAGTAGCTGCGGTCAGAGAGCTCCATGGCCTCCTACATCGGCAGCTGCCCTGGGGCGTTTTATTTAAACCCTTCTGCTCTGTAATCTTTCCCGGGAGGTGCTGATTTTTCACTCGGTTTTGCTGTGAGAGTATTCCACCTTTCCTGTTTTCCCTTCTCTGTATCTCTGGCGGGGCAGCAGCATGAGGAGGTGGGAGTGTGAGTGGCAGAGCCCAGCTGTGGAGGGGAATGAAAAACATCCTGTTTGTTTGTATAAACAGTGAGTCAGTTTTACTGATGAAAATGCTCTCAGCCAGTGGCCGTCCCAGCAAAAAAGGTCAGAAGTGGCCAGGGAAAGAGTTAAATGTTGGTTGCAGATGAAATAGGAAGGGGCAGATTCTGAAGTTAAAGGAGGGAAGAGTATGTGACCAAACAGCCTTTGAAGTCTCTCTGATGAGGCAATTTATGTTCTGTTCCCTCATCCGTACAATTATCAGAGGTGTACGTGGTAGCCAGGTACATAAACCTTTTTGGATTACTATACCAGCTGAAAAGTCTGAGAGCAGAGCTATGAAGTGAGAAGGAGGGGGAGAGGTGCAGGTGAGATGGCAGGAGTGGTAGACAATGACAGCCCAGGGGCTGTGTGTGAAAAGGCTGAGAAGAACAAAGAGTGCCCAGAATATGGGACAGCAGAGAGAGATTTAAATATGGCAGAGGAGGAAAAATCATTTAGGGTCCCGTGGAGGATTCAGCCAGCATCCTTTAGCTGCAATCCATAAATGAGATGGAATAGGAGATTCTTCCTGAGATGGTGTGTTAAGCTACAAAATTGCTGTTTAATGAGAAGGAAGGCATAAATTATTGTTTAGGTTGTTAAAGGTCCCGTAAGCCCATGGAAAGAGCAGCTTTTGTTCAGTGCTTCCCAGTGAGGCACGTTTCACTTCTAGGTTCTCTTCCTGTGTCTGTGGCTTGTTGGGAACCCCTCCCTGCTCTGCACTGTGAGATTCTCCCTGACTCCAGTCATTGTTTGGTGTATTTGACATTAGTTTCTGGCAAACACTCACTGAAGAGGAGCAGGGTGAAAAAGCAGAATGGCTCTTCCTTTCTGGAAAGGAATGTTCATTAAAGAGGTGAAGGTGAATGCATTTCCCTGGTATGTTTTTCTGGAGTGGCTTAAAAGCAGCTCCTCTGAACTAGAGAAAAGGATGAATGCAGACAGCCACTGCTGGCACGAGTGCCACCCTGGCACCTTTGCTATTGAATCTCTGTGGAGTGGGGCGATAAACTCTTTGAGTGGCATTGCCCAGCTGCGTGTGAGTAGTATTGTGTGAGCTGGCAAGTGGCTTGAGCCAGTGTGTGGATGAGGGACATGAAAGGTTTTATGATAAAGTCAAGTGAGCAACTAAACCATTTAAGTGCTGGCTAGGCTCTAGTGAAACGGGGGGAGGTTTGTGATAAGAGAATGGGGCATCTAGAATGGCAAGATGCATTACCTGCCTGTAATGCTGGACCTTGCCATGACAAATGGGATGTAGATTTTCAGCAAACAGGCTGAGTTGCAGTTTTCTGCTACAGCCGTCTGTCTTTATGTTATCTAGAGCCTCCACCTTGAGGCTTTGGAGAGACTTGTAGAAGGGAGCGTTTGCTTTGTTTTGCAACCTAGGGAGGAGCTCGGAAGCAGGGGAGGAGAGCGCTGGGAGATGGCAGGGAGTCAGCTGTATGGTGGTGGGCAAAGGCACCATTTAAAAACATGCTGTGGTGTGGGTGGGTGTCTGCAGAGTGCAATGCTTGCTACAGTAGCCCATAGCAGTTGGATATTTCTGCTTTGAGCCATATCTATTTGCTTATCAAGAGCAGTAATTTGCTCCCTTTTCAATGCCTAACAAGTTCTCGTTTGATTTCTAGGTTGTTTTCCTCCACCTCCCTGAGACCCCTCTTTCTTCTCAGCATGTCCCTTCTTGGCATCCTCTTGTTGGAGAAGTGGAAACCCAGGTTCCTGTTTGATTTCTCAGGTATGCGATTAGCACTGTAGATAGTGACACAGTTCTAGTGTTACCAGCTGCTGGGCTATGGCTATGGCCCTTCCTGGGCTCTCTCAGTGGTCGTGTAAGCCCAATTCCTATTTTAACTGCAGGCCCGGGTACTGGTGCTGCATCTTATCTGTGTGAGAGGATTAGGATGTATCCTAATACTCTGGACATGGGGGAGAATTGCTCCCGGTGCTGAGAAATTCTGGGAGTGGCTCATTTTGAGAGTGACTAAGGGGCCCAGCTAGTTTTCCAGGGAAGCTAGTGACAGGGATGATGTGTTTCTGCTGTGTCCTTTCACTCCTGCAAATGTGGCAAAAAGATCATCTCGAGTCTGAGCACATATGGCCAGCTGAGCTGAGGGAAGGAAAGGAGGGGATGGAAGTGTATTGGTTTTAGTTAAGTTCAGCATGGGCTTATGCCCTGAAAGAAGCAGAGCAAATGTGAGCCACTTCTTGTGGCAGGTAGCAGAGTGCATGATGAGGTCTGACAGCAGCAACAGTTAGTGTACTGTACCTGTACTGAACAGCATCTGATCTCCAGCTAATCAGTGAGTCTGATCATCTGTCTTATCTTTCCCATTTATTGAAGGATCTGTGCCAACATTTGACACAAAAGCAGCAAGAGGAATAGCCTCATAAAGACGATAGACATGGATTGGCTGCTGTCTGCTTTGAGTGCCTCCTTCTTTGGAGTTTATTAAATGACGGAACCCAGACCTGCCTACTGTATCTACTGCTGCTGTTCAAAGGCAGCTCAGGGCCCTCCATCCCTGCCCCTCTACTCTAGGGAGAGTTTCTGAATGAAAGCCCCTCTATATGTGTGTTTGTAAGGTGCCCTTTATTTGACCTAAAAGGGTACTGACTTAAAGGATGCTTTCACAGAAATCCTGATAAGATTAGATATGTTACAGCTGTAGTCTTGAAACTGTTTGCTTTGTGTGGTTCAGGTAACCAGGCAGTTAAACTGGACTGGCCAATTTAATTTCCTGCTTATTCACATTGGTTTTTTAAGGGAATAGTTTAAAGCCAACCCAAACCATCTCACTTGAAACGTGTCCAGAAATGCAAAAGCCTGGTGTCCAGTACAGAATGGTGTCATTGAGGCAGGTGGGGGTGGAATCGTTCCAGCAAGTACTTGGCCTGTAAAAGTTGTGTTGTCATAGAAGAAATAGGAAATTCATACTGAAATCAATTTATATGATGCAGAGCCATGAAGAATAAAAAAAGAGAAGCAAACAAAACAGCAACGCCAGGGGTTAGGCTTGTCCTATGCCATCAGCTCTGCTAGAAGTTGGTGCACAACCCTCTGCGCCTCTCCTCGGTGTTCTTCACATGTTTCACTCTTTCCTGCTTTTCTGCTGCTGACAGCAGAGAACAGGGACCCCTTTCTGATGTGCCTGGTTAGGTCACAGCCCTGATTTTGACATGTCCACTGGACCGTGTTTCCTTTGCTTCCGTAAGGAAGGAGTGGTGCTCTGCATTCCTGAGGGGCCTCCCGTTGAATTGGTACTCCTGAACACTTAGGGGTTCTTGTTTGGCTCTGACTTCCTGCTGAAGCAGAGCTGTAGCTTTGTGGCTTACCTCCTTAGCGCTTCCTGTAAGCCTTTTCTGGAGTTCTGGGAGATGGGTCAGTACCATACCTTCAAGAGTCAGCACGTGCACACAAGAGTCAGCACATATGTCTCAGATGACTGCTTATAAGATGACTTCTGAAGGAATGCTAAAACCTCAGCGTGTATTTTGCAGTTACTCACACACTGTGATCAGGGTCACACTAATAGCATCAAGCTGTGCAACTTTCTTAGGTCCTTTCAGAAGAGACTGCATATTTTCAGCTCCCGTGCAGGGTATTTTCTCAATATCTACTTGGAGTTCTACTTAAATGTTATTTAAGGACTTAGGAAGCACCTCCAATTTCTCCTGAAATGGGTATCAAGTAGGGATGTTTTCTGTAGCATTGCTGTTTGACAGCTATGTTTTGGTCAGTGCAGGAGAGTGCAGTCTGGAAGAGCTCTAACAAAAGTTTAATTGCAATTGAATGCTAGTACTCCTTAAAAAGGGCCTCTGCTTTCTAGCTAAAGTTTACATACAGATGAAGAATGTCTCTTGGTGAAGCGCTGAAAACCTGTAAGAGCCAAGGAATCCATCAGCAATAATTTGTCAGTATCAACATGTAACCTAAACTCCTGCATGGCTGTCTGATCTCTCAGAAGAGTCTGGTGTATGTCAAGTGATTTGTATTAATCCACAGTCCAGTGCGAAATGCTGACAGAAAGATTTCAGCCAGTTATTGATAATCTGAGGCCAGCTCTGGGTGTCCTGCTTGCCAGCTTAGTTGTACTGGTGCTCGACAGTATTTCAGCACAGGTTGGAGTTAAGCCTTAACTAAAGGACCACTTCCTGTTGGAAATGCTCTGGGTTTTTTGGGGTTGGGCTGTTCTTGCAACTGGTGTAAGACTCCAATGCTTTGCGATGGCCAGCAGGCAGACTACTCTACTACAGGAAGCAACGTACTGTTGATCTTAAAGACAGCTTGTGTTTTGCCAGATAGCTGAAATCATGTGAAGACCCTGCAGCCTGCTGAAATGTTCTGCTCCCCAAAGTGTCTCTGAAACCTTCAGGATCAACCGGGGAGAATTGTTTCACTCCCTCTGCTGGCGTATTTTGGATGACTTGGATGACTGCAACCAGTCGGAGAGGAGTGGGGTTCCTGTGCCATCCCACTTACTGTGTTGCTGGCCCATCTGTCCAGCAGAGGTGGCGAGCACCTCGTTTGATACACTGTACAGCTGCTGTAACCAGCCCTCACAGACTGGCCAGTGCCAGATGTAATGTTTGGTGATTTAGCGCAGGTGATAGATGAGGCTTAGAGACAGAGCTGGATTTCTGCGGGCTGCGATTAAGCAGCTTTAGATTCCTGAGCACAATAACAAAACATAGCAATGGCGGTTGCAGGAGGGAAGCAGCTGCCCTGTGGGGGTCGAGCTGCATCCATAATATTCACTTTGCAGCCCAAGCTCCCTCTGTGAGCTGCCCCAGCCGCCATGCCAAATGCTTGTGGGCAGAAGAGCGAATGGGCAGCCCAGTCTGAGAGCAGATGACTCCTCTTGTCAGGCCTGATTACTGGAAATCTGGGTCACGCTCTCAAAGAATCGCCTCCTCCCTAGGTGATTGGCCTCCTGCTCCACTGCGCGAGCCGGCTGGTGCAGTGCCTGCAGCGGGAGGAGGAGTCTGGCAGACTTGGCCCAACATCCTGTATCTTGGGAGAACAGTGGCAGGGCTGCTACGAGCAGTTGGTCTCTTCTGTGGCTGGAGATGGATGGAGTCTGAAGTCTCACTGGGTGATTGCAGTGATGGTTGTTCACCTCTTCGGTGCATTTCCATGAGGGAGTCACTGCTACTCGTGGGCTTTGTGCCTGGCTGGTGACTCCAGGGAGGATTCAAACCCCTTTTTGCACACATTGCATTTCCTTAACCCGTTTCTAACTATAAGCCTGGTCTCTGAAGATAAACTCTCCTCCTTTATTTTAGTTCTGTTTACGTGGTGACATGCAGTGTGGGGGACAGGGTTAGGGTTATAACCTCATGCACCGAATTTGCTGCTGGTCAGACAGCATAAAAGATACATCAATCCCTGCCAGCTCTAGGACAGTGGGCAGACTGGTACAGGAGGGTAGGACCTCAATGAGCTATCACAGCACGAACAGGGCATTGTTAAACACAGGAGACTTACAAAGGCTGTGTTGATAGAAGAGCTTTGGTTGAGCCCTGTACATCCTGAGACACCAGTCAGCTTGCCCGGATATCCAAATCTGTGAGCAACCAGGCTCATGAATTTCAGTTGTCGTAGAATTTTTCTTCTCTGTGTATCTAAAAGCAGAGCATAATTGTACATGACCTCTGCTATTGAAACACCGCTCCTCTCTTCAGTACTGCATGAACTAAGTCCCTTTTTGATCGTCACTGGATTCAGTGAAGAGAGGAATGAGAGAGCCTTTCCCTTGCTCTTATCCAGAGTGACAGACCTTAGGAGTATAGTTATATCTGTGCCTGGCACAAAAGGCTGTCAGGGGATATAAAAGAGCCCTAAAATTAGAAAATTATGCACAAGACTGCTATTTGTTCCTTAATTCCGTGGGAGAGGATGGAGACAGCAGGGACATCTCTGGTATTTGTACACAGCATCCTGCCAAGGACGGGGCTGGTCAGTGGGAAATGCAGCTCAGACCTCCTGGTGCCATGTTTAGCTCTGAGATGGAAGCTGAAGCTTTGCCCAGCTCCAACACTATGTTGGCAGCCCCCAGTGAATGACAAGTGCTGGCACCCACTGTGGGAATGGCACTGTCTAGACATGTGGGACACCAGGAAAAGCTGCATGATCCCTGTAGCGGAGAGCCCCATGTTAGCACCAGGATACATGTCAGATATGAGTGTCCTGCCAAGTGTGTCTTGGGCTGCAAGGTGTGCTGGAGTGCCCAGAGATCAGTGCTCTGCTGCTCCAAGTCTCTAGGCATGCTTTCCTAAAGCCTTCGGAGCTCAGGCTCCAATCCAGTGATTCCTGCTTGCATGAGAGCACAAAGAAGGTCCCCAGGGTGCATCCCTAGCTAAGGATGATACATCTCCAGCTCTGCTCTGTTCAACTGGTAAAAATGTTGGGTTGTATTTTTCACTTGGCTGACTAATCTGCTGTGTTCTCTCTACAGCACAGCCATCAGAGGAGCCAGGAGGAGAGAGGTAAGCTCACAAATGTGTTCCTTGGTGAGCGGGGAGAGTGGGGAAGCCTTAATTTAGTATGGTGATCTCACCTGTCCTTTTTTTCTGTTGTCAGTAAACTGCATGGCTCCTGCTGTGAAACATTGCTAGTGACTTCTGCACTGGGAGCTGCTTATCAGCTCAGGAGCCACAGTTTGAGACTCTGGGGAAGTGTTCTTTCAGTAGCAATAAAGCTCGAGTACTTCTGATGTTAGGAACTCTTAGGTTTCTTCCCTGGATCTGTCGTGAACAATTTTAAGAATCCTCCAGAGAGAAGGAAATCACTGAGACTGACTTCCACAGGCTGAACGTGCTCTCTCTGGTGGCGTGGCTTGCATCCTTGGCCGTGGTTGTAGGTCTGAGCACCACACTCTGGCTCCCTTGGACTTGGTGCCAGAGGAGGCCACATAGCTAGTTGCACCTCCAGTGCTTCTGTCTGCGTGGCTTTGAGTAAACTGCTTTGCATCTTGGGCTTGTGGCATGAGGATTCTGTGGCATGGTATCTGCTGCTGCTTGGCTCAGGTGTCTCTTGACTTTCTTTCTGATTAGAGGGAAAAACTGTCTCCAAATCAAGCATCTTCCATAATTCAGTTGAAGATGCAGTCAGTATTGTCAAGCCTTTAGCAGGGAACTCTGCTTCCTGGTGCAGCTGTTCCTCCCCCCTAGGAAAACAGACCATGTTCAAAGATTGTCTTCTTGCTCTTGTCTGTCTCTAGTGAGGGGGTGACTTCAGGGGCACAACCTCACCTGCTCAGTGTCCCTGAGCTGTGCCACTGTCTGGCAGAGAGCTGGGTCACCTTCAGGCTGTACCTGCAGGAACTGCTACAGTACAAGAGGCAAAATCCTGCCAAGGTAAGCTGGAGATACCTACTCTTCTGTGCAGGGGCTTGTATTTCCATTACTAGTGGCTTAAGAGATGGAAGAATTTGAATTCAATATTTTTACAATTGCTGTCCATGTCCAATATTTTCTGTTCATTCCTTGTGGATTCTATGCCATGGGAAGTTTAAATAATGAGTAATTGACTTCCAGTATTTGTAAACTGGAGTTGAACTTAACCCCTCCTGTGAATGGCTTGCTGTACTTAGTTTTCTTTCTTAGTGTGCAAAGAAAGCTCTTAGATTGAGACTGGGGAGAAAAAAAGGGAAGCCTACAGTCTCTGCCCCTTTCACGGGTTCCATTCTTACGATGGTCCTATTTCACTAGCCAAGACTGTAGCTAGCAAAGTCCAAACACAGCGCTGTTTCTGAGTGCATGGAAACTTGTCATTAAACATGTTCTAATGGCTGTGATGTATGTTGTTTGGAAAGAGTTTGTAGACAGGAGCTGGCTTAGCATCACAAAAAGTAGGACAGACCACCAACCATTAGGATTGTGTCAGGCTTCCTGAGGTTCAGTGTGCCAAAAGAAGTGGGTTTCTAACACTGCTTATTACTCCATTTCTGTGCCAGCCGCAGGGAGTAGAAGACCAGGTCCAAAGATGTCCATAAAGAATTAATTCATTGGGAGCAAAGCCCATAGAGGAACCTTAGCTTTTTCAGACCCTCTCCATTATGAATTAAACTCTTAATTGCTGGATTTAGTCCCTATCTGAACCCACGCCCTGGTTTGCAGATTGTCTATTCTCTCTTTTCCCCCCGCGCCAGGAGAATGTCAGACAAGCCATCAGGTCTGCAGCATTATACTTCACTTTTTCCAGAGGAGGAAAGTCCTGGTCGGATGGGAGCATGGGCTCTGCTGATGCTTCTGCCAGCTGGTTTATGGCACAGCAGTGGAACAGCATTTGGTGGCTCTGTAACAGGTTCCTGTCTCTGTTGGGACAGGACAGTTTTCTCCTGAAGTGCTGAGCTTTACAGGAGAGATGTACAAGTGGCAATTAGCAATATCCCCTCCTGTCCTCAAGGAATGTAGTTTACTTCCTAAAGAACTGTCTGATAAAGTTTTGATTTGTTTTATTGGGGCGTTGGGTTACCTTGGTCATCCTGCGCTTGAACCTCTAATGCTTACAGCTTAACCCAACCGAGCTGTCCGAGTTGTGACTGTCAGCACCTGAATGTACTTGGTGCAGAGCTGGCTGACTGACTTGGTTAAGACCATCCCTCATGTTGCGCTAACTGGGTTTCTGGCATTGGTTGCATAGATGTATCTCTGCCTCTTGTCACTTCTGTTTGTTCCTCTCTCTTCCTTCAGTTCTGCATGAGTGTCTGTTCAGGCTGCCTGATTCTGGCTGTAGTTGGACACTATGTTCCAGGCATAATGATCTCCTACATCATTTGTGAGTATAAGCAGCTCTCTTGTCTGACTTAAACTGAGACATGACCTAACTGTGCTGTTGATAGGCTGGTAAAAGCAGATTTGTAGTTTTCTCAAAGGGATCTGTGCTAGATGATGAATCAATATACAGGGAATGTGTTTCAGGAAGTCTCTGTAAGCACATGCATGCAGTACGACTGCAAAGGCAGGAGAGGGAGCTGTGACTAAAACATTGGTGCCCTCTGTTCCCCACAGCTGAGGCTGTGCTGGCCAAGGCTCCAGGGAAGCAGGAAGCTACAGTCTCTCAGTTCCTAACGTGGGCAAATCTGTTTCGAGAGTGTTCTTAACAAAGCTGCATGTTGGGTAAATAGACCTTTTTCACTGCATCGTGAGTCCCTAATAACTCTGTTCTGGTGCTCTGCTGCGAGCGCATCTACATATGAGCTCTATGCTGCTACCCTTATAAAAATTTTGGTGATACTTAGTTTTAATTCTCATTTAAGCTCATTTCAGGGCTTCTATTGCATGTTGGGGCTGGGGTGCAGTGCCTGAAGAGAAGGGCTTACACTTCATCTTAACATAAATCTATATCTGAGATTTGGCAGTAAAACCTGGGTAATCAAGCAGCTTTGCAATGAATAAGAAGAGCCACGGATGAGGATTTTTAGGCAGTCAGATGGGAAAGCACATGCCATTGAAGTGTGTTTCCCTTGATGCCGACTTTCTCAGTGGCACCACAGGAAGAGTCGGGTTGTGCTTGGTCTGTGTCTCACACTCCCTGCATTTCATGTCCACAGTGCTCAGCATTCTGCTCTGGCCTCTGGTGGTCTACCATGAGTTGATCCAGAGGATGTACACACGTTTGGAGCCTGTCCTGATGAAACTGGACTACAGTATGAAGGCAGAGACCCTGCACCACAAGCATGAGAAGAAGAGTAAGGACTCACCTTCTCTCTGGCTTTTTTTGGTGCTGTACTCCTAGGGTGGAGCCCTAGAAAAAGGACAGTAGGAGACCATGTTTGCCAACACTGTGTGGTGAAAGGCTGCAGAGGAGTAGGGGAAAAGAGGTGGAAATTTAAGGGTTATGGGGAGAGCAACTGTGTGCTCCCAAGTGATCCTGAGAACAGCACATGAGAGCAACAGATTATGTTTGTCTCCGGGAACCCTGTGCACTTTCACAGGGTAGCAGAAGTAGGGGAAAGTGATGTATAAAGGCAGAAAATTCCTTCTGTGTCATGTAAAGCCTTTCTTCTCTTTCTGACAGAGCGACAAGGGAAGAGCGAGCCTGCAGCAGGTGATGAGCCAACAGCAGAGACAGAGAGTGAGAGTGAAGCAGAGCTGTCAGGCTTTTCTCCAGTGGTAAGAGCACAAAGAGATTAGCAGGAGCTAATCGACAGTCCCTCCTGTCTGGTCTATAGCAGCTTGAGAGCCAAGGGGTGGTTTGAGTTCAGCAACAATGATAACACAGCAGAGCAATAAATCACTTCTTTGCAGAATTCTAAGGGGAGAAGGGCATGTGTTTGATGAAGGCCATCGTTTCCAATCTGTGTATTGAGAATTCGGTGCCACAGAGCTGGTGACGCCATAGCAGGACAGGGCCAGCCATGCCCCAGCCTCCTGCTGACCTCAGAATTACTTTGATGGTTATGCTTCATGCTCAGAGAATGTGGGTGTCTCCTGAAGAAATGAACACCCCTGGTGTAGTGTGCAGGGGCTCCTCAAAACTGGAAAAGGGGGTTGAACAGCTCTGGTGTCTCTTGCACAGTTCTCTGCTGTCAGACAGATTGTGTGTGACCTTTCTGTATTCACACTGCAGAAGCAAACCAAGCATCTTTCTTTGCACAACTCTGGGCATGTAGCTGGGCTGTGAGGTGGGAAGCTTGTTTCCAAAGAAATGTGGATACTTGAATCACTGCTACTTGTAGAAGGCTTCCTTGCGCTCGGTGTGAATGCAGAAGGGAAAGGGGTGTTCTCCTTGGTGATCACAGGAGAGGAAGAAGGATCAAAGCCTTCTGAGACTCCTACAGTCTCATCCCATCTTGTGCTGCCTCTTTTGTGTTCTTCACTGAGAGCAGGCAAAGCTTTGGGCACTGATTTATGGCAGGAAACCCAGTGAGCTGAGGCTGCCCTTCCCTCCAGTGCAGGGAGCACTTTGCCATCATACTGTTCCTCCAGCAAGAACTTCTGCCTGGAAGGTCTGGATGTGCCCATAGGCAGCACTGGTACTTTGACACACAGGAGTTTGTCTCTCTGCCTTCGTCCCATGCAGGTGGATGTGAAGAAAACTGCCCTAGCACTGTCAATCACAGATTCTGAGCTCTCTGATGAGGAAGCTTCTATCCTGGAGAGTGGGGGCTTTTCTGTTTCAAGGGCTACCACCCCACAGCTGACGGACGTTTCTGAAGGTACGTAATGAGACACCTTGCTGCCCCCTTATCCTCAGTGTTTTGGCCCAGAACAACAGGTCTTACAAATGGGAGCACAGGGAGAGAACCCAGCTATTTGCATGGGAAGAGCATTGAAAGGAGGAAGGAAAAGCAGTGCAGCATGCCCTGACTTCATGGCTGATCATAAGCTGGTCCTGAGTGGACATCTGCCTCTAATTACTGCCCCACAAAGCAATGCCGTCTTGTGACTCCAGCAGGGGAGCAAGGCCACCCACAAAGTCCCACAGAAATAACTGAATAGGATAGTCACACACCCATATATGGTGCTGGGTGAAACAGGTCAGACACCCCACCCTGACACACTTACTGGCTCAGAGAAGGACTGGTTAGTGGTGAGGAACATGCAGGTAACCACTCGGATGTGGCCACTTGGGTGTCTGGAAAGGAGCAGGCAGGTGACGTGCTGTAAGCACAATTTCCCTGACCTTGGGGGTTTTAATGGGGGGCTCTAGATGCAGAGAGCGTGAGCTGGAGCAGGAAGTCCTCTCTGAGCACAGAGCACGTAGAACAGGATCGCGAAAGAAACATTCCACGTGAATCATGCTACTGGCAGAAGGGAATAACTGCAGACCTCTCCCTGCTGTGCTCCAAGGATAGGGAAGGTAGCTGAAAGTCAGCTGGGGAAAGGTGGGTGGGAGGTCATGGTGAGGGAACCCGTACCTTAATGCTGGTGCCTTTCAGACCTGGATCAGCAGAGCCTGCACAGTGAGCCAGAGGAGTCGTTTTCCAAGGACCTGGCAGAGTTTCCATCTGTGGAAGAATATCATTCCAGAGACCTGGGACCACAGAGTGATGAAGACGCGTTTGGTGTGCCTCTGGGTCCTGAGCTTGCCCACGCTGCCTGTGAGCTGGACTCAGCAGAGAAAGAGGCCGCGGACTCTGACCTCTCCATCCTTCGCCTCGCGTCTCCTCTCCATTTTGTGAATACGCACTTCAATGGGAGTGGGCAAGTGGCAGGAGGCAGCGCAGAGCCAAAGACTGTCCCTGCCCCAGGCCTGGGCATCTGCATTAACACGCTGAGCGAGGAGATCGTCACCACTGCCATCACCACGGCGGTGCAGAACACCCTCTCTGCCCTCCTGCGGTCCTCAGAGGCCAGTGAGGGGCCCTCCCTCTCCGAGTTCCTCCCCACCGAGCCTGAAGAGAAACTGAGCTTCCAAGCACACCTGTCAGAGAGCGAAGTGGTGGAGACAGAGACAGAAGCTTCACCGGAGGATGAGGAGGAAGCAGATGACTTTGAGCTACTGGATCAGGGGGAGCTGGAGCAAATGGATGTAGAACTGGGGCTCGGAGAGGAGCAGGAGGCACAAGAGGCTGCTCCATCTTCCTCCTCTCCCATGCTTGCTGAGCTGCCAAAGCAAGGAGATGAGGAGGAGGCAGTGATGACAGCAGCATCTATGTCTTAGGTCTTGCTTGTGCACCCCCTTTTCCTCCATCATCACTGGAAAGAAGGAAAAACTCACACTGTGAACGTACAGTGGGTTTTTAGATGTTTGTGTTGACTGGGATGGAAACGCGTCAGTGTTAATGTGCTGTGTCTGGAATAATGAATCCTTTCCATCCTTCTAGAGCCTGGCCTTCACTGGCTGAGCAGGAGGCCCTGCAGCTGGGGAGGAGCCGGCTCCTAGAAGCCTTATGCCACAATTGAAACACCAACCCCAGCAAACGCTTCCTAGTAATGGTGCAGTATTTCGGTCTGTCTTCTGTTTGTCTTTCGTTTTGCACGCAGAGTACCGAGCTAGCTGTAGCTGCTGCTAATACCCACATCCCCAGTAGGACATATGCAATTATTTTATTGGGTTTTTAAATGGCTAAAAGTGTAAATAATTTTAACTTTCATTGGTTTTGTCTGGGGGGAGGGATGGGGTGCACAGTCAAATGTGGCTCTCAGGGGCTAGCAAAGGGAAAGGGGTCTTTGGAGCACAGGGTAGCAGTAAGGGGACAAGGGCAGACGGGTGATGTGCAAAGAGACCCCTTCTGCAGACTGTTACTGTCTTTTGTGTCACTGCTGGAACAGGGTGTTGGGCAATACCTGCTTTTTTTCCCTGTCTCATTTGAGTTTTCTTACTGGGTGGCTGTGGAGTTGATTTTTTTGCAATCAATGAAATTCACTCCTGGCCCTGTTCAGTACTCCAGTTTCTTGCTGCCGTGGCATCTCCTGCCCTTCCGCACCACTGACCCTTCTAGCACCCCATCTGTGCTCTGCTGGGCATCGTAGCATGGCACCTGGAGACTCCGAGGTGGCTGGAATAGAGCCAGGAGCTCTGTTACACGGCAGGATCCGTCGTTTGTGTCCCTTGGGGCAGGGGAGGAAGGATGGAGGGAAAAGTTCAAGCTGTCCCGTGGGGGCAGAGACACTTCTTGCTGGCCTGGCAGGGTAGGATGGCTCTGGTGGTGGCCCTCGTGGACTCCGCCTTGCTCTGAGCCTTCCCCCAGCGCCGGGGCGGGTCTCTGGAGCTGTTCTTCCCACGGGTCCCAGCGGTGCTGCCGGAGGAAGGGGATGCGGAGGAGTGGGGGCCCGCCCGGAGCCTCGGGGCGGGGCGAGGCCCAGCGGGGCGGGGCTGCGCCTGGCCCCGCCCTGTGACGCCCCGCCGGAAGCGGGCGCGGCGGGNCGGGGAGGCGGCGGGGCGGCGCCGGGCGCCCCCTCGGTAGCGGGGCTTGAAGGCAGGGCCGTGTCGCCCGTGCTGCCCTTGGCGGAGGGGTCCCTGCTCCTTCCCGCTGCCCGTGGGTGCCCCGCTAGGGCGGGGCTGGCTGTCGGTGCCAGTAGACCGGGGTTTCCGCCGGTAGCTCTACCCGGGTGGGCAGCGGCTCTTTCCCGGGCATAGCGGGGCAGGGCCCGGGCAGACATCCCCGCTGCCGGCCCCCAGTGCTGCAGGCTGGGGAGGCCGCACGCGGCGGGGCCGCTGGCGCCCCTTTGTACCCCGGTTATCCCGGTGGGCGCACCCCGTGGCGGCTGTGGCAGCATCGCTTTCCACCGGTTTGAGGCCGGCAGCCCACGGGGAGCTCGGAGTGATTCAGGATGCTACTCCTGATCTCGGGGACGGTACGTTTTGAGGAGGAGCCTTGGGTATTTCTGAAGACGTGGCTGTGGACCTGCAGCCCTTTTGTTTCCGTGCTGGGCGATGAGAGGTGCGGTCCTGGCTTTGCCGCGCGTCACTGTTGTGCCTTCGGGAAGTCGGGGAGGCCCCCGGGCTGCGGATGGGCAATGCTGATCTCCATGCTCTCTGCCCATGCCATATCCCTGCTCCTAGACTTCCTTCCCCTGAAGTGCGATGCCTGCGAGCAGATCTTCTGCACCGACCACATCGCTTACGCCCAGCACGATTGCACCTCTGCCTACAAGAAGGTAAGTGCGGAGAGCAGATTTCGTCCACCCTCCTGCATGGAGCTACTGCGTTTTCTAGCCACTGGTCTTAATAATCTGTGGTGACTTTGGTCACTTGAGCAGTCCCCCTTGGGATGTGTACTGAATCTGAAGATGTCCCTGAAAGCCAGGATCTGCATCTCAGTGCCACAAACATCCAGCCCTCCCTCTCCCACTGGGTGAAATGGTTTGGGCATCTCCCAGCCATACCATCCTCCCTTCCCAGAGTGTATGTCTGTGCCTTTGCACCTGCTGTGCAAGCTGGTTGGAGGTTCACAAGCAGGATCTCAAACTGCAGCTGAAGCTGTGGAAGCCATGGTAGGCAGGTCCTGAAAGGGAGAAAGATGACTGTGCAGCACTCGAGGTTGCCCAGCTACCTGCTCCCAGCTCCCTTTTGTTGTCTGTGCAGGATGTGCAGGTCCCAGTATGTCCCCTCTGCAACACCCCGGTCCCTGTGAGGCGGGGGGAGATGCCTGATGTTGTGGTGGGTGAGCACATTGACCGTGACTGCAAGTCTGACCCTGCACAACGCAAGCGCAAGGTATGTACCGTGTGGTTCTGCCAGGTCTCTGACAGAGCCCAGGAATGGGATGAAAACAACACAGATTCAGCCCTGCCCAGTGCTGTCCCTGTTGGCACAGGCTGATGGCAGGGAGGGTTGGTGAGCTGGAGGTGTGCGCATCCGCAGGGCTTTGTGGAGGCAGACTGGGACCAAGGTGGTAATGGAGTGGGGCTGGGCAGCCACCTGGGATATAAGGATGGGAAACTGCATGCTGCTATTAGGAAAATGCAGTCAGCAATTAGCTACCCCCTCTTGCCAGGAGATGAAATTGCTGCAGGGAGCTGGCCCTGCAGGAATCCAGCCCGGCAGCAGCTGGAATGCTCTGGGCTGTCCCCACTGCACTGGCATGGAAGGCAGGAGTCCCTGGGCAAGGCACTCTTTCTCCTGCTGTGCATTCTGTGATTGTGGAGACCCTTGTCTCTGGAGACTGAAGACTGAATTACTAATGAACTATGTAAAGAAAGCCAGTATTCAGAGACAAACTTCAGAGCCTTGTAGAAGGTATCCTGGTGGGGAAGGCTGGTCAGTGCCCAGGGCCTGGCATGGAGAGGAGGGACAACCTCAGCCTCGCAGCACATGCTCCTTTTCACCACTGCTGTGTCATCTTTCAGATCTTTACCAACAAGTGTTTGAAGCCTGGCTGCAAGCAGAAGGAGATGATGAAGGTGATCTGTGACCAGTGCCACAAGAACTACTGCCTCAAGCACCGGCACCCCTTGGACCATGACTGCAGTGGGGCAGGGCGTCCCCTTTCCAAAGCAGGGTGAGGGCCTGGGAACAGACAGTCTGGCAGGGGTGGGAGACTGTTTGGCAGATGGGGACAGGGAAGAACCCCAGCTCCTCCTGACCTCTTGTCTGGGACTGCTGTGTTCTCACACACCCTGCCCTGTGTGCTGGGGTGTCCTCCAGCAGTGTCAAGCACAGCGGTGTGCACAGTCTCTCCTGCAGCAAAAGCTGTCAGTACTGCCTGTGGACTGCTTTGCTCTTGCTTCTTTCCCCAACCCCTTACTCTGTAGCCAGTGGTTTCTGCCTATCCTGGTACAGGGTTTCAGGGAGAAAAACAGCACTTGAAACTCTTGGGAATAACAGCCACAACATGGGAGGAAGAGGAGCCAGAGAGGTGTCTTGCTTATCCAGCTTCATCTCCCAAGGTGTTCAATGCCTAGGAATTGCTCATGAAGGTAAAACAGTTTCTCACAGGTGTCCTGTCTGTCCTAGGCACGCTGCAGTTACCAGAGCCCAGGCATCCTCCTCCAAAATAGTCACCGCATCGAGCAGTGGAGCTCCCCGGCCAGCAGACAGCTCCTCTTCTCCGGCCTCTGCCAGGTAAGGTGATGGCCTGAATTGTAATTCCAAGGTGGGCATGACCAGGCTCAGCTTGGCTCCCTGTGGAACATCAGGGCGACAATTCCCAGCTTCTTGTGCCTCAGCAGGACTGATAGTTGTACCAGGGCTCCCTGCCTTGACAATAACCCAGCTTCTCTTCTGTTTGCAGGGGAGGCAGAGCAGCCGCATCGCAGACTCGCAGCACCTCCCCTCCAGCTGTCATGCTGCAGAACGGGCTGGTGAGTGGCTTGGCCTGGGCATTTGGGGTAGTTTCTGTGCCCTCTAGGAAGTGGCTGCAACAAGTGCTTTCTAGCCCACGCTCTGTAGGTGACTCTGCTCCTAGCTGGGCCTTCCCTGGCAGACAGTGATCCTGGATGCTCTGTGGGAAATCAGAGCTTGCTCTGGTGCTTGCAGGTGACAGCTCTCAGCTGCACTTGGTGCTTAGCTTTCCCAAAAGGGACAAAGTGTACCAGCCATTTTCCTTGGGTGTTGTCTTTCTGTAGTGCAAGCAAAGGCTGAAGGAGGAGACCGGAAGTTGCTTTCCACTGGTGTTCTTGGCATACTCCTGCATTAGCAGGCAGGGATGTGTCCCCGTGGGCAGGGGGAGAGCACTGCAGGTCTGTCCAGAGCCCCAGTTTTTCACCTTGGCTGTGTCTGTCGTCCTGGAGAGAGGAGATTTGCCCACTCTTGGCCAGGAAAGACTGTACCTGCCACATGTGCTTCAGGGCTGCCCCCTGCCCCCCACCCTGGCCAAGCTGGTGACAAGGTGTTTTGTTTCAGAGTGAGGAAGAGGCACTGCAGCGAGCTCTGGAGATGTCCCTGGCAGAGTCAGCACGCAGCTCAGCACAGCCACCCAGGTACAGCCCCAAAACACGTGGTGTGGTGTGTTGTGCACCCACTCTGTGTGTGAAAGGTGCCTGGGGAAGCATCATGTGGCTCTGGGATAACATTCCTCTTAGCACGTGTTTCCATATGATGCCTCTCTGTGGCTGACAGGGGGAAAAAAGGAAGAGTCCAGAGCCATCAGGGAACTCTGTTCAGCAAGCAAGCCTTCAGCCCTCGGGGTGCTGGTAGGGGATAGTGACTGTCACACAGAGTAGGGCAAACCATTGTCTGACCACTTGTCAGCTAATGGGTTTGGCTGGAGCGTGACAGGTGGAGTAGGGGTGTTCATGGAGGACAGCCAGGAGCTCATGTCCCCAGGCACAGTGCCCAGTGATGCTAAAAGCACCATCTTACAGACTGGGCTTAACATGGCTCTCCTTAGCCTGGATTCCTGGCTGCCAGCCCCGGCTGGATCCTCTGCTCCCTCCCCAGCCCCACGCCTGTTCAGAGCGATCCTCAGTTGCTCCCTGCCCTTAGATGTGCTGGGGGGTTGTGGTGAGATGCTGAAAGCCAGAAGGGCTCTGAGCATTCGGCCCATGAGCCTGAGGGAGGCTGGGGCACACAATGCACCACTGTCCCAGCAGCACACAGGAGGAGGAGGATCTGGCACTGGCCCAGGCACTGTCAGCAAGTGAAGCCGAGTACCAGCAGTCGCAGCGGCAGGTGAGTGAGGCTGGCTATGGGCTCTGCGCTCTCATGGGGTTGATCCTGGCCCAGCTGTGTGAGGGCGGGGGCCTCCCTGGGTGGTTCTTCCTCTGGGCTCTGTCTAGGCTGGGTTTCCTTACCAGGAGGGCAGCCCAGCCTGGGGCAGTTGCAGCATCACTGCTGAGCACACAGCTCTGGGAACTTGAGCACCAGATGTGCCCTCTTGTAGGAGAGAGGAAAAAGCCTTTTTTCCCTTGTTCACTGTGTGCTTCTTTCTGTTCCAGGTGCATGGCTCAAAGCCATCAAACTGCAGCATGTCGTAGGCAGGTGAGGCAGGGTGTGCCAGCGGACATAGGATCCCGCTTGTGACCTGAGGAGCAGCTCTGGCCTCCCAGACGGATGCTGTGGGGTTCTGGCCTGGACACTGGTAACAAGAGCCCCTTGCCAAGGACAGCTCATCTCCCTGGGAGCTGTAAGCCACCAAATATACACTGACACTTCAGCCCTAGTACCTATATAAAATTAGTGCAGCAAATTGCTGATGCTCCTGGCGGGGTGTAGACTGTACAGGACAAGGCTGGGCACACACTGACCAAAGCAAGCAGCAGCCCGGGGTCTGCACTTACCCACAGTTGCTACAGCCATGTCCCAACACTGCTGGGACTGTGGGGCGAGGGCAGAGCCATGTGGGGACATGTCTGCATGCTCAGACATACAGCTGGGATGTAGCTGCCTTCTGCAGTTGCGGGGGGCTGGATTCCATGCTCTGGGGAGGGCTGTGCCAGCCCCTCAGCAAAGAGCAGATGTGGCTGGGATGGTCTCTTGCCTGGGCATGGCACAGCTGAATGTGCAGCCTCCCAGAAGCGTGAAGGCAGCTCCTTCCCTGCTCCCTACACCCTCGGTGCCTCCCTGCTGTTTGCATGCACAAGAGCACGTTGGGCCTTACCCTGCTTGGCTGGGGCAGACGACCTCTCTGAGACTGAATGGAGCTGCATTTCCTTTCTGGTTTAATATAATAAGTAACCTTGGCGGTGACTTGAATGGCAGCGTCGCTCACACGGGATGGTTGCAGCTGCCCTAAACTTCAACAGGGCCCTGTTTAAATGCTGCTGGGGTAGGAATGCCTCCCTCCTTCCAGCTGTGTTGCCAGGGGTCCCCTCCTGGATAGCAGTAGCACCGAACCCCTCCTTACAACCAAAGCCCTGAGCCTGGTTGGGGTGGGGGGATTTGTCCTGCTGGCCTCTTGCAGGGGCTCTGCAGCCATGCAGAGCTGTGCTGCTTTCCCACCTGCCACTGGAACTGTTCCTGCCTGCAGGGCTGTACCTGGTTCTGCACAGGACTGGGCTGTCCTGCTCTGAGCAGCTGCGGGAGGGGGGTTCAGGCTGGGTCCAGGGAATGCTGAGACTTGTCAAAGTGCTGCTTGGGAGAAAATAAAAGCATAGCACAAGGTACAGTGGTACCTGAGGGAGCAGTCACTTGGTGTCCAGCCCAGAGCTGCACATCTCTCTGGATGGTGGTTGAAGGGGCACAGAGGGGTGAGGGGACACCAGCTGCCCTGCTTTTCCTTTGCTTTTTGGGGTGCAGCCCCCTGCCAAGCTCAGCCCTTTGTGTGGGGATGGGGCAGACAGCCTGCTCAGCCCCTTGCCCACCTAAGCCCAAGGAGCTCAGCCTCATGGCAGAGCTGCCGGTTGACCCAAGGGCACAGGCACTAACCCTGCCTGCCCCCGCAAGAGGCGCATACCCTGCCCAGAGCACACAGGCACAGACCTGGGAAGGACCTGGTTTAAGAAACTATGCAAGAGCAAAACAAACATGTACAAATGTAGTGGAGTGTCCAACCAAGCCCCTGCAGCTCTAGGGCAGGCAGGGCCCCAGCCTGCAGCCAGCAAAAGACTTCCAGGCAGTGTGGGGGCCTGGATCCAAGTCAGTGTCACAGCAGAGCTCCTGGTCATGCTCATGACCCTTTCTTGCTGCCCTGGGGCTTCTCAGTATGGTGCTCCTTGCTCTCGCCCTCGTCCCCGGTCTGCTGCTGCAGCCACATGCCAGCATACACGCCTCCCTTCTGCAGCAGCTCCTCGTGGCTGTGAGGAGAGCGGAGGGATGCTGAGTCCTGAGCTGGCCCCAGAGCCAGGGAGGGGATCCCCTCCCCAGTCCTCTCCCTGTGCTCACCTCCCTCGCTCCACGATGTGCCTGTCCTTAAGCACCAGGATCTGGTCTGCACCCACCACAGTGGAGAGCCTGCAGGGAAAAGCAGGTGTTATCCTGACTTGGGGGGGAGAGGGTTCCTGAGGGTTTGCACGGTGCCAGGAGATGCAATCCCAGGGGCTCCCACCTCCTGAGCAGGGGGCAGGTCTGTGTGCCCCTCTGAGGGGGGTCTGGCCAGCACCTCCCAGATCAGCCCTCTCCCTTTTTCCCTACCTATGTGCAACAACGATGGTGGTGCGGTGGGCGCAGACCTTGGCCAGAGAAGCCTGGATGTTCCTCTCAGTCTCTGTGTCAAGTGCAGATGTGGCCTGCAAGGGGAGACACAGCACGGGGAAGGCATAGAGGCAGTGTGGGCAGCTGCTGGGCATGGGGCTGCTGCAGAGCTGGGTAAGGCTGGGCTGGGGCTGCTGCTGTTACCTCATCCAGCAGGATGATGTGGGGACCCTTCAGGATGGTGCGTGCGATGGCGACGCGCTGCTTCTCACCCCCGCTCAGCTTCAGCCCCCGCTCTCCCACTTGGGTGTTGTATCCTGCAGGCACAAGAGCAGAAACATGCTGTGCTGGTGCCCTCTGAAATGGAGAGGGGACCTGCTGCCACCACACAGCCACGTGGTGGAGCCTCAGCCCATCCCTGTCCAGAGGCTGATCTAGAGCCCTGGAAAGAAGGCAAGGAAAGGCAAAGCAAGGCACAGAGTCATGCAGATGTCCCCATGGGAGATGTCACCCAAGGATACCCGTGAGGGCAGCTAGAAGGTCTTAGGGGATCCTGGGATGGCAAGGGAACATAGAGGGAACTGCAGGGGTCTCACCATCAGGAAAAGAAAGGATGCGGTCGTGGATATCAGCAGCCTGGGCTGCCTCGTGCACCTCCTGGTCAGTGGCCAGGACCCGTCCATAGCGGATATTGTTGGCGATGGTGTCATTGAAGAGCACCGTGTCCTGGGGCACCACCCCAATGTGAGCACGCAGCGAAGCCTGCTTCACCTGGGAGGCAGGGGAGAGGGCTCAGGCAGATGCACACCCAGTGCAAAGATCCCTCCGAAACCCAATCCTTCCCTCAGCCATGAGCCCCACTCCTTGCAAGGTGTGTGCTGTAGGGTTGCCCTGCATCACAGGCTCAGCTGCATCTCCACCCTGCAGTGGGGGGCCCTGAGAGTGCCCCAGTCCTTCCCAGGGAGCCCTGGTCCGTACCCAGCATTTCAGCGTGGGGTCCCGCAGTCGCACCATTCAGCCCACTTCTTGCACAGCCAGCAGCCTGCAAAGGGGCTGCGAGGGCTGCATGCTCACCCCTGCCCTGGGGAGGTGCCAGTGCCTGCACCAAGCAATGCTGCAAGGCCCAGATGAGCTGGTGTGTCCCCCTCAGTCCTTGGAGGCCCTCCCCCCTCACCTGGGATATGTCCTGCCCATCAATGCGGATGCAGCCACCCTGCACATCGTAGAAGCGGAAGAGCAGACGGATGATGGTGCTCTTTCCAGAGCCTGAAGGTCCCACCTGCACACAAAGGTAAAGGGACTTGGAGATGGCTAATTCCCAGCTGCTGGAGGCCAGGGGCTGCACAGGAAAGGGCTGGCCCTACTGGGGGTCTGTCCTTCCTACCTTCATGTTTTCCAGCCTCTCTACCCCCATCCTTCCCTCCCACAGTGAACCCATGCTCAAGGTCCCAGTCTCACCAGAGCCAGGGTCTGCCCAGGCATCACAGAGAAAGAGACATCCTGCAGGATTTCCTTCCTGGAAGAGGGAGATGGAGAGGGGCTCAGGGCCACTCCATGGCCCCACAGCCCTGTGCCATGTCCCACAGCAGATTTGTCCCACCCTGTGCCCAGTGCCCCATACCCATCAATGTAGCCGAAGTGCACATTCTCAAACTCGATCTGCCCAGCCTCCAAGCGCAGGTCACTGGCATTCACCACATCCTTCACCTGCCGAAGGAGAGGTGCAGCCTCAGAGCCAGCCTATCCCCAGGGCTGGACCACGGGCAGAGCCAGGGAGCAAGGTGGCACCCACCTCCATCTCCTCGTGGAAGAGCTCAAACATATTTTCCATGTCCACAAAGGACTTCTGGATCATCCTGAAGAGAGCAAAGACCAGAGGGAAGGGTTTGGGGGAGCACATACCAACCCAGTCACCCATGGAGAGAGGGACACCAGGCACCTCCACAGTTCCCAGCATTACCTATAATAAGTCCCGAACCAGTTGAGCGGCGTGTAGAGCTGGATTATGTAGGTGCCAAAGAGGACAAAATCCCCCACCTGGAAGGGACAGGGTATAGGGGTCTGTAACCACCAGCCCCAGGGCCCCATCACAGCAGGGGTCTGCAAAGGCTGGCACCAGCCTTACCTGCAGCTTGTTTTCGGTGACAAAGTAGGCACAGAGCAGGGACCCTGCCAGCAGCCCCAGGCCAATGACCAGGTTCTGGGTCTGGTTGAGGAGGCCCAGCGAGGCACTGACCTTCCACTCTGAGACCTGGAAGAGACAAAGTCCTGTGGGATGGTGCTGCCTCCAAACCAGACCCACGGTGATCTCCATCATCCCCACAGGTGCTTGTGAGGTTTGGCTTCTTCTCCCTTGGTGCCCCCAAAGGTGCTGAGCACCCCGTACCTGGTACTTGACAATGGCATCGTTAAAGCGGTTCACCTCATAGCTCTCTGCATTGTAGTACTTCACCTACAGGACACAGAGCTGGTATCAGCACCCAAACAGTCCTCTGCAGCACCAAGCAGTGCTCAGTGACCCCCCCAGTGCCTACAGTACCGTCTCAAAATTGAGGAGTGAGTCCACAGCCCGGGACTTGGCCTCATTGTCCCGCATGTTCATGTCCCGACGGTACTTGGTTCTCCACTCGGTGATAAAGATGGTCAGAGCTGTGGACAGGAGGAAGCTGCATTGGAAGGCTCCTGCCACCCCACAGCCTGGCAGCCCTGCACCCTGACCCCCCACTCACTCAGGTACAGGCTCATACACACGAAGATGATGAGGCCAAACCAGGCGCTGAAGACCGACGTGAAGTAAACTATGCCGATGACGATATCCGCAATGGTGGGGACAATGCTGAAGACGATGTAGCTGGGGGGGTGGGAAGGGGGATGGGGCATCAGCCCAGCTCAGTGGGGCTGCCCAGCCACCCCCCACCCACCACAGGCACACTCTGACCTGAGCAGGCTGTCGATGCTGCTGGTGCCCCGGTCCACGCTACGCAGGACCTCACCAGTGCGACGTCCCAGGTGCCAACGCAGGGACAGCGCGTGCAGGTGGGTAAAGAGCTGCACCTGCACCTGCCGGTTGGTGAACTGCTGCACCCACACCCACAGGAAGGTGCGCAGGTTGCTCACAAAGCCGGTGGAGCCTGCAGGGCAATGTGGAAAGGTCAGCTGAGATCAGCCTCACTGGGGCATGCAGCAGACTTCAGAAAGCCCAGCTGGGAAAGGGGGATTTGGGATGAAGCCCACTCACTCTCCCTAACCTGGGACCAGCCCTGGTTGCTGATTCCAAGAGAGAGCAGCAGTGATGGGGCATATGGACTTCCCTGGCCACCCCAGCACTGGTATGATGTGCTCAATACCATCTCTCGTCAGTGCCCCATCCTTCCCAGTGGTCCTTACCAGCACCTCCACCTTGAAGGAACTTCAGCCCCGCGTAACTGCAGACAGTCCAGGCCAGGGTGTGCCAGGGAGCGCCCACTGTCAGCTCATTCACTGTGGGAAGTGTGCCAATGGTCAGGATGGAGGGACAGGGAGCATCCCAGGGTGCCTGTGGGAACCAGCCCCAGCAGCCAGCGCTGGACCCTGACCCCCTGGACTCTGCTTCTGCCAAACCCCTGCAGCCCTCTAGGTCACTTGCACACCCGCCAGCTCTCGCTGAGGCTGTGGCGAGCCTCACACACCAAGTTCCAGGTGCCTCACCGATGTTCTTGTAGTAGATGGGGACGAAGACATTGATGGCCCGCTCCAGCCCCATGAGTGCCATGCAGAACAGCACCAGCCCCTGCAGCAGGTGGTTGCCCCTCGGCCACATGTATGGCACCAGCAGCCGCAGCTTCCTCCGGAAATCCTTCCAGGTGGAGGTGGTCCTGCTGGCATCAGTCAGGAGTGGCTGGGGGAGAGCAGACCTAGGAGTCATTGCCCTGGCACCCCAACACAGCTGGCAATGGCCCTGGCAATGGCCCAAGAAAACCAGCCCCACTCCAGAGTGCCCGCTCCATTCTCCAAACAGGGCTACGTCCTAGTGACAGCAAGCAGGGAGCTTGGGCAGCCCTAAACCTTGTTCCTCCCACATCTCCTGAAGATGCTGATCACAGGGCAGCTATATTTCCATTTTATCCCCAGCTTCTTCCTGGCCGTATCCTAAAATTTCTTCAGTCCAGGACTCACCTGGCTGTTTTCCACATCCCGCTCCTCCTCATTGATCAGCAGCATGTAGGGCTTGTGGGGCAGCCCCGGGGCCTTCATGCCCAGGACAAAGAGCATGAATGTGCAGATGTAACGCAGCAGCCAGAAGCCAAACTGCACCTGAATGGAGAGTAAGAGTTCAGTGTCTCAGCTGGCCCTCAGCACAACCCTGGGCATGGGATGGACATGATCTGAGAGAGACAATGAGACAACGACAAGGGTATGGGGATGGGGTGCAGTGTGCCAGGGGACACCCCATGCAGCTCAGTGGGAGTCCCTGGTTGAGCACAGCATCTCAGGCAGCACCCAGACCCCTCCTTCCTCCCTGCCTCATCTGGCTCCATGCCCTCTGGCTCAAGGTGCACCTACCCTAAGGGGTGCAGGAGGCAAAGGGCTGTGGGAAGCAGGCAAACACTCCTACTTCTGCACCTGAGTCTGGGCTAGGTAGAAGCAGGAGCTGAGCTTGTTGGGGGCATGGAGAAATGTGTGATAACTGAGCTTGAGACTGAAACATCTGGCAGATGTGTGGGTACAACCCAGGACTGTATACACCCTGGGCATGGCAGGTCATGACATGCATACTCCATTCCCACACTGTGATGCAGCAGCCCCTCCCACCCCCGGAAGCACATTTTCCCTGCCCACAGCCCCCCAGCCCACCTTCTGGTTGGTGTCCTCCAGTGCCCACCACCACAGAGGGCTCCTCCAGCACACCAGGGTCAGGTTCTCAGCAGCAAAGGCCAGTGCCCAAAAGAGGAGGAGTACAGTGCCATGGCCCCGTGTCCGGTCATGGGCCAGCACCCGGGTATGCTCCAGCTGCAGGAGGGCAATGGCACAGCCCCAGCTGAGGGCCCAGAGGCAGGCATGCAGCAGCATATACCCATAGAGCTGTCTCAGCCCCACTCCTTGCCACAGCAGCCCACCGAAGGGCTGCAGGGCCAGGAACAGGGACAGCAGGACCTGGACACGGTAGAGGCGGGAGCGGGGAATGTACTTGGGCTCCATGGCACGGCTGAAGCGGGCATAGCAGGCATACTGCAGGGCGCCCAGCAACAGGCAGACGCTCAGCAGCACGGACGGCACCAGCGTAAAGAAGAAGCAGGGCTGGAAGCCCTGCTGGACCCAGGCCTGGGTGATGGAGTTGTTGCCCTCACAGTAGCCCCCCAGCACGGCCATCCTGGCAGGTCACCAGCTGTGGAGAGAAGAGATCCCGAGGCAAGGTTTCAGGATGGGCTGTGGTACCAGCTGCACATAGAGACTCACAGTGGGATGGCATGGCCAAGCAGCAAGGGCCCTCATGGGGCAGGGGCAACTACCGCTGGACATGGACACACAGGACACGCTGCATGCAGCACACACAGAGCGGGGCATGCAAGCAGGGCCAGCTTTGCATGGGGATGGCCATGAGCACCACACCTGCTGTGTGCCCTGGATAGAGGCACAACACTAGACTGGGCCCTCCAGAGCCACCCGGGCCCCTGGGGATGCCCTCGGACGCGAGGACAGCGGGAGCCGCAGGGACAGGAAGGCAGAGTGAAGCTGGGACCAGTCTCAAGTGGGAGGGAGCAACGGAGGTGATGCAGCGGCAGTGCCGGGC
>VZTD01002597.1:3612792-3643384 GCA_013397725.1 Rhagologus leucostigma
CGCGCCGGCACCGCCGGCTCCTGCCCGCCCGCCTCCCTCCCGCCGGCACTGCAACCCCGGCGTGTGTCCCTTCCCCGGGCCCCGGTGCCCAGCCCGGGCGGCACGGACCTCCCCCGCAGCGCCGGGGATGGGGAGCGGTCGGTGCCGTGGGACGCACTCCCGGGCCGGTGGCCGCGGAGGGTCTCCGCCTCCGCGGTGAGACGCCGCGCTCTCGCTTATCGCCGCCGGCAGCCCGGCCCTGCGGTGCCGCGATAGCCTCCTGAGCTCTGGGAGCCCCTGCGGGGCCCCCCGCCAGAGGTCAGGCAGGACGGGGCACCGCGCTCACGGCGATAAATATAGCCCCAGCCTCCTCCCGCGGCTGGGACTACGCTCCTGGGAGCCCCCAGGGCCGCCGGAACAGGCGGCAGGCTCCTCACAGCCTTCTGCTGCCATCGCAGGCCGGGCCCAGGTGGGCTGCACGGTACCACAGAGCGAAGGGAGACTCGGACACGGGCAGGGATGATACACCCCATCTTTATTAGACGGCTATACAGCTGTACAGCGAGGGCACGGGGGTACAATACCGCACTCCCCAGGACCCCCGCGCCCGCACATCTCAGGAGGAGATGAGGAAGAGTGGCTCGCCATGCACATGGGACACCGACGACACAAGCAAAACATGCGGCAAAGACTTGGGCCTGCTATGCCTGGTCTCTCCCTCCTGCCAGCCCGGGGAAAGATGCAGAGCTTTCCCCTGCCCCAGGGCACTGCCTCCAGCCGGTCAGCTGTACAGACCAGCAGCAACTCCATTAGGAAGCCCAGACGCAGTGTCCCATAGGCCCAGAGAGGGGAGGCAGCAGCCTGGGTGCCAAGAGACGCCACTGGAAAATCTGGGTTCCTGGGAGATGTGCTTTCAGCTTCCTTTCACCAAGCCATGACAGCCCCAAGCTGAAGCTGCTGTGGAGCAGATGCAGCCACTTCTCCGTGGAAGGACCCCAGCACTCAAGAGCTGATCCCCACTCTGAGCTCTGCTTTAGCACACACTGTTTGATCTCACACAGACCCCAGAGCAGCGGTAGCTCCAGCCCTGCCCAGCCCACCCCATGGCAACAGGGAGCCTGCTACCCCAAAGAGCCTGCCCCTGTGCAAGCCCCCTTAGCCCTGCTCGCGCCCAGGCTACCCGGGTGCAGAAGCGCTGGCAGCAGGTGGCTTGGAGCCGTCCCAGGCTCAAAGGGCAGAGGGCAACAACCCTGACAGGAGAAGAGGGATGGCGCTGGACTCCAGGGACAGCAGAGGAGGATGTGCAGTGCTCGCAGAGGGCATGGCAAAAGCAAGCTGCCCCTGCCAGAGGCAAGAGGAATGGAAAGCAAGTCGTGGGCAGTAGTTAGCTGGGATGCAAATCCCCAGAAGCTGCAGAGAAGGAAAACAGAAGGATGGTGGGACGGTCTTGTCTGAGGCCACACTGCACAGATGGGATCCTGATTCTCCACCACCATCCCAAGGCTGGGCTGAGGTGTGCCTCTCCCTTCTGGGTTCAAGATGCCCCTCCTTGCTCTGCCAGGCATGAGACAGCTGCATGGTATATGGTCTCCACAGCAGCTGAAACCATGTTGCAAGCAAAAGGAAGGTTTCAGGAGGAAAGGAGGAGCTGGGAACCTCTGGGCAAGATTCAGGATGAACCAAAGCCTTTGCCTGGGAAGAGGAAAGGCCCAGTTCCACAGGAATAGCTGCATTAGGAGGACAGACCCAATACAACAGCACCTGGGCATGGGGAAAAAGGCCTTTTTTGTGCCTGAGGAAAAGGAACCAACACACAGAGCACAGTAGACCTTCAGGGTGGGCTCTGAGGGGGCTGTGAGCGCTCCCAAAAGATGCCAGTCTGCTCCACACTGGGGTCTCTTTGGCACTGCAGGAGGGCCCACTATTAGCCCACATCCCATGGGTGCCACACATGGGGAGGATGCTGCTGCCCCGGCACAGAGGCGTCACCCCAATGACTCTTTCTTACATGCAGGGAATGGGGCAGCTGCCACGAGTCAGGGAAGAGCTGCAGCATCCCTGGATCGAGCCAGAGGTGTTCCCACCAGCTCTGTATCCCACCTGTACTCATACCAGCAGCAGCCACCAGGACCCATTCCTCTGCAGGGTGCTGGGGCAGAGGGTGGGGTGACTGCCCCACTGTTGTCCTGCTCTGGGCTGAAGGGCACAACACTGGTCCTCTCTGGGAGGACTCACGTGGTCCTAGGCACCTCCTCAGGGCTGCAGGCAGGGCAGTGTGCTGCTACCGGCTGAGTTAGACCACCCTCAACAACTCCTGCCCTCATTTTGGGAGCAGGTCTCAGCTTCGGGCGCACATCTGGATGGAGCTGATGCCATCTCACACCTCTTTGAAGAGCAGCTGCTGCTGCCACCTCCAAACTAGTCCACTAGCAGCTCCTCACTGCTAGTCCTGTCACGTCAGCTTCCACAGGCTCTGCAGAGATCCTCCAACATGGACGACACAGATGTGAACACGGACACAGGTATGTACTCACACACGCATTCACCCAACAAGTCAGAGTGGCGTTGACTTGACACATGGCTGGACACAAGGTGCCACAGCAAAGACGCCAGCCTGGCAGTTTTGTCTCTTCGGCAATTGATGGCAACAAAAAGTCCACTCAGGACAGGAGAAGAATCAAGCCGATGCCACATCCTGCTGCAGGTGGCTCCCAATCTGCAAGCCCCATGAGATCCCCAGTCTACCAGGCTATACCTGCAAGACAGAGAGAGAATGTGGCACCTACTGGGACCAGCTGCCAGCACCGCAACCTGGCATCAGAGTACAACCTGGCATCAGAGCCACTCTCAGCCACAGCCATCACCCTCACCTTGTGGATCTGTGGTGGAAGCTCGTCCTCCGAGCTCTCCTCTGGCACGGGCTCTGGGTGCCTCGCTGACTGCCCGTCCTCGGCCCAGCCTCCCAGAGGGAGGCGGGAGAAGTGTGATGGGGCTCTGTGCACTGTGCCTGGGTCTGCAAGAGAGGCGAGACGTTAGATTAGCTACTTGGGGGACTGCCAGTGTCTCGCAGCAGGCAGGCTGTTCGTGCCAGTCCATAAAGGGCATCGGTTACAGAGCTCTGACCTGAACTCAGACCTCTGCCCTGGCTCCCATACCTGTGATGCCACCATAGCGCCGCTGGAAACCAGTCTGCAGTGTGGCTGTCTCCTCGGCAGGCTGCCGCGGTGAGGAGAAGGGGTAGCTGGCAGAGCGGGGAATGGGGACGGGGCCACCCCGCTGAGCGTCCAGCTCTTCGTGGGCACTCTCCCCACTCTCGTCACTCTCTCGTCGGTGCCAAGTGTGCCGCTCGGGCTCCAGCTGGGCATGCTGCTTGTGCAACTGCAGGCCAAAACATGAGTGACTCAGCTGTGTGGGAGAAACCAGATGCCCAAACACACCCTCTCTGCAGCACCGCATACACACTGGTTTTCTCGTCACAACAGACAGGGCAAGCCAGTCCTGCCTGCCCTGCTCCACGCTCCTCTGGCCAGCCCAGCTCTGGGTTGCTCACCTCGTGCATGTAGAGTGCATGAAGACTCATCTCAGTGGAGGCGTACTCCGACAGGATCATGCTCTGCAGTTGACCCTCCCAGGCGCTGCTCCCCGAACTCACGGTCCTTGCATCAGCACTGCCATGGAACACACCAGTAGTGTTTGCTGCCCAGGGGCCCCCACACTGCCCAGCCCCTCTCCACTCTAATGTCAGGCTCACTGAGATCTGCTCCTGAACTGGGTATGAAGAGGCCCTCTGCAGCATCTCCCCAAATACACAAGGTGACCAGCCCTGCTATGGCAGTGCCTCCTCCCTACACGGGGGTCTCTCACCACTGTGGTACCTACAGGAGAACAACAGGACCCTGACGCTATCCTTTGGGGCCAGCCTTAGCACCTGGCACTGACACCTAGACCTGGGTCTTACTCTGCTTGTGAATGTTCCTTGCTGTCCAGGCTGCAGAGATAAATGCCACCATGCACCTAAGACACCAGGATGCCATTTGGGCAAAGGGTGTCTGGCTGCCCGTCTCGAGCCAGCAGCTTACCCAGAAGCTGTCATGGCACTGGCACCACGAGGCTGGGCTCCCTCTCCATCCCTTCCCGACGCCTGGAAGCCACTGGAAGCCTGCTGGGCAGACTGGAGCGGGGAGAAGGAACGCAGAGCTGAGGCCACTTCTGAGAGATGGCGGGAAGCCTGTCCGTCCCGGCTCACGTGGAAGCCCAGCGCCGAGGAGCCCGCTATCACATTGGCAATCAGGCTGTGAGGCTGCAGAGTTGAAAGGGAAAGAGTCACTGTCCTGGGCAGAGCTGGAGGACTGATCCCACCAGAAACACAGAGCTGGGCTATCTTGGCCTCTCTCCCAACTCACAGGGCTCTAGAACAGCCCGTTACCTTCTCTAGAAACCCCGAAGTGTCCCAGATAATGCTGATTATTACATTTGCTTTCCCAGATACATCCCAGAAAAGGGCAAAATTGCCCAGAGGGCCTGACGATGAATTTGCCAGCATCTAGCAAGCACCCCAAGAACAACCCACACGCCCTGACCCTGGGCACCTCTGACTCTGACTGCAGGGACTGGATGGAGCTGAAGAGGGCATTTTCAGGGAGCACAGCCTGCTGAGCCAGTGCCACGCTGCTGTCCCGGTGCACCCGCTCCTTCAGGAAGCCGATGAAGGCTGTGCTCTCGCGGGGTGGCTGCCACTTGGGGTTGGTGATGGCAAAGTGCATGAGGGATAGCTCTGTCTTGCCATCCTCAGCCTGCTGGTAAATGGAGGCCTCCGTCTTCCCTGCTGACATCCACTGTGGACAACAGACATGTAATGAGAGCCAGGATCTGCTTTACAACCCTGCCAGCCCTGGGAATCCTGCAATCAGTGTGGGCAAAGCACGCAACACCCAGCCCAAGCAAGGCCATGGCTCCCTATGTAGCAGGTGCTACACCGAAAGTCCCCAGGCTCATTCAGCCCTCTCAGCCTGCGGAAGAAGCAACAAGCACAGTGTGTTCCACCTCCATCCCAGAACATGAATTGCTGCAGAGGAACTGTGGAGCTGGGAACAGTCACAAAATACAGAGCTGAATGCCTTATCTTGCACTGTCCTGCTCGCAGCAGGAAGTTGCAGTCAACAAATGACTCTTCTTAAAAGCTTCCTGCCCCAGTGAGTTCACTCCCTTCCTAGTTCATGACTGTGTCACTAAAAGTCTTTTCCTAGACAAGTAACCTAAATTCCCAGGCACACAAAACAGATGGACCCCTTTTCCCTCCATTGTAGATTTTGCATAATGGAAAATGCTTCCCATTTCCTCTAGGGTGCTTCTCTCCTGAGCACAAGCAGGTCAGCTTCTTAGTGGTCACACTTTCTAAATGTCCAAATAACCCCATTCCACTCTCCTGAGGACACAGAACCCCTGGCTGTGAAAACAGGCAATGACATCAAAGAAATGACACATCCTGATTCCCAAAGCATCCGGTCAATAATCACAGCTGGGCCACAAGAGCCTTCTGGAGCTGGTGACCTGTGTTGCCAAACCCAGACACCCTTCCAAGAGGTGGGTGGCTGGGCTGTGAGCTGCCAGGCGTGGTGAGTTAGGGCCTCTCATGGGTCTAAAGGACCAGACATGCTGGTGGGCAGCCCAGGACCTACCGCTGGGTGGCCGTGCTGGCGCACGTCCATCTGGGCAAAGGAGCAGGTGTCGCCCACGCCCACCACCTCCACAGTGAAGTTACGGAAGAAATCAACAATGTCCAAGGACTTGGGCCGCAGACAGATGATGAGGATCAAGGGGGTAATGATGGGACTCAGGAGCTCTTCCAGGATGAAGACCTGAGCACAGAAATGAAGGGTTCAGCACAAGCTTGAGGGTCAAAGAACCCACAGTCCCAAAGACAGCCCCCAGATGTGGCCCTCTGTCTTCTGGGGCAGGGTATCTCTGAGGATGCTGCCTTGTTCCTCTACAAGCCCAGGAGCTGTTGAGCTCTCCAGCAGCTTCTCCCTCCTGCAGGGATGGGGGCGAGTCCCCAGCCCCCCAGTTAAGCCAAGCTCACCGCTTTGTACTGGAAGAGCTGGGCAAACTCATCCCTGGTCTCGTAGCGGTGGGCGTTGCCCTGCCAGTGGTCAGGCATGTAGTGGATGTGTGCCAGGATGACTCGCAGCAGCTGCTCTGGGCAAAAGACCAGGTGCTGGTCAGGGATGAAAGACCTGCAGGACAGGACAGGGAAACATCATGGCATTACACCTCAGTTCCTGGGCAACGTCATCTTGGGAGGGCAGGGTGACTGGCCCATATCACAGCTCCACCTGTAACCTTCCGACCAGCCCAGCCCCTCATATCATACAACCACTGCAGCCAGGATCACTACTACCCCCTTTCTCCAGCCTGGTCCGGCCTCTCCCCAGCCATGTCCCTCACTCACGCAGATTCACATCCATTTGCAAGCAAAGAGCACGTTTACATGGATTGCTGCCAGCCCCACTGCTCCGTACAGCGCTGCCAGGAGCACAGGGGGAGCACAGACCCACCTCACCTGCACACCGTGATGCCCACCCCGAGCAGGGTGACCGTGGTCAGGACATGCTCGACCGCAAGCACGTCCTCATCGTAGATGGTGAGAGCGATGAGCACAGCCAGGATGGAGCCAGCAAAGAAGGCCACGTTCTTGGCCACGATGGTGAGAAGTGGGGAGATAAAGCAGTTCATGTACTTGGAAGCTGGCTTGTACCCCTTGCTGAGGCGTGAGTGCAGTTCGTGATCCAGCTCGTTGAAGTGACGGAGGTAACAGCGGCCATAGAGAGACCAGCAGCGGGCACCCAGGCTGCCCGGCTCCCGCTTCAGGATCTCCGTGTAGCTGAAGAAAGCATAGAGGATCTGCCAGATGAGGATGAGAGGGCAGAGGAGGAAGTTAGCAATGCCAATCCAGAGGATGCGAGTGCTGAGCTTCTCAGCCAGCTCCAGGCGGTTCCCAGCCCGCTTGTATTCGGCTTTCAAGCTCCACTCGTTCTCAAAGAGGGAGCCAGGACCCCAGAAGAAGATGAGCTCGAAGTTGTACTTGAGCCCACGTGTGTAGAAGACGGTGTCTCCCAGCAGGGGCAGGCGGAAGCGGATGGGCAGCAGCGACTTGTTCACCATGGCCACCATGTAGTTCTTGAAACGGAGGATGCGGTGATAGATGTCCAGCTCTGTCAGCTCTTTCTTGTGGATGCAGATCTGGTGCTCCTTCTGGATCTGCACAATGCGGGCCTGCACCTCCTGCCAGGTGTAGTAGGGCAGGGTGGACTAGAAGGGGACAAGCAGCAAGATTAGGGGCAAGAAGCATCCAGGGACAGAAGCCAGGCTGAGCCCACCAAAGTAGCAGGTCCCAGCACACACCTGGGGTGCTGACAAAGTCCATGCAACACCAGGATATGAGGCACCTTCTGGCGCCGCTTCAGCCTGCAGCAGGCAAATTCCACAGCTTGCCCTGGTGCCCTTTACCCCCTAGATTAGCATAGATGACTATTTCCCAGCCACTCGTGCGCCAGCTTCCTTGGAGGCACAAATACAGGCCCAGGTTTCCATGGGTCCTCCCGGAGCTGCCATTTGGAGTCAGCAGGGAGAAACAAACAGGGAAGGGACTTAAGCAGTGTCCTAGAGGGAGCTCATGGAAAAACTGGGGACAAACCAAACCTCTTGGCTCACCCCACCTTTCTCAAGACACTTTCTCCCTTCAAAGGATGCGCACACGCCGTTTCATGTTGTCCATCAGAGCAAGGACTCTGGACTAGGATGTATGTGCCAGTCTAAAACCCCGTCTGTGACACACTGATCTCCTGTGTGACCTTCACAACTAAGCAGCTCCAAGCCTCCCAAGTAAACAAGGAAGCTGAGGCTGTCCACATCCCAGGGAGGTATGACAATATCCTCACTTATGCCTTCTCTGTGGAAGGCATCACAGAAAAGGCCACCGCTGAAGAATACACATATTGGGTGGCATATGGCAGAGGCGTGCGCCAGCAGGCAGAGAGGCTGACTGGGCAGAGAGGGGTTAACACAGAATAAGCTGGCTGCTGGAGAAGAGGCTGAAAGGAGACCACGTGGCTGTGGAGCAGAGGGAAGAGCGCTCAGTCTGACTGAGAAGTGGAGAGGCGTGAAGTCAAGGTCCAAGCACCCAGCAAATGCCCTCCACGACCCTCGGCAGCCCTGCACGCGGCCCCTGGCTCAGCGACTTACCATGGGGATTTTCAGGGCATTGATGTAGAAAGAGTGAATCTCCCAGTAGCAGCAAATGTTGTAGATAAACTTGACGAGTCGGTGGATCCAGAAAACCCCAGCTATCACCAGGATGCAGATGAGGAAGCTGTTTGCCTGGATTCTGCAAGCAAGAAGAGGCAAGTAGTGGGATACAGGCCCAGACAGGAGCCATGAGTACTTAAGAAAACAAGAGCAGTGGCTAACATGCCCTCCACTGCCCCTACCTTGCACTGCAGACATTTGGAGGCAGGAAGGCGTCCGGCAGAGTCACCTTAATGGGCTCGCTGGGATGCTGGCTGTGATTTAATGCTTTGTTGGCAAAGAGGATGTCGTAATCAACACAGCTGATAAGAAAGGTGGTGAATGCCACCACAAAGATGAACTGCCTGTGAAAAAAAGGGAAGTGTTGTGAGGGAATCACCCTTCTGCTCCACCCCAAAACATGAAGCAGCCAGGGTCATATGTCATGGAGATGCAATCCCACAGCCATGGCAGCAGGAATGCTCACAGGCGATGGTTCCTCGAGACAGGACAACTATGAAAGAAGCCCTTCCACCCACACAGCTGCAAGAGCTTGGCAAGTGCCTGTGGCTGTTCCCCAGCAGCTGTCACAGCCACAACAGAGGGAACCTGCACTTACATGAGCTCAAAAATCTCTCCAATGAGCATGCACGTGAAGCCATTCTTCTGATGCAGGTTATAGACGTGACAGCTACAGTCAAGGAGAACAGCATGGAGACTCCTTTCTGATGAAGGATGGAGAGGCTTCTGTCCCACTGGTATTCCACAGCTCCTCAGCCAAGTCTCCCTTTACCACCAAGAGAAAATCTCTCCCACCCCTACTCATCAGCAAGCTGGTTCCCCACTGCAGGAAAACACACTCTGCCCAGGTAAAGCACAGCTGGGGTAGAAGGACTTGGCTTCATTCATGCTCCTTTCTTCCTCCACTCAACACCCATAGTGGGGTCTGCCCAGCACAGAGCAGAAACTCAGCCTGCACTCAGGCTGCACAAGGGTGGACAGGGCAGGGCAGGACAAGACAGAGACAGATAAAAACGCATTTAGTGGCGCCTAGCTCCTGCTCCTGACCCCAGCAATGTGTTCACCATTTTATAAGGCAAGCAGCCCTCCTCTGTCAGCAAGTGCGTCACCTATTAGTGGGTCACCCTTTCCCCAGTCATCAGGCGCCGAAGGTCCTGTGAACCGAGTAGATAAATCAAACGGGTTTCTCCTTCCGCTCCCTACCAGCCTCAAGATTCCTTGGCACCAGCGTGATTACTCTCTTCCGTGCTGTCCTTGAAGGTCCCAGGCAGCTGGCCAACCCAACAGAGTTGATGACCCCGTCACAGAACAGGGAAGTAATAACAGCACTCAGAGCATTATCCACAAACTCAAGAAGTTACAAATCCTAAGTGGGAACTTGTATCACAGCTGCTGCTGGACAGTGAGACCCAGGACCCCTCAGTAGCCAGGGACACCCCCACTGTCATCTGCTTCCTCTGAGGACTAAGTGAATGACTCCCATTCTTTTATGTGATTTTTGAGTCTGCATTATTATCGTTATACTGATACAACAAACCAGACATTAAGATGTAACCAGATCTGTAGAGAGTCTAGATGATTAGAAACCACAAACTAAGAGATCCTATGAAATTCTGTTCTGTGCTACTTATAAAATTGTACTACACCGATTCTGCCTACAGAAATCCTGTGCTACTGACTGTAAATGCCACACTAGCAATAAAATCCTGTTAAGAATATAAAGCATTAACTGTAACTACAGCAGTACCATCGTCACTCTCCCAAGAATTCCTAGAAGCACCTGTATGACCCTGTGTCAAGTGACAGCATCCCGAGGTGTGGGGGTTCTGTCAACCCCTCTGGAGCTGTGTAGTGTCCTACAGGAAGGGGCTGACACTGCACAAGCTCCAAGTTACACTAAGCTCCATGTTTTCCCAGTACTTAGAGCCGGGAGGAGGAGGATACAACCCGCCTGACCCTCGCCCTGCAAAAGGATATGCGAGAGAAGAAAAGGTCGAGGTTCTCGATGTGATGCCACGGAGCTGAAGGAAGAAGCAGCACAGGGTGAGGGGCCCTCAGCACATCCACCCTTGGTGTTGTGACCGGCACAACCTACCCCTTCCCCGCTGCCCCTGGCGCCCGAGGCCCCAAACCAGCCCTGCAGACGCCACCCCGGCTCCCCTCGGTGTCCAGCCGCTACCCTGCGTCCCCGGCCTCTCCCGCACCCCGCCGCCGGCCAGGCCCCAACCCCCGGTGCCGGTGCCGTCGCTCACACTTGGCGCCCTCGGGGACGTGGACGAGCAGGTCGCCGCCACCGGGGGGAGACTNACCCTCTCGCTGTGCTTGCACTAGCATATAACAACTCTGAGTTGGTTTTATTTTTCTGTGTGTATGTTTGCTTTTGTTTTTAACATCCCTAAAAGCTTCCTAGTGTTAGAACTGAAAACAAGCAAACAAACAGAAAACCCAAACAGGATCTGGGCTTCATGTTACATTTGTATCCAGCATCAGCAATCTGATCTCAACAAAACAAGGGTTTTGTTTAGAATTAGTCTGGATTCTAAACAAACAACCGGCGGGTGGTTCCCGAGGGGCCCATTGCTCAGGCACTGTCCCGTCCGCTGGGAGCAGTAGCGATGCCGGAGAGCAGGTCCGTGTTTGAGGCCGCTCAGGACCCTGACCTCCTGCGCGGGCTGACCCTTGTCACCGGCGTTGCTGCGGATGCGGGTGCTGCCGAGCTGGCACCTGTGAGCCACGGTGCGTGGGGCTCCGCGGGGACGGCGGGAGGGAAATTACTTTGGCCGAGCTCGTGTCCACCACAGACTTGGTGTTCTGTCCCCAGCTCAGCTTGGGTGATCACCCCGGAGCTTGGCCATGGGAGCTGCCTGGTGGGTGGGTAGATGGGCTTTTCTCGGTGACACCCCGAGGTCCCTGAAGCTCCTTCAGCCATAGGTTTCCTCGGGTGGATGACGAGGGACCCAGGAGGCTCCGCTCCTTGCAGGGCAGCCTGCGGGGCTGCCTGTGCACAGCCCTTCCTTGTTCTTCCAGAGAAACCTGCAGCACCCAGCTGTGAGGAGAAGGCCCAGGTTGCCGAGGTGCCAGAGAGGATGTGTTGCTTGACCTGCGGGCAGGTGTTTGGGAGCCGGGAGGAGCAGGTGAGCGGGGCTGAGCAGGCAGCGTGAAGTGGTAGTGGGGCTGGCCTGACTGGTGGGGTCCTGCTGTGGGATCTCAGCCCCAGCATGGTTCAGCCCAGTGCTGGCTGTTTGCCCACTGCTCACATCCTATTGGGATCTGGCACGCAAACCTTGTATATGATCAATTAAAAGTATCATTTACTGGAAGTAAAGGGTAAGTGCATCACAGGCCTATACTTGTTCAGGTTAACTGTTTCATGGGTAACTCCTTAATATAATGTGGTTTCCCTTAATATAATGTGGTTTTCCAGTCAGGACCGCTGAAGGATCCTGGCATCAGTTTAGCCCTTGGGGTCTTTCACCTCATACCCTTTGGTGGTGATGGCTTTCATGGACCACCGACAGTGCCAGCTCATACCTTTTTGCTCCACAGACTGAGCACTACCGTCTTGATTGGCACCGCTTCAACCTGAAGCAGCGACTGCTGGGGCGCCGGACGCTGCCTGCCGAAGTGTTTGAGGAGAAAACCCGCACAGGTGAGGAATCGGGCTGTCTGCATTGGAGCCTAGGGGCTGCCAGCAACCTCACTGGGGCTCTTCTGTGCAGGGATGAAACCCTCTTCTGGTTCAGGGTCCCTTTATTCTGTCCCTGTGGGGTCTTCTCAGGGTTCAGTACTGCTCCTGAGCCATTAGGATTTGTTATAGGGAGAAGGGGGTGTTTTAACTGAGCCCCTGCCTAAGCATACCTGGCGATCCACAGCCCCAAACTCCTATCTCCCCAGGCCCCAGCCCCCTTGTGATATATAGGGTTATTTGACAGAACATTTCTGGCATCGTGGCACTCTGCAACTGCCCTTGAAGTCACCTGCAGAGTTTTGGGGAGGCTGTTCATTAATCTTCGCTTTGTTTCACTGCATCTTTTTTTTTCCTTGCAGGTGATGTTTCCAGCATCTCAGGATCTGACTCGGATAGCTCTGATGTGAGCAGTGAGTCAGAGTTGCTGCCCTCTGCCAGTGATAGTCCCCAGATCCCCCAAATTCCCCGCTCCCACAAGGTGCTGCTCCGCAATGCGAAGGGCCAGCTCATCTCTGCGTACCGCTGCGTGCTGGTCACTGGGAAGGCAAGTCACAGCCCAGCTTTTTGGGAGAGGGACCCCAGAAAAAGTGGGTGGCACTGGGGTGTAGATGTCTCTCTGACAGTCCTCTACCTCCTGTGATAGGAAGGGTGGACTCTGGTGCCAGGTCAGAGCCCTAAACTTGTTGGTGGCCTGTTTTTTGGCTCTGGGGTGCTCCCAGAAACCTGCTTCTGGTGCCAGCAGAGGGGCTGGTCTCTGTCCTGGGAGCAGCAAGAGGTAAGGAGGTAATGCCATGGGTGCTAGCAAGGGTGTCTGTGTATTAGGGTGACCCTGAGGAGCCGGTGGAGCTGACGGCATCACTGCAGAGCCTCAGTGCAAGCACGTGCTGGGTTGTGCTGATGATGGGTGGTGGGCACTTCGCAGGAGCAGTGTTCCGGGGGTGAGTACAGGGGGACAGCAGGGCTGCCCAGTCAGCTGGATCTACTTTTGCATGTTAATCTCACGCACACTAAGCTCTGTTGCTCATGCCTGCGCCTCTCCACAGCCCGCAGGTGCAGGAGCACAAGACCTTCCACCGCTACACAGTGCGAGCACGGCGGGGCACAGCCCAGGGCCTTCGGGATGCCCAGACCCCGGGGTCAGCACCCAGATCGGCTGGGGCCTCCCTGCGCCGCTACAGTGAGGCTGCGCTGCTCAAGGTGAGGAGGCACCGCTGCGCTGGGCTCTTGGCAGGGAGAGTGGTCCTGGCTGGCTCTGTCAGGTGGTACCACACTGCTGCTGGAGGGCATGCCAGAGGTGGTGGGCTCTGGAAAAGGGGCAGGGCCCAACTGAGGCCACTCTGTCCTGGATTTGTCCCTGCTCCAGAGCTACGTTTAGCCCATATAGTGTGCTCAGGATCCCATTAAGCTTCTCCTTTCTCCCCAGGATATTCAGGATCTCCTGGCAGCCTGGGCACAGCACCTGAATGAAGCTCAGCGCATCTTCCTCCGCGCCCCCCGTCACAACCGTGCGCTGCTCTTTGGAGGCAGGAACCCACCCCTCACCCGAGAGGACCCTCGCATCTGCCACATCCCCCTCAGCACCCGCAGGGCCACGCTGCGAGAGGTGCTGCGAGTCCACACCACGCTGGCCAGCCTGCAGGTGTATGGTGAGTTGGACCAGCCCTTGTGCCTGTGGGTCAGGGCAGGCGGTCCCTTGACATGGTCCCTTGTGCATTAGGGGATGCTACTCTATGGGGTGGAGTTGCTAGCTCTTCAGCCCTCAGTCCCTGGAGATATGGGGTGCTCCCTGTCCCCAGGCAATGACAGGAGCACCCTTGCTGCCCAGGGAAGGACACACCACTGGAGGACATCACTGGGTCCCCCCAGAAGGTCTGGCAGAAGAGGCAGCGGAAACCAGAGGTGGATTCCCTGCGGGAGGACACAACTGGTGAGTTGAACCATGGAGGGAGACCTGACTCTGAGCAAGCAGGAGGTGTCTGATGTTATGGCATGGGCCAGATTTGCAGCCCAGAGGGGATCTTCGGAGTGTGGCTGGACAGGAGAGACAGGATGTTCTTGGCTGAGAGCCCTGAGTGATTTGTTCTGTGTGTGGGGCCTTAGCCCCAGTCTTATCACTCCCCTCAGGCCCAGAGGAGGAGGAGGAAGAGGAGGAGGAAAGCCCTGCAGGGGAACTGGAGACTGTGGAAGTGACACTGGGGACCTTAGACCTCCGGGAGTTCGAAGTGATGCCCAAGCGAAACCGCAAAAGGAGGAAGAAGAAGGACAAGAAGGTGGAGAAAGGTGAGGGGGAAGAACTGGCAGGGGCAGTATAGGAAGGCCATGGCTGACATGCAGGCTGACCCTGACCCTCTTCCTCACTTTGTGTTGCCTGTGCAGGGCCTTGTGCTGAAGAGACTGGATACCAGTGTGGGCAGCCTGGCCTGGAGACAGCGACAGAGCTGCAGGAGGAGGCTGAGGCTGGGCTGCTTCCCTGGAGTAATGGAGGTAAGTGGGGTCAGGAGCTGCATTGGCTGGATGCCTGCCCCATGTACTGGTGGCTTTTCAGTGAGTGAAGAGCACACTGTCATGCAGGTGCCCAAAACAGCTGGGTGTGAGACAGCTTTAGTGCAGTCGTGCCTTTGAGTGAGCTGTGTGTTTAGAGCCATAGCTCTGAACCAGGGGGGCCAGGCAGCACCTGGCTAAGCCAGGTGTGTTGGGGGGATTGGAGAGGGTCTTACCTCAGGAGAGGACTTGGCTGCTGCCAACAGTGTCTAGCAATGCCATAGCACATTGCCACAGACTCTGAAGGTGCTGGAGATCCTGCAGTGCCCAAACCCAGCTAGCAAGATGATGCATTGTGTGTGTTCCCTAGTCAGACCAGAGCGATGCTCTGCCCAGTCTGCCCATCAGACTCCTCTCCTGTTCTTTCCTCATAGGAGACCCTCAGACCCAGCTCTGCGATGCTCTGTTCACTGCCTGCAAGACAGGGGATGTGCGGACACTGCGGCACCTCCTGGGCGTGCCAGAGAACAGGGGCCTGCCAGGGGACAGCGAGGATGGGGAGATGGCACAGTCTCTGGATATGGCCCACGCCCTGCTGAACCAGCCCGTGGACGAGCGTGGCTGCACCCTGCTTCACGTGGCAGCACAGGCAGGCAAGGCTGAGGCCGTGTGTCTGCTGCTGGAGGCGGGGGCGGACCCTGCCCTCAGGTACGGCTGCAGGGCACCCAGTGGTTCACAACCCCTGCTGTGGGAGTCCAGCAACTGACTCCTGTCTCAGCCACAGGAAACTGGTGCCACCCTTGTCCTGGGACAGCCAGGATTGGTCTCTACAACCCAGGACGTCTGGGGTTTTTATGGGAGACCTAAGAGCTGAACCGCCCTCCTCTCTGCTGGCCTGGTCTGGCATGGCAGCAGGTGGGCAGTGCCTCAAAGTGCACACAGGTTTCTTGGTAGGCAGTTCCAAGGGCCAGGATGAGACAAAAGCCCCATGCAGGGGCTTTTAGAGGCAAGGAGGAGAGGATTTGGAGGATTCTGGTATAGGAATAAGGAACTTTGCCCTCCTTGGCTGTGATACTGTGACCTGCAGTACTCACTGCCCGTCTCTGGGGAGTCTGTGGGCTCACAGCCCAGCAGGATGCAGACAATAAGATGGCAGTGTGAGTGAGCTGGTCTCCCTTGTCTCACAGGGACAGGCAGGAGAGGACCCCGTACTGCGTCTCTGCCGACAGACAGACCCGCAACGCCTTCCGCAAGTTCATGGTGGACCATCCAGACAAGTACGACTACAGCCGTGCCAAGGTGGGTGCCTGCCCTCTGCCCTCACCGGCAGGGGGACCCCAGAGCAAAGCTCTCCTCTCCCACTCGAGCCATTGCCCCAGGCTCAGTGGGAGATGCTGCCTGCCCTCTGCCCTCAGGTGCCAGGGCCCCTGACACAGGAGATGGAGGCCAAGAAGCTGGAGAAGAAGCGGGCACAGAAAGCCCAGCGGAAGCAGCGGGAGCAAGCACAGCGGGAGGAGCGGCAGCGCTGGGAGCAGGAGCAGGAAGAGAAGCAGCGGTTTGCAGCCCTGTCTGACAGGGAGAAGGTGAGAATTGGGAAGGGGATCCAGCCTGGCGAGGGCAGTGTTGATGCAGTGGGCCCTGGGCACAGCAGCTCCCAGGGGCTGCGGGGCTGAGCTGTCTCTGCTCCCCAGAGGGCACTGGCTGCTGAGCGGAGGTTGGCTGCACAGCTGCAGGACACCGGCACAACTCTTGCCAACATCAGGTAACCATCCCAGCTGCATGGCTCTGAAGACAAATTCTCCCATGTCAGCACAGCTGTTCCCTGCCCTTCTCGCTCCAATTTTCATTTCCAGTCTAAAGCTATTCCTGTCCACTCAATTCCCAGTAGTGCTTGTGTAAAAGTTTCCTCCCTCTCTTGCCCTGCTCCCCTGAAATATTTTGTTAAGGATGACTTGGTCCACTTGCAGCCAGACCTACAGCAAGCCAACACCCCAGCCACTCCCGTGTCCCTGTTCACTTTCCTCTGCCAACCCACAGATTTGTTGGCTGCCAGCACTCCCCATGCTTATCTGGACAGGGGCTTTAAAACCTTTATAGGGCCAAGTCCCTCCATGTTCATTCTGCCTCAAAGTACCTCACACCACACTCCCACACAGCATCTCGTCCAGGGAGCATGTCCTGGCCAGGCTGCTGGGTGAGCACATCAGCCCTGCGAGACCAGAGGAGCCCTAGCTCCCTCATGCTGCTAGGGTCTTGTGTCACAGCCCAGGCAGGGAATCCTTTACTCTTCTAACTCTTTTGCAAGTGTCCCCTTTGCTCAGGGCCAGCTCTGCTCTTTCCTGCAGCCGCTGCTGGCATTGTGGAGAGTCCCTGCTGGGACGGATCCCTTTCCATTACCTCGACTTCTCCTTCTGTTCCACGGCCTGCCTGCAAACCCACCGCCGGGCCCAGGCTGGCCGCACCTAACGCTGGAGACTGCTGCCACCTGCCAAGGACCAGTGTGGTGGGGACATGGTTGAGCACTGGCTGTGCAGCAAGGGAGAGCCTGTGGAACAGCGATGGTCAGAGGGACTGAGCTGGCCCTGTCACTTTCCAGGCTACCTCTGGCAAGGCTCTGGGCATGAATATCACTCTGGGTGGTGACTCTGGTGAAGTTAACAACTGAGAGGTCTCCATGTGCTAGTCTGAGGGCCCAGGAGTGTTTGGTGGCCTGGCTCCAGCTGGGGGTCCTGCTGCCAGCTTTTCTCATGGCTACCTCGTAGGTCGCTGTCTGTAGGCAGAAGGACAGATCCTGGCACTTTCAGACCCTGCAGCCCTGACCTACCTGCAGCCATGCCTGTGGATGCCCTCGAGACTGTGCTTTTACCTCTCCTCTCCCGGCTGCCATCAGCATAGCAGCCCTATCACGTTAGCAACTACTTCCTCTGCCTGCATTGTCAATAAAGAGGTGCCTTGACCCCCTGGACATGGGGGGAGTCAGCATGAGCACTGGAACTATTTGGGATGAGTGTGACATTGACATGCAAATCAAGCTCAATCCTGGGTCCCTTACTCATTAGCACAGGCCCTGCCTGTCCCCAGAGGAGGGCAGGAGCTCTGCATCTCTGTGCATGGACCTGTGCTACTTTCCTTAGCCCCTGTGCTTCATCAGCCCCCTGCCATCTCTGCAGCCCCAGTAAGAGGCAAGGCCAGTGCCCAGCAGTGTTTACTCTGGGGCCGTGGTGCTGCGGCCGACTGTCCTGTTGTAAAGGGGTCGGTCGAGGAAGAGCAAGAGTGGAGTGGGAGGTGCCCCTTCCAGCTCCAGCACTGTAATATTGTTGGGGCGGCCAACGTGCAGCACCGAGCCAGGCACAAAGAGGGTCTGCTGGGGCCCACGACGGGTCCAGTACCGGCCCAAGTTGAAGCCATTTATCCACAGCAGTCCCTGGAAGATGATGGAGATAGGACTGAGCTGTGTCCCGGTCCACACTTACCCCCTTTCCCAGTTAGGCACTGCCTTACCTTGCTCCAACCTGGGAACTTCACAAAGGTGTCCCAGGCAATGCCAGGTGTCTCAAAGGTCCCAGTATAGAAGGCTGGCCCCACTCTGCCCCCACTGCTTGATTCTGGCAGGGCAGTGTGGGGCCAGCCCTGCTGGACTGCGGTGTCTATGGCCAGGGGATAGATCAGCCAGTTGCTGAGAGGCCTGGAGTTCAATGAGAGGTTTCCCAGCAAGCCCTGAGGTAGAACAGGAGGGAAAATTAAGCAGCAGTATCTGCCACAGTCAGAAGGACACTTAGCAACCCCAGCGCATGTCCCCCTTGCAGCAGTGAAGGTGGGATGGGATCCCCTCTAAGGAGCAAAGGGCCCTGGCAGCTGTGGCAGCATAAGTGGGAGAGGGGTGCCAGTCTCTGAGCCCTATCCTGGCAGGTTTGAGATGAACCAGGGAGCAGTACTGGGATTGGCCCCACCCAGGCTGGACTCTGTCACAGGTGGCAGTAAAGGAGGTGTTTGGTCACATGGGTTGCCAGGCTATCCCCTCTGGAGCCTCAGGGCCCTCTCCCCTTACCTTGAAGTCACTGGTGTTGGCCCCGAAGCTGATCCTGCCCATGTTCTCCAGCAGCATGTCCAGGGTGTCCCCTGCCCTGCCCGTTACATTCAGTGTTGTCTGCCCGTCCCGCTCCAGTGTTCCCTGGTACTCCTGAAGCCACAAGGTCAGTGCTGCTGGCCCGTGTTCAGATCCCACCACCCCCAACACTGCCAGCAGGCACATAGCATCCTGCTGCCAGCCCCGCCAGAGCCAGGGCTGCTCTCTGCCCACAAAGGGGGCAAATTTGGGCCTGAAAGTCACCCCACAAAGGCTCAGTGTGGCTGTCGGCACCCTGGCTGTCCCCAAGACGCTGGCATGGCACAGCCCCACTGCCAGCAGGTTCCACAGCCCTCTGAAGCACTGTCCCGGGGACTGGTGTGCTCCCACAGCCTCACCTTCTGCAGCATCACGTAGCCACGGTCACAGATGGTGTGGGGAGGAGCGCCCAGCGTGGCTGGGTCCAGGACATCCCAGGGCAGCTGTGTGTGGTACACTACAAAGCCATGGGCCTGCAGGACACAGCACAGTGGCACAGGAAGGGAAATGGGGCTGGAAGTGAGCTCTGCTCTTCTGCCCCAGAGCCAGGGCCAGGCAGACAGGAGCGTCTCATGAAGTGTCCCCCACTACACCCAGCCTCTCACCTGCTTTAGGGCCTCAAAGGTGAGAGGGAACTGGCTCTGGATGGGCCCAGAGGGGCACAGCACATCCAAGACATCCAGGAGTTCAGCATACTGCAAAGAGAGGGGGCGGTGCTGGCCAGCTGAGCAGTGCCGTGCCGGGGCAGTACAGCCTTCGGGACAGGCGCTCACCTTCCGCAGGGCCACCCAGCCATAGGCATACTTGGGGGTGGCAGGTGGCATCGGACCAACCGGCAGGGGCTGGAACTGAACAGCAGACTGTCAGCTGCCCCCCCACGGCAAGGAGGGAGATGTCCCTTGCCCTGCTGGTAGCCTCTACTGTCCTGGCACAAGCAGCAGTGCCCAGTACTGTCCCCTCCTTCCTGCCAGGTTTGTTACCTTGCTGATGACTGTGCGAATGGCAAACAGCTTCTCGGTGAGGTCTCCTGCCTCCGAGAGGGGGGCATCATAATCATAGCTGGTGGTCACTGGTTTGTACTGGTCCTTGTAGTCAGCACCTGGCCAAGGGAGTGATGTGAGCTGGAGGAAGGGGCTCTGGCACAGCCCAGGGCATGGAACCCAGCCCCAGGCTGGCTGCAGTGCAATGCGGGAGGGCATGACCCAGAACTGTGAGCCCCTGCACAGGGACAAAAGGAGTCCCCAGAAGAGGACAAGCTTGGGTTCAAGGGCCCTCAGCTATGTGTCAGCCTGCCCCATGGGACAGAACAAGAGCCTGAAGCAGGCTTCTCAGGGATGGCCAAGGAAAGCCCCCCAGCCCCGCAGTGTGCCCCTCCCTCCCTAGGGCAAGGCTCTACTCACCACTCCAGTAGGCAAAGTTCGTCCCTCCATGGAACATGTACCTATGATACACCCCAGAGAGCCCAGTCAGCACCCCCACAGACCCAGCAGGGGCTCACCAGGCAGTGCCCCTTGCCTCCTGCACCCACAGTCCCTGCCGGCCTGATCCCCGTGGGATGAAGGCAAGAGGTGATGGCCACTCCCCCGCTGGCTGTGCCCTCTGCCAGCTGACTACTTGCATGTTGATGCTGGCTCCCAGCTTCAGCATGTCCTCCAGCCCTCGGGCCACCCACGCTGCGCTGGTGCTGGCATGTGCCTCCCCCCAGTAGTCCAGCCAACCTGTGTAGTACTCAGAGTTGACCTGGAGGAGAAAGGGACTGTCACCTGCCTGGAGCTGGATGTCACCCATGTCCTCCCTGCTCCCTGCACCCTCTTGGCATCGCTGCCTGGTGCCTCTGCCTCCTCAAAGCCATCACGGGTCATTCCCCCCACAGTACCCACACCAAGCTCACCAGGGGCCCCTTCGGTTCCACGCGGCGCTGGGCACCAAATGCCTCTGTCACATTGGATCCTGTGGAGGCGGAGAGAGGGAGGTTTGAGCAGGACAGAGAAGGGACCCACATCCTCTCTCTCCTCTTCCTCCTCCCCCATACGGGTACCTGGCCCAAAGTCGACGGTGGCATAGAGCCCCTGCAGCGTGCCACAGCGCAGCTCCTCCGCCCGCGTGCTGTCGGTGGTGAAGAGCAGCACCTCGCTCCCCAGCAGGGCCCGAAAGGAGCCCAGCAGATGCCGTAGGTATCCATGGTCGCAGGCATAGTAGCTCCCATATTCATTCTCCACCTGCGAGCAGGGCAGGGGCTGGTACCCAGTGTGCACATGGCAGGGCTGTGGACAGGTCCCACTGCCCACTGGGGTGAGCACCCAGCTCCCCCCTCTCCTCCGGACATCATTAGATGTCCTGACAACCCCCAGGTGGGTCCTGAGCATAACCTTCCAGTCCCACCATGAGCTCCAGCCCTGTCAGTGTCCCTCAAACCACAGCTGGGGTGATGGCTGATACCTCAGATTCCCAGACCCTGGATTTAGATCCAGGTCCAGAAGTTGGGAAGGATTTATCTGAGCTTTGCTGGGTAAGGTCATTGTGTAGGAGATACAGGTGGCTTTTTGGGGCACATCCAAAGATGACCCGGAGCAGGGCAGGGGACTGGGCCTCACAGCACCTTACCTGCACACTGATGATATTCCCCCCGTGCTGATACAGGCGTGGCTTGATCTTGGGCAGCAGGATATGGAGCCAGGAGTCCACAGCTGCCAGGAAGGCTGGGGGGACAGAGGGCAGCTCAGCCGGGCTGCAGCATCCACCCCAGCCCACCTGCAGCCAGCCTACCAGGAGGAAGACAGAGCAGATGGGGCAGGGTCAAGCAAGATGGGGAAGTGGTGGTGGAGCACAAACTATGGGGCTCCCAAAAAATGAAGAAGATGATGGGAAAGACCTCACATGCGGAGCTGGCAGGTGTGTGGAGAGGATGCCAGGACTGGCACCAGGCTGTAAGGACATGGTGGCCAGAGCCCTGTGCTGAGCCTCACCGGGGTCGGAAGTGCGCAGGATGATGTCTGGTTTCCACAGCAGCCAGGCAGGCAGGCCACCCTGGAGAAACACACACGGCAGAGAGGGAGGCAGAGAAACTGTTCAGCAGCCTGGGCCTGCACAGAGCTGAAATCGGCCAGTGCAATGCTAGTGCAAGGCCACCAGCGTGGCATGTGGCCTGTGGGGCAGCAGCCTGGGCATGGCAGGCATGGCACTGGAGTCAGCGGGACAGCCAGAAGTGCCAACCCTGCTGTGCCGTTCGCAGACCACCTGTCACCCATCTGTGCCAGGCTGGGGGCTGGGGCTCACCATCTCCCACTCTGCACAGATGTAGGGCCCTGGCCGCAGGATCACCAGAAGTCCCAGCTCAGCTGTCAGGTCCAGGAAGGCTTCCACATCCCGGTTCCCAGTGAAGTCATAAACTCCAGGCAGCGTCTCATGGTAGTTCCAGGGGACGTAGCTGGGGTGAGAGGGGAGATCAGCATGCAGGGGCTAAGGGCACCCCAGCATGACAGGGAACCATCCCACCAGCTGGTCCCTCTGCTTCTGGGAACTGGCCTGCAGCCTGAGCTGAGTGCGGCAACTCGGGCTGGACTGGAACTAGCCCACACTCAGGCTTGTGTCTGGCAGGGCTGACCTGGAGGTCACAGCCAAGTGCAAGTGTTGGTCCTTGCTCCTTGTGGTCAGACAATACCCTTGTCTCTGTTCCTACTGATCCCAGAAACCCCGTGGTGGCTGTGGGCCGTGCACCGTGAGGGCTGTGCCATGGCTTACACCTGCACAGCGCTGAGCCCGCTCATGTACATCTTGAGCAGCCGGTCCCTCCAGGCAGGGCGTGGGACACGGGCGTAGTGGATGCTGCCCGAGATGTAGCGGAAAGCGGCACCGTCCTTGCGGAAGCAGTTGTGTTCGTAATCCAGCTGGAAGGAGCGTGCCGAAGGGGAGGCCTGCAGGAGAGGGGCACAGCTGGAGGGCTGCAGAACCTCCCCAAGCCCAGCCGCCCCCTCCCATGCTTCCTGGGACAGGCACTGATGGGGCTGGTTCTCGGAGGAGCCCTCCCTCGAAGTGGGTACCAAACTGTCCTCCTGGGACAGCAGCAGGAGGGATGAGCTGAGCAACCTCCAGTGATGGCTCCTCCCCGCTAATCAAAGACCCGGCGGCTGAGCTGGTGGCATCTGGGGGGACGGCTGCTGCTGGGGTGGGTGCTGCGAGGGCAGGCAAGAGCTGGGAATGCAAGCCGGACACTGGGGCGGGACATGGGCTGCTGCAGGAGGGAGCCAGAGCATGAAGAGCAGGGAGACCGACCGGGAAGTAAGGCAGACTCCGGAGGCCTCCCACCGGATCTTTCCCACCTCAGTCCTATGCGCTTCTCCCAGACTTTCCAGCCTTGTTTGCAAACCTGCGTGTGCGGGAGCCCCGCTGCCAGCAGCAGGGCGAGGCCCGGCAGCGCCATCCTCGCCGAGTGCTCGGCAGGCCCGGGACGGGGACGAAGGCGGACGTGGACGCCACCACCACGTGATCCGAGAAGGCTCTTGGCCAGCGCCGGGAGCTTCCTTCTCCCGGTCCCAAGTGCAGGCAGCTGGAACAGCTGGGGCGGGACCGTGGGAAGGGGGTGGGCGGCTCCGACCCTCCACGTCCGGCCAGCCGGCAGCAGCCCCCGCAAAACCCACCCAGCAGGGCGTGCAGGCGGCACGACGCCGCCCGAGCCAGCTCCGGCCGCGGGCACATCCCTGGTGCCCAGCGGGGTGGTGAATGACAAAGTGAGGGGACAAGGAGCCGCATTAACGTGTCACCACCAGGCAGAACCCTTCCGCTGAGCTCAGCCCGCTTGTTACATCAGAGAGGCGGTGATGGAAAGCTCTGACCGGAGGGCTGCTGCTGCTGGATGAGGGAAACGAAAACGTCCCCGGGCCGAGGGCTAGAGCTGGTGACAGAGCTGGCGACAGGGGTGTCGGGAGGTGCCGCGGGACAGGACCAGCCCGGCGCAAGGCGGAGGGATGCCGGGATGCCGGCCGCGGCGGCAGCGGGAGGCGGTGGCGCCCNGGGATGCTCGGCCAAAGGGGGTCCGAGGGGCGAGGGCGTGCTCGGGCGTGGGGGGGATGCTTGGGCACGGATGTGCTTGTGTGTGGGGGATGCTCGGGCGTGGGAGGTGCGCGGGCCTGGGGGTGCTTGTGCAGGGGGAATGCTTGGGTGTAGGGGGCATGCTTGGGCGCGGGGGTGCTTGTGCATGGGAGATGATTTGGCATTGGGGTGACGCTCAGGCATGGGGAGATGCTTAGTTATGGGGGGTGATTGTGCATGAGGACATCCCTGGGCATGGGGGTGACGCTCAGACACGGGGGATGCTCGGGCAGGATGGGGAGATGCTTGAGCTCGGGTCACGTTGGGGCTTGGGGAGGTACTTGGGTGAGGGATGATGCTTCAGCATAGGGGGTGCTTGTGCACGGCAGATGATTCTCACTCTGAGTGACAGGGAGTGGTTTGTCATTCCCAGAAGTGGGTGCTTGGAGCCATGGGAGTGGGGATGATTGGGTCAATGGGGTTTTTCATACAGAGAGGGGATGCTCTGGGTTCCTGGCAGGTGCCTGCAAGGTGGGGGGATGTGCATACCTGTGGGATTCATGCTGCCCTCTGTCCCCCTCCCGTGGGTGCTTATAGATGAGACTGGGAACAAGGCCCCAGAGATGTCAACAGCCCCCAGCCCATGCCATTCTTGACTCCTTGCAGGGGCTTCAGCTATGTGGACCTGGTGGAGGGGCTGCGGGATGGGCGTTTCTACGCCCTGAAGCGCATCCTGTGCCACGACAAGGAAGACCGCCAGGCCGCCCTGCACGAGGTGGAGATGCACGGCCTCTTCGACCACCCCAACATCCTGCGCCTGGTGGCCCACTGCATGGTGGAGAAGGGCGCCAAGCACGAAGCTTGGCTTCTCCTGCCCTATGTGAAGGTGAGGGGGGCTTTCCTGGCTGCCCCAGCTCCCCAGGAGCAGCAGTGGTGACCAGCTGCTTGTGTTTGCCAGGGGGGGACCCTCTGGAGAGAGGTGGAAGCACTGCGAGAGAAAGGGACCTTCATGCCAGAGCAGCGGATCCTCCTCATCCTCCATGGGATCTGCCGTGGGCTGCAAGCCATCCACAGCAAGGGCTATGCACACAGGTGAGGGGCGGCAGCACCAGCTGGGGGGATTGGCAGGAGCCCCAGTGGGCATTCTGTGATGTCCATCCCCACAGGGACCTCAAGCCCACCAATGTGCTGCTGGATGAGGATGACCAGCCTGTGCTGATGGACCTAGGCTCCATGAACCAAGCTCGCATCGAAGTCAACAGCTCTCGGGAGGCCATGGCTGTGCAGGTGGGTAGCCTGGGACGTCACCCCACCAGCCTGTCCCTGCTCCAATCCCTTCATCCCCATCCTCCTCTCTGCAGGACTGGGCTGCCCAGCGCTGCACCATCTCCTACCGTGCCCCCGAGCTCTTCACAGTGCCGAGCCAGTGCGTCATAGATGAGCGTACGGATATCTGGGTAAGGATCCAGCCCTCTGCCCCCCCCGTCCCTCTGCTGCAGGGCTGCACTGACACTACCACGCTCCAGTCCCTAGGCTGTGTGCTGTACTGCATGATGTTTGGAGAGGGCCCCTATGATGCCGTCTTCCAGAAGGGTGACAGTGTGGCTCTGGCGGTTCAGAACCCCCTCACGTTGCCCTGCACAACCAGGTGAGGGGCTGGGGAAGGTGACTCTGTTCCTAGGTGGCCCCCTGTCCTGTGCACCACATGGGTCCTCCCCTCGCTGTCTTTGTTCCAGGTACTCGGCTGCCTTGCAGCGCCTGCTCTTCTCCATGATGACAGTGAATCCCCAGGAGAGACCCAGCATAAATGAAGTCCTCCACCAGCTGGAGGGGCTGCAGCCAGCCCCTGCGGGACAGGACACCACGCAGATCTGAGCCCATCCCGTTCCAGTGGTGACGCATCCTGAGGCTGAGCCAGGGGAAAAGCAGCTGCCCTAATCCCTGCTGCCTTCCAGACCTGTTGCAGAGGGGATTGATGCCCTGGGGGAGAGCTGCTGCTCTGTGCTGGAGGTGTGTTGGATTTGGAGTGTTCTGTGCCCTGGATGCTGCTGCCTGGGCCTTGGTCTGTGCCCCTGAGCTGTGGATATGTGATCTGCTGCTAAACATGGGTCCCTTGCCAGCTGCTACCTTCCCTGTGGGTGGCAGAAGATGATGTTGTGGGACCCCTCCTGGGGATGGGAGCCGCTGTCCTGCAGCTCTGTGCGCCAGGAAGGTTGCTCCTGCCCGGGGCAGAGCTGTGGGCCGGATCCTGGTGCTGTGCTGGAGGGAGGCAGAGGACCCCAGAGCCCACTCTGCCCCTGCTCTTGGCACCGATGTTGCCTTGTGTTTGAAGTAAAGTATGTTCTTGCGGAGGTGTGGCTGTGTCCCTGTCTGCAGGGAGGGGTCCTGCTGGGGCACGGGGAGAACAGGGCACGCTGTCTGGGTTAAGCAGCCAAGCGTTGCTGAGGGGAAGGGCAGTGGAGGCCAGCCAGGGCGGCACAGCCAGAGCATTAGCAGTAAGCAGGGAAAGTTAATCCCTGGCCCCAGAATGCTCCTATTGGGAGTTAACACAACTCTGCAGCTGGAGCCAGACACTGCTGTTCAGAGCCTCTGGAGCTGGGCACTGCGGGGCAGGGATCAGCACAGGCAGGCAGGCAGTGGCAGGGGTACAGGCAGAACTTCCCTGCTGCCCAGGAAGAGGGAGGCGGATGCCCAGACTGGGAAGCTGCCAGACCTTGGGAGGCAGGAGCAGCAGCTCTGCTCTCGGGGTAAGCAGAGCATGGGGACAGCACAACCACCGCAGCACTGAAGACACCCCCAGCCCAGCAGGCAGCCTTGGCTGGAGGGGCTCACTGGGACTCCAGCAGCTGGGCTACCCGCAGAGAGGAGGTAAAAAAAGAGATGCAGACAAGCAGTTTCACAGGGAGCGTTCCCCTCCTTTAATCCTCTCACCGCACACAGCAGTACAGCAGCCGCAGGGGTTCGTGCCATGCTGGGTGCCACTGCAGGGTGCACCCACTGCACCAGAGCCGCGCATACCCCTTGCCCTCTATTGTGACCACAGGGGCAGGGGTGCCAGATTGCTCCCACTGCTTCAACCACTATCCTTCCAGACGAACCCACCTACCCTTGGGCTGCACATGGGGAGAAGACCCAGCAGCTGCCATTCTTTTCTTGCTCAGACTAAGTCTGCTCTCCTGAGCTCCAGGATACAACACGGGGCCATATATCACACAAGGAAGCAGTACCCACCCCTGGCTGGAGCAACGAGTGGGGTGGGATGTGTGCCACGGCACCAGGGACTAGACCCCAGGGCTCTTACCTGCACAGGGAGCAAGCTGGAGCTGGAGCAGAGCACTAGGAGGAAGCATAGCAGCACCAGTAGCAGGGCTGAAGCGCTCACCACGCACCTGACCTGGCAAGGAACCGATACAGCTGAGGGGATACTGGGAGACACGGAGGCTCTGAAACGGTTTATTGCAAAGGGTTTGCACGTAACACGGAGAAGGAGCATGGTCCTTTTTTGGCCTGGAGCTTCTCTACTCCTCACCCTCTTCTTCATCCTCATAGGAGTCCAGGCCCACTTCCTCGTAATCCTTCTCCAGAGCGGCCATGTCCTCCCGCGCCTCGGAGAACTCCCCTTCCTCCATGCCCTCGCCCACGTACCAGTGCACAAAGGCGCGCTTGGCGTACATCAGGTCAAACTTGTGGTCCAGGCGAGCCCAGGCCTCGGCGATGGCCGTGGTGTTGCTCAGCATGCAGACGGCGCGCTGCACCTTGGCCAGGTCCCCCCCCGGCACCACCGTGGGCGGCTGGTAGTTGATGCCCACCTTGAAGCCCGTGGGGCACCAGTCCACAAACTGGATGCTGCGCTTGGTCTTGATGGTGGCAATGGCGGCGTTGACGTCCTTGGGCACCACGTCCCCGCGGTACAGCAGGCAGCAGGCCATGTACTTGCCATGGCGAGGGTCACACTTCACCATCTGGTTAGCCGGCTCGAAGCAGGAGTTGGTGATTTCAGCTACAGACAGCTGCTCATGATAAGCCTTCTCTGCGGAGATGACAGGAGCATAGGTGGCCAGAGGGAAGTGAATGCGAGGGTAGGGCACCAGGTTGGTCTGGAACTCGGTCAGATCCACATTCAGGGCTCCATCAAACCTCAGTGATGCTGTAATGGATGAGACAATCTGACTGATGAGTCTGTTCAAGTTGGTGTAGGTTGGGCGTTCGATGTCCAGGTTCCGACGGCAGATGTCATAAATGGCCTCGTTGTCCACCATGAAAGCACAGTCTGAGTGCTCCAATGTAGTGTGGGTGGTGAGAATGGAGTTGTAGGGCTCTACCACAGCAGTGGAGACTTGTGGTGCCGGGTAGATGGAGAATTCCAGCTTGGACTTCTTGCCATAATCAACGGAGAGTCGTTCCATCAACAGGGAGGTGAATCCGGAGCCAGTGCCGCCTCCAAAGCTGTGAAACACCAGGAATCCCTGGAGGCCTGTGCACTGGTCAGCCTGTGGAGAGAGACGTGGAGAGATTGCTCTGAGATACATTTCTTTGTGATGGTCTGGCTGTCCACAAGTCCCGTCAGGACCTGGTCTATCCCTGCCTTGGTCAGCTGCATATCCCTCCCAGGGCGCAGCATGGCTTGCAGTGTGTTCTGAGCCCCAGCAGGATGCTGGACCTCAGTCCAGGGGGATGCATCCCCTCCCTGCAGTCACTTACCAGCTTACGGATCCTGTCCAGCACTTGATCAATGATCTCTTTGCCGATGGTGTAGTGCCCACGGGCGTAGTTATTGGCAGCATCCTCCTTGCCGGTGATCAGCTGCTCAGGGTGGAAGAGCTGACGGTAGACACCTCCCCGAACCTCATCTAGGAGAGAACAGAGGCAGGTTGAGCCCGGTGGAGGCTGTTGGTTTGAGCCGGCCGCCAAGCAGACAAGTGGGTGCTAGCAGCCATCCTTCATCTTGGCTCCGCCTGCCGGTGGCATGGCCAAGGATCCACACGTCAGCAAAACCAGCAACGAGCATCAGGTTTCTCTGGCACCAGGAGGTGGCTGCCACCTCCCTGCGCAGCTCAGCTTCTCCCACCCATCGGGAGCTGCCTGCCCACAGCGCAGCAGGAGCTGCCGTGCCGGTCGGGCTGGTTTCTCTCTGTGCACATGTGGTACAAGCACTGCTGACTCTAGGACACTTCAAGAACAAAAGCAGGTGCTCAGGTTTGTGGCTTCTCCTTCGGAAAAAAAAAGGGCCCTCAGGTCGAACCTAGTGCAGGATATCGTCAGCAGACTACGAGCACCAGCTGCCTGCTACCCAGCCATGGGGGCACCTCAGGCTGTGTGAACTCTAAGGGAGTGTCCTGCAATGGGGTGTTCCCAGAAACAGTGACCAGTATCACTGCCCAGCTAGGGTGCACTCACCAATCACAGTGGGCTCCAGGTCCACGAAGATGGCCCGTGGGACGTGCTTCCCAGCCCCAGTCTCACAGAAGAAGGTGGTGAAGGAGTCATCCCCTCCGCCGATGGTTTTGTCGCTGGGCATCTGCCCATCGGGCTGGATGCCGTGCTCCAGGCAGTACAGCTCCCAGCAGGTGTTGCCCATCTGGACGCCGGCCTGGCCGACGTGGACGGAGATGCACTCGCGCTGGGGAGGGGGAGGCAGGGTCAGATCCGGGCACAGCTCTGTCCTGCCTGCTCCAGGGAGGGCTCTGCCTGGTGCCAGTGCCACACAGTCACCCGCACTGGACCTGCTCTGGTCAGTGGCCCCAGAGAGCACATTTTCTTTTGGGTGACCTCCTACGTGACCCTGAGGGGCCCCCCATAGCTGGCATTGCCCTCAGCCATGCACAGGCACCATGCCGGATCAAGAGTCAGCTTTGGGATCCCTCTGGCCCCTGCCCTCACTGAGGGCCACCAGCACAACGGACTCTGGCCGGGCCTGTCCTTCAGCAGTGTGGGGAGCAGAGCCTGGCCTAGCTACTCTGCCAGGGTCCCTGGCAGCCTCAGCCCCTTCCCCATGCGACAGCAGTCCAGTGAGGGGCTGAGCTGACAGGGGCATACATTTAACCCATGAAGGGCAATCAGCATGGGGAAATCCTTCTGCCAGCTGCTCCAGAGTCAGATAAGCACTCAATATCTTGGGGTGAGAGGCCTTGGAGATGCAAGGGTGGTAGGTGGCAGCCAGGTAAGGACTGGCAATGAAGACCAGCATTTTCTGAGGCAACATAGACTCCCTGAGCTACACAGCCCCAACCCTGTGCTGCTAAACCCGTGTTGGCAGAAGTGCTGAGGAGCAGGCTGTGAGCTGGAGATGTGCCTCGTGTGCTCCCATTCAGGAGGTGCAGGCCTGTTCGGCTACTCCGGCATCCCTTCTCTGCTGTCCCTGGTACCCTGCCTCTGCTAGTCCTAGCATCCCTGTTCCACTACTCTCAGCATCCCTGCCTCCCCGAGCGGGACACCCCGACTCAGCCTCTGGGTCCTGGAGCAATTCGCTCCTGCATTCCCCGTCTGCCCAGTGCCCTTAGCCGCGATGGAGTCCGTGCCCCGGTCCAGCGCCGGGGTAGGAAAAGGGCTCCTGCTTCCTGCGGGACGGCCTAGGGCAGCCCCAGCCGCAGAGAGGAAGGGAGGGCAGCTGGGGGCAGGGTCCCCTTCAGAGCCCGGTCAGCGCTGCGGCGGGCAGAGCGCTGCGCTGCGCCTTCTGGCACGGCCCCGGCCCACTCCTGAGCCGCTAAATATAGACAGCTCCGGCCCCGGGCGAGGGCAGGGGCGACTGCCCGCTCCGGAGAGCGGCCCCATCCCGCTGCCAGACGCCCGCTGGACGAGACTGAAGGGACGGGACCCCCACACCCGTTTCCCGCCGCCAGCCCCGACGGGGCCCTCGCTGCCGCGGGGGGAGCCCCGCCGAACGCCCAGCTCCGGCCCCCGGTGCCCGGCCGGCGCCTCCACCCCCGGCAGCTGTCCCCATCCATCCCCGGCCACCGCTCCCCACCGGAGAGGTCACCCCCCTCCATCCCCAGCGCCCCCCCGCGCTG
>VZTD01002597.1:3645828-3660299 GCA_013397725.1 Rhagologus leucostigma
GGGAGGTGAATCCGGAGCCAGTGCCACCTCCAAAACTACGAAAAACCAGGAATCCCTGGAGGCCTGTGCACTGGTCAGCCTGTGGAGAGGGACAAGTAAGGTTCCCTCAAGCACTGACTTGGCTGGAGGGAAGTTCCAGACTTTTGTTTGGGTAAATGCAGATTCCTCCCAAGGCACAGCAGAGCTCTCACCATGCTCCCACCCCTTGAACGATGCCGGACCCCAGTCCAGGGGGACACATCCCCTCCCTGCAGTCACTTACCAGCTTACGGATCCTGTCCAGCACTTGATCAATGATCTCTTTGCCGATGGTGTAGTGCCCACGGGCGTAGTTATTGGCAGCATCCTCCTTGCCGGTGATCATCTGCTCAGGGTGGAAGAGCTGGCGGTAGACACCTCCCCGAACCTCATCTAGGAGAGAGTGGCATAAGAGATTTTCTAACTGGATCTGGAGAAAGGTAGCAGGAACCACTCTCGGGAGTGTCCTGCAATGGGGTGTTCTGGTTGTTCCCAGAAACAGTGACCACTATCACTGCCCAGCTAGGGTGCACTCACCAATCACAGTGGGCTCCAGGTCCACGAAGATGGCCCGTGGGACGTGCTTCCCAGCCCCAGTCTCACAGAAGAAGGTGGTGAAGGAGTCATCCCCTCCGCCGATGGTTTTGTCGCTGGGCATCTGCCCATCGGGCTGGATGCCGTGCTCCAGGCAGTACAGCTCCCAGCAGGTGTTGCCCATCTGGACGCCGGCCTGGCCGACGTGGACGGAGATGCACTCGCGCTGGGGAGGGGGAGGCAGGGTCAGATCCCAACAGAGACCAGAAATGCAATCACTGCAGGAGGTGCACAGCCCTGAAGGGCAGCTCTGGCCCTTGTCAGCTTGGTCAAGCCACACTGTCCTGGTGCCTGGGTGCCCTGTGTCCATTCCAATCTGCTGCTTTCTCCCACGTCTGTTGGTCTGCCTCTCATCACTGCACTGACCACCTCAGGGGCCCAAGGAGATGGTGACCCATCTGCTGGAGCCCAGGATACCAGGCCACCCATTCCCTGGACTGGCTCCACCCACAGCCCCGGATAGCATCCAGTGAGCATCTTCTCCATTGCCCAAACATCCATATGGCTTAAGAACTGAGGCCTGGCAGCAGCTGGCACAGCCCCTGTTGCAATTCCAACAACAGGGCTGGAGGCTGAGATGGCAGAGCACCACCAGGACACTGGGAGTTGAGGAGGTGATGGCACTGAGGATGGGTGCCCAGCAAGAGGGGAGATTTACAACCATGAATGGTTGCCGTGCTCTGAGGCTCAGCTTCCCTAAATTAGCTCTGGAGGAGGAGGAAGCATTAGCTGCACTTTTTAAGCCAATGGAAAGGCTGAGGTGGGAGGGTCTCTTAGCTCACAGCTTCAAGGGTAGCCTTCAGGAGAAGCCAGGTGAAGGTGGGCTCTGCAGCCTCACTCCCTTCAGGTGAGGCACCCCAGAGCCTGCAGTTCTTTCGACAAGAATGAAAGTATTCAGTGCCTTAGACCTGCTGCTGCCAAGGACTTGGATGCGTCATCAGGCACAACTGAGGCAGAGGAGCATCCAAATCAAACCGGATTTCCAGAGCCACGGGTGCCCCACTATGAGTCAGCTGGTAGGAAGCCGGTGGAACCAGCCATTTTGCACTCAGGAGTAGGGCAGTGACTGCTGTCTGATGAAGTTGCACAGGATGCAGCACGTCCTGGCTCTCTGCATCTAAAGTGCTTTCAGTGCTGCATTTCAGAGGCAGCAGTGACAGTGAGGGATGGCAAAAAAATAAGACTTTGACACCCATGGTGAGAGGCAGAAGCCCATCTCCCCACCTTTCCCAAAGCTGAGGTGCAAGAAGAGCAGAGCAATACCCCTCTTATCCCTCCCAGCAGGTCTGTAAATGTGTAACACAAGGAGCCAAGGGTAAGACCTGAGGACTTAAGTCCTGAGGTAAGTCTTCCAGGATCCTCTATAGAAGGGCACAGAAAACACTTGGCACAGATGCAAGAACCTCAAGGAAGAAGAGATGAGAAAGGACTCCTCCCTGGCAAAGGACCTGGTGAACCAGCTTGGGGGTGGCAGAGGGTTATGCTGCTTACTGCACTTCATCCCACCAACAAGCAGCAGCCAGGACTGGCTCTGCGGGACCCAGCGCTGACAATAGGCTGGGCAGAGCTCAGCAGCACCAGGACGCAGCAACGCTGCTCACCGGCTAGCAGACTCTGCCTTCTTCACGGCAAAGTCTGGCACAGGGAGGGCTGGGAGCATGGCCCCACGGGACAGCAGGCAGGGTGCCCGCGGAACCTTGGGGCTGGGATGCTCTCCAGGGCTGCTGGAGAGCTCATGAGGCAGAGCTCGCCGCAGGACCACAGCGGCAGGGCAGCCTGGAAGCCCTGATGCCCACCCTTGGAGCAGGGCAGTGGGCGAAGGAAGCCACAGCTTACTGCCGGAGCTCAGCTGTGGGTCGGCAGCGTGGGGGGCTGGCAGACAGGGCGAACTCCTCGCAGCGGGGGATGGTACCGCGGGACACGGGCAGGAACCGACGCTATTAAAAGTCGGTTAAAAAGTGGGAGAGGGCTGAGAGGTGACGGGTCCGCCCGAGCGCCGGTCTCCGCAGCCGGCGGGGCTCGCTGGTGGCCTCCTTGTCACGGGTACAAGGGGATGCTCAAAGGAGGAAGGGTGCTGAGAGCCGGGGAGGGAGCAGCTCAGGAAGAAGCTGAAGCTAGGCAAAGGCAGGACAAGCACAGCGGGCACTCCGGTTGCCAGCTGCCCGCACTTCTGGGCTCCCGGCACAGCCTTCCCGGGAAGACACGCAGATCCCAGCCCACTCAGGGGAGCACTCGCGGGACCGGAGGGAGAGAGCAGCCGTGGCTGGCACTCACCATGATGCCGCCGCTGCCGCACGACCTGCCTGTCCCCGGACTGCCGCAGCTCCGCACTCCGGGACGGCCGCTCCGCCACCGGCTTATACCGGGGGCGGCACCGGCGCTCCGGGGCGCCCCGCCCCGCCCTAGACGGCCCCGCGCGCTTCCATAGATTTGCGTGCATTGCGCATATTTGCATAGATTTGCATAGATGGGGCTGTGCTGCCTGGCGAGGTGCACTGGTGGGGCCTCCGGGGAGCAGCATCCCTGACTGGGGCACGGGAGACGCGGGAGTCCCCTCGAGGAAAGGGCAGTGGGCCGTAAGTGTCGTTCCTGCTATGCTGGCCAGTCTTGGCACAGGAGTTCTGCTGAAGAACAGAGATAGCACCTTCCAGCTTGGTGTCCTGCTGGTGAAAGGCACTATCCAGGAAAGACTTTCGGGGTTGAAGCAGGAAAGCCAGCAAAGAATTTTGCCCAAGTCTTCCCTCCTGGTGGGTTTAGGTGCTGATGCGATCCTTGAGCAAGCACTGAGCCAGGTCTCTGGCAGCCACCCAAGGCCTGTGAAAAACACCTGGGAGAATTTCTGCAGGAAACATGGGTAGAGGAAACTCTTCAGATTAGCCCAAGCTTTCCTAACCTCTTTGGAGATCACTGAAAAAAAAGCAGGAAAACTCAGTCTTGTTCTGTGTGTCAAGCCCCTCAAGAACTGTTGTGCCCCAGGGCTGTGTCCAAAAGCCCTGCCTGCCAAAGGGCTTCTTCTCCATCCTGGCTCTGCATTACCTTCACTGGTTTGATCTGATTTCACAAAGCTTTATGAAATGAATAGTGAGGGTGTAGGGAGAGCTTGGAGCACCTTGGAGGGGTTTATTGGAGTCTGCAGTGACTTCACTGATGTCTGGTCTCACTACAATGAATAATGTGTCCTACCCCCTCCAAAATGCTCACAGCATCCACTGTGGTACAGGACTAGTCCTGCCTCTGCCTGAGCGCTCTGACTTAATGAGTTTTCACTGAAAAGTGCTGTCATCTCTCAGCTTGATCTGAAAGGTGAAAGCTGGACCTAAATTATCCACCCACAATAGCCTTTCTTTGTGCCTGAGTCACCTGGAAAGTGTCACCTTCACTGATGAGTGTGTGTAAAGTGACTGAAAGCTAGAGTACTGCTGCAAAGCCTGTGCTGGTGTCTAAGCAACACATTTTTGAGACCTGCAGAAATGGCTGAGCCAGAGGATCAGAGTGGGTTTAATCAAGCTGATGGGAAAACACTGAGGTTTTTTTCCACAGAGCTGCCCCAGGTAGTGAGTGCTGCTGAACCTACGCAGGATTCTGTGGTTACTGGATAACTCTGGAAATGTCTCCCTGTGGTATAAATGTCCTTTGAGTGACCTCAGAGATCACTAGATAACACAGACCATGCTGATGCAGACAGTCCATGACAGTGAGAGCGTAATTTGTAGCACTGAGGCATCAAAATTTGAGCCCCAGAAGTTAACTGGAGTGAAAAGGAGTGATGGTATCATCTTCCTCGTGAAAATCTTCACCAAGGTGTTCATTGTAATGCACAGTGGATGCCAAGGTGTCACTTCTCACTGGGTGTGTCCCAGAACCCTCCTTAATTCCACAGTGCCAATTAATTCTGGGGCATTTATAGCATGAATGCCTTGCAGTGTGGTGGAAGCTCTAATGTGGAACTGCAGCACTTTGAAAGGTATTGCATGCTGACCACTGCAACTTAGAAATTATTTTTGAAGGATGAATTAAGTGTTTCTCTTCCTGGGGTAGAAACACTATCTAACTGGAAACAACTGGATGTTTTTGCAGTGAAGTCAGAATGGAACTAAGTATGTGGCTAATTATCTTACATAGTTCACAGAGACTCTCTCGGACATTTTTGCGTAAACTGTAGTCCCCCAACCTGACTTATCTTTTCATGTGTGGGTGGAAGTAAAACTGTGTTTGCACCTCTGTGAAAATATTCAAGCCAATTTTAATCATTTGAGTGTTTTTGGTGAGGTGGTGGTGGGGTGTTGTGCATGCATAATACGACTCTTCCCTTCCTCTCTGTTTAAACCCCACAGAATATTTAAATGAAAAACCATGTTATCACATGGTTTTGTTTGCCTTTGAGCATGCAGAAGACTGTCACTGTTTTGGAGGTCATATCTCATCCAGGCCTAGTAATTTCTATGCCTGCATATACTTGCTTAGGAGGTGATTCAGAGCACTTTGGTTTGGGAGCTGAATTTACTGTATTAAGTAGAGAGAAATATTCTGTGTTTTAATGTGGTTGAAATATAATGGTTTCAGCATAATCTTGACTTCCTTTTTCCTGTGCTGAAGGACTTCACATTTTGTGCTTTTTTCCCTTTCAGACTGTTTTTTTTTCTTTCTCTATTATTTCTTTATTTCCTTCCTTTTTCCTGAAATATCATCAGCATCATTTTTGCTGTTTAATGAAAGGGTTTGGAATCAGGTTCAGGTTCGGGTTTGGGTTTGGGTTTGTGCTTAGGGTTAGGGTTAGGGTTAGAGTTAGAGTTAGGGTTAGGTATAGGTTTTGGATTGGGTAAGGGTTAGGGCTGGGTTAGGGTTAGGGTTAGGGCTAAGATTAGGTTACGGTTAGGGTTAGGGTTTAGGGGTAGGGTTAGTGGCAGAGTAAGGGTAACAGTAAGGGTTAGGGTTAGCTTTCAGATTGGATAAGGGTTAGGGTTGGGTTAGGGTTAGGTTTAGGGCTGAGGTTGGGTTAGGGCTAGGGTTTGGATTAGGTTTAGGGTTAGGTTTTGGTTAGGATTAGAGTCAGGTTTAGGGTTAGGGTTAGGTTTTGGTTAGGATTAGGGTCAGGTTTAGGGTTAGGGTTAGGATTAGGGTTAGGTTTATGGTTAGGTTTAGGGTTAGGGTTAGCGTTATGGTTAGTGTTAGGGTTAGGTTTATGGTTTGGTCTTGTCTTGACTGACAAGAGAGCCATGAGTCATTTGGAGCTGCGCATTCCCATGTGCCTCAGATCTGAAATGCCCAAACAGATGTCTAAGCTTTTCTGAAATGCTTAAGAACATCTTGCTAAATCCAGGGAGCACCAATCGGCTGCATCTCCTCAGTGCCTCATTGCTCAGCAGTCTGCCAGATGCTGGTAGCACAAGCCTGAAAGCACGCAGCAAAGGCTGAGCTCACTCTGGCTGGATTTATCCTGCGGCGACCTCTCTCTTATGGATATTACCCACACATCTAAGAAGACCCTGCAAATGTTTTCAGACCACATCAGAAATAACAGGATTGCAAGAATTGCTCATGTAACATTTCCGACTGTGTTTATCAATGCTCAGAACATGGTGGGACCCTGCATCGGCAACCAGAGAGATGCAAACAAGAAGCAAAGAAAATTCTAGGCTATAGAGTCAGAATTCAACCATCTCTTTATTGAAGGATGGGAAAAACATAGAAGATACCTGAGAGGCAGAGCCCTGCCCACTGCAGGGGAAGCCCTTTCTTGCCACTGCTGGAAACCAGCCAGCTCTTGGCAGGTACCTGCTGGTACAGGAACACCTGCGAGCAAAGCCTGCAGTTACCCAAACAAAGCCTCTCACATAGCTGTCTTCCAGAAATATGTTAAAGACTGCCACACCTAAAGCACCCAGAGCTGAAACTGGGGAGGAGATGAGTTCAGTGCCCAGCCTGGTACCTCCCATCCACACCCCATTTCCTTGCTCTCTTTGCTGAGGACAGCCCAAACTGTTGTTCCCAGTTTTCAGACCTCAGTTCCACCCCGGCTGTTCAAGGCAGAGCAAACAGTGTCACAGGGCAGTTTGGGGACACAGCTTTCTTGGGAAGGTAGAAGAGAGTACAGCTGTGCTGTGGGTTTGGCAGGGAAGCCCATTGTGCCTTCCACTTTAAAGCAAACACTAGATGGTGAGAGGTGCTTCAGGAAGAGAGCTCCTATCTGTGTCTCTAACCTCAGCCAGGAGCTTCCCAAAGAGACTGCATCCCTGCTTGCCCTGCTTACCCCTCACTCCGTCCTTGCTCTGCCCTTAATCCTCTTAGCAGCATGGTCAGGTGGAGAGGTGGAGAAGCCAGGATGTCCCTCCAGCCCGTCAGTGCCCTGTGCAGTTTGCTCTCCAGCAGTGGCACAGGCCGGACAAGGTTGGCTGGTGAAACCAGTAAGTCTGTTGAGAGCATGGGGCTCAACTGCATGTTGCAGACATTGTGAGTTCAAGCAAGGCCCTTGTGATGCTCACTGCTCCAGCAGTGCCCCACTGAGGCATTGTGCAGGGTCCTTGAAGCACGGCTGGCTCCTGGTGATGGCCCAGCATCACATGTCTGAGTGCTGCTGCGGTTCTACTACGGCAGCATTTGGGACATACTTTGCCACCCTGAAAAGTTCTAGCACAGCATGGAGATGGGCAGAAAATGCTCCCTTTGCCATTCGTTAAGATATGCATGCCTTGTCTAGGTCAGAAAGGGCCCTCTGAGTACCTCATCCATCATCTTGAGCAGGTAGAGATGATCCAGAGATGAGAAAGAAGGGTGACTGGAAGGCTAGATGTCACAGGCTGCAAGGAAATAATGGGGAGCACCAGAAGACCAAGCAGAGACTCAATAAAGGCTTCACTGAACATCTTCAGCAACCCAAGTGTGGCATTTACTCCTAGAGACCTGCTGGGATGTAGGGCACAGTAGTGATCTGACAGAAGTTTTCTCTGCTGCAGCTGGGCAACAGCAGCATAATTGCTGGTTCAGACATAATGAAGTCAATTGTGCAACGCCTGCTGCATTGCCCAGAGCGTATGCCTCAGTGCAGGAACAATAAAGCTAATTCCAGATCTCTCTACAGTCCTAAGCCCTGAATCACAGGGCAGTGGCAAGAGCAGGGAGGCACTCCCTGGGACATAGGCAGCCCCGCAAGCCAAGCCCCAACCTGCGTGGCTAAAAGGGACTGTTGGACAAGTAGGAACGAGCTCTTTCTCAGGCACAGCAGGCCCTGGGTGAGCAGTCTTCCTGGCTCAGAGCCAGCTGCCCTGGCTGCCGGTGTCACCTGCCTTTCTTCATGTCCTGGGAAAGGCAGCTACACACCCACAGGAGCAAAATAAAACCTCAGTTGTCTAATTGCAGTGACTTCATGTCAGAGCTCTGAGCATGCCTGGTGTGAACAATCTGCCTCCAGGCGGGTGACAGAGGGACTGAGCCTGCTGAGATGTCCCCATGCTCTCAGGGAATACTGGTGTGCAGTGCTGATGGGCTTCTGTGGACCTGCCGGTGACACTTTTCCTCTTCTCCATCAGCTCTCATAGCTGGTGATGGCACAAGCAGTGCAGGAATACCTGGAAATAGAAATGCAATGAATTCTGCAAGGTTGTGTGACGGTAGGAACTCCTGGAGGGACATGGGTTATCCCATAAGGCTGAAGGGGCTCTCCATATGCCAGACAGAAGCGTAGGCATGGTGATATCTTCATGCCCAGCCCTTTAGGCCTTCCTGTCTTACAAGTTCTCAGAATTGCAACAAAGCTGTGGTCACTTCTGTTGCAATTCCAAAGACATGCCTGTGAGCTGGCAGTGATGGGGCAAGAAGCAGCCATCGCTTCCCCTGCTGCCAGGAGCTCACGTCTTGCCTGTGGGACTGCAGCTGAGCCTCCGGACAGCAGAGGGGATATGTCGGATTCACACGTGGCAGGTCTGCAGGTGCACCCACTCCTTTGGCGTAGAGAAACCATGGCCAGGTGGGCCAGTCCTGCACCCACTGGGAAAGGAAACAATTCCTGTCACAGAAACTTCTTGAGGATGGCCCTGCTGTGCCCTGGCCTTTGGAGAGCAGTTGAGCATCCCATGGCTGGAGAGATGTCTGCAAGGTGTTTTGTTTTACACATGGAAGTGAGTTGTATAATAATGCAAACAGCTTGTTGGCCCCAGGGCAAGCCAAGAGCAGAGCTGGGCCTGGAGAAACTAGCCTGGAGTCTTGGGGATTGCTGTAGCGTCGTTAAAAGTGGAAAGGAGGTGCTGGCAGCTGGCCAAGCACTGTTGGATCTCAGAGGGAAACAGCTGATGTGATAAAAGATGCATTTAATAACTCATCTGGGTAATGGCTCCCAGGGTGCTCCTGCCCAGAGCTGTTTGTGTGCAGAGAGAGGTGTGATATTGTGAAACAAGGGCTGTCCTCCCTTGCTCCTCCCAGAGCCTGGGTGCTGGGAACCAGTGGCCTCAAGTCACTGGGCTGAGACCTTGAGTTCAGTGGGCATCTTGAGGATGCCTGGCTCAAACACATTTCTGAGAGCTTCCTAGCAGAGTTAAGTCAGATGATGAGAGGCTGTGCACGTGAAATAACAGCTATTTGGCAGAATTTCCCTGTTGCAATGTCTCAGGAGCCTCAGTCTGCTGAACTTTCATGCTTCATGTGGCCCTCCTCATTAGGCCAAGCCATCTCCAGACACCCCGAGCACAACTAGGGCTGCTGTGCCCTTCCCTGCGATGGTGTGGCCTGGGCAGTGTGGCTCTCATTCTGCCATTTAACAGCCTGGCGCTGGACACATTCTGGAGAGCTTTACCACCTCCCAGGCAGGAGGATGAAGAGCTGGCAAGAGCTGGGCACCAAGCACTCCTGCATACATTGGGGCACCCTTAGCATCCTTACTAGGTGCTGATTAACATGGAAGACCCCATTGCCAAAAAAGCCTGGTTTCAATCATTGACATGACAGGCGCGCTCAGGAATAAAGGCAGGGATGTAACCAGTTCGCGGCGAGGAGGGTGTGGTGCCTGTGGAAGCAGTCAGCAGTCGGGGGAACCCAAGTGCTGGCTGGCAACAGTGAATCATCAGCAAAGAGCTGCTGGGCTTCTACAGGGATTCCTGCCAGGCACCGCTGGCTTCGGTGGTTTGATCAATGGTCTTGAAATGAATCCCAGACTACTGCTGATAGAGCGTCAGGGTGGCAAGAGGATGTACAGAGTAGTAAGTGACAAGACTGCCCCTTCGTAAAATTCTCAAATTAATTACTTCATGCAAATTTTGCTGTAATGTGGCCTTTTAATCAGGCAATTCTTAACCATCCCTGAGATTTAATTGTCCCCTTCAATAGTTACTACCCTACTAAGCTTAGCATTATCCCAAATTTTTCTTAGTAAACATTTCTTACCACAGTGGGCCTTGCACTCAGCCCTGTACTGCAAACGCCTTCAGCAGCACAGCTCTTGGCTAACAAGCACACCCTTGCTATTGATGCCTCTGGTGCAAAACAGGCTGGCTTGACATGCCAAGATAAATATTCAGGGGCAACACAAAAAGTAGATGTGGAAAGACCGTCGGCAGCAGCTATGAGCTTCCTTCTTCTGTGGACACGAAAAACCGATTGTTCCATCCCTCTTTGCAGCAATGTCATGATTTATGCAAATGCTGTTATCACTATCTCCTGCCAGCTTCCAAGTGAGAATGTCATACCAGTGGTGTTGATCTGAATCAGCCAGACGTGTAATCGTGCTGAAGGTGATGACAAGTTTGCAAAGCAATACCTTCCTTACCTGAGACAAGGATATCAGTAGTAAATGCATTTTTCAGTATTTAATTCTCTGCTGATAGAATCAAAATTAATTCTTCTGTTATTTCTTTCTGGTATTACCAGTAATCTAGAGTTTTCTGGGTCAACTGGTTTATTTTCTTAATGACTGGAGTGATTTCTGTTCTTCAGTTCTTTGGAATTACCCCAGTTTTCCTAGCTCTGTTAAAAATTGCCATCAGCAGCTCAGTAAGACCCTCAGTTAGGCCCACTAATGCTCTCAGTGTGGGCCTGATGAACTGGAAATGTCGATTTTAGCAGGTAATGTGTTACATGCTGGTTTGTCACAGATGGCATCCAAACTGCAGTCTTCTCTTTGCACCCACAGCACTCCACAGCACTGACTCTCCAAGGTTCCACTTTCGCACTGGTATTTAGGCACCGAGGGCTATGGAAAACCACAGAAAGCTGCTTCCTGACATTCTTTTTTCCTTTTTCTTGTTTTCTTCTCATGCAAATGCATTTGCTTCATCTCCTTTTTTTATTGTCCCTGTTTGGCTCATTGTTTGCCTTTGAGCCATGCCTAACCAAAGACAATGGGCCAAGGTTGGGCACATACCTGGAGGGCACGGTGAGGACCAGAGAGCCTGTGACCCCAGTCCTACCAGGCACTGCAGAAAACCCTGGCCAAGACAGATGAACACAAGGGTCATGGAGCTTGGGAGAGTGTGGGCACAGACATGTTGGTGTACATGAACAAAATCAGGTTTTGCTTCACAATAGAATCCCTTCCTGTCCAGTGTCAGCTGCAGCTTCTGCTCCCCTCTCCAGCTGGAGGTTTCCCTAGCATATGGAGCGGGTGTGTGGTATCAGTCTATTCATTATCTTTCATCTCCCTTCCCTTGGGATCTGATCCGGACCACGCAGCTCCCAGCCTCACCGTGGATGAGTTTGGGGTGTTCTGCTCTTGTGCACTACAGGGTTATCCAGCCCAACCTGTCACCAACCGCATGCCAGGGATGGGGGCAAAACCCAGCTGCCGTGAGGCTCAGCTACTCCCTGGGCCTGTGTGCCTGCTCATCACGGATAACCTATTTTGTCATGGGCTTCTGCCACCTCTGCCAGCCTCTGACTCTGTTGATTTAAAATCTGCAAGCACCTCGGTTTTGCCTGGGTTTTGGCTGGGGCAGCAGCCCCATTGTCAGCGCAGGCAAGCATCCCTGCAAGGCAGAGCCTGGGACGCACAGCCTGGGTCTGTCACATTGCTAAATCTGGCTCAAAGTCATCGCCCTGCTTGAACGAAAGTCACCCTGACGTTGCCGTTTCTCACTTCTCTGTTCTGCTATGCAAACTAAAAGCAGCTGCATGACTTTGCCTCCCTGGATTCTCCTCAGTCTCTAGAAGGTACAATTCTAGAACAGCCAGCTGAGATGAGAACAGAGTGGACAAGAAAGAGATGGGCAGGTGACGGAGAGCATGGGCAAACGTAAGGAGCATCAAAAACATGAACGCATGAAGAAATTAGCTGTGCAGGGAAGTTGGGGAAGGTGGACAGGGCTGTTTGGATGAGATAGCAGGACTGTGAATAAAAGAACCAATGTGAATTTTAAAAATGAGGGTCCTGCTCAACTGATGTCTTCACCAGCCCCCTGCACTTGGGGGTCCCCACCCTGGTGCAGCCCTTTCAGGGGTGAACAAACCCTGGAGCTCTCACTGACCGCTTTTCTGGGGGCTGCACCAGCGCTGTGGCCATGCCCAGAGATGGCCAGCCACGCCATCTGTCCTAGAAGCAGGCAGGCACAGGAAGGTGGCACAGAAATGGCACCCAGGAGCCTGTCTCACTCTGCTCAAACCCTCTCACTCCATCCTAGTGGCTTTGGCTCCTGCTCCTTCCCTGCTGCAGCCCCACTGCAAGGAATGGGGACCTTCCCTTGGGGAGTGGGGAGAAGAGGAAGGGAGTCAGCTGCATGTGATGAGGGGAGCAGCAGGCACACGACTTGCTGAGCACTTCACTTCGCAGCTCAAAAATTGCCAAGAACACACATTTTCAGTACATAATTGCCAGTTTTGTTGAGGCTGTGAAAGGGCTTGTGTTTTCCTGTGGAAATCAAAAGCTGAAGTGTTGTGCAGTGCTGAAAAAAATATATCTCTTAATTTGTGGTTTGCATAATAATATACCACGGGTTTATGATGCAATTCTGTTGGCTTCCTGAGATATTGGGTAACCAGGATAAAAACATTTGGTCCCTTGGGGTCCTGCTTTGCTTACCCAAAACCTCTTTTCTCAGAAAGCCTCAAGAGTATTTCATGAGCATTTTTGAGACCCTGGAAAGCTGAAAACAAGCTTGCAACACAGTGATCCCCAGAACTGGTTAAGAAATAAGGGTGTTCTTGAGACACGCTCAAGATGCCTGTGCTTGATTTGAAGCTGATGTGAGCTAGGTTGGTGCATCAGGACTTCAGGCAGGCCTAGGAGGAAAGGGCAGGTAAAGAGGGCAGGGTGCTGCAGCTGAAGGTGTGAGGCACCAGCGGGTGATGGGCTGCTTTTATTTGGCTGCTGCCAGGTTTGAGTAGGAGAGTGACTGTGGCAGGTCTGGGTCGAGGTGTGGTTGATACCACATCTTCTCTCCTACCAGTGCAGTGGTGGGCTACTGCCCAACTCTCCACTGCCTCCCCTAAGAATATTGGGGAGGTGTCAGTCCTCCTCACTCCATATCCTGATCTCAAGGTTGAGGGAAACTTCTGCCATGAACGCATCAGCGATGTGCTCCCCTGGCTCCAGATTCACAGCCAGCATGTGGACTTCTCTTCTATCCCAGCACAGAGGCCTCCCCACCAGTGTGCACAGAGTGAGCTGAGACCTGTCATCTCGGGGTCCTCCTTGTCCCCACATCAGCTGCAAAAGCCAGGGAAAGGAAAGCAAGGTGTCAAGACTTGGCTAGGTCCTGGTGGCACCTCCTCACCCGCCCAGCAGCAGGATGGGATCCCTGTGAAGCAGCCTGTGGCTCCATCTAGTGCCCATGCCAGCCCTGCAGCCATTGCTGGGCAGATGAGCCAAATCAGAGCCCCTGGTAGCCTCTAGCCGGTAGCTAGAGGCAGCCCCCCAGGGAGCTCCTCCTTGATCGTGGGCAAACAGGTACAGGAGGACAGTGCTGCAATGGCATCCAGGAAAAAAAAAAACAGTGGAAAATGGAAATACTCCAAGCTGTTGCTCAAGGAAATCATCAAGTTGCTGTCTGATGGCAGGGGACGGGGCTCCCATCCCTTGGAGAGAGAAATGCCTTTGGCACACGAGATTATGTCCTTGGCATTTCATTCACCCCAAGCGCACGACTCGTGACTGGGGAGGGCTCTTCTCGGGGATATCTGTCCTGAATCTTGTCCCTGAAGAGTGCCGGGAATGGCCTGTCTCAGACTCAGGCCTCCCATTCTGCCAGGCTTCCCAGCTAGGGATTTATGGGAGGCGAGGAAGATATTCCAACTGTGGTGTAGGTGTGGCAGCGGATCCAAAAAGATCTGACCCTGCAGAGAGATCAAGCTCCCTCCTTCTCCCATCCAGACAGCAGGAGGGAACCATAGATCTCCGTGGCCAGGACACATTCACAGGTGCGAGTGAGCGAGACCGCCCAGGACCCCGACGATGGGTGAGCACCGCCCCTCTGCAGCAGCTGTCCAGGCATGAGCCGTGCAGGAGAAAAGTCAGCAACGCAGCTCCTAGTGCATGGTCCCGGTTCTCCGGGGGCCTGGGCAGCCTGGTGCTCGGGGTGGCCTGCAGCTCCCGGCTGCCGGTGCCACAGCGGTGCCGGAGCGGTGCCAGGCGGCCCGGGCTCCTGGCAGGGACCTGTGCCCGCCAGCCCGGCAAGCTGCGCCCCGTCACGTCCCCCGCCCCGACAAAGCGCTGAGTCACCTCAGCTGTCCCCCCCGGGCCGGCTCCTCCTTCCCGGCGGGACCGGCCGGGCAGCTGACTCGGCGGGAAGCCAGCGGCACGCGGCGCCGGGGGCTGCCCCGGGGCTGCAGCCGTGCCCCGGTGCGGTGCGCTGTCAGCACCGGCACCAGCGGGACAGGTCGGTGCCACCCCATCCGCACCTTGCTGGCACCGTCCGGGGCCCGCCCGCGGCCCTGGGCGCGGA
>VZTD01002597.1:3664280-3677736 GCA_013397725.1 Rhagologus leucostigma
CAGGGCCTCACACCATCTTTGGGGAGCTGGAGCGGGTGAGTCCCCCAACCCCTGCCCCTGTCCCCACAGGTGTTCCTGATGACATGGCGCTGGGGCTGGAGCTGAGCCGGCGGGAGCAGCAAGCCTTCCCCAGGCCACGGCCCCCCTCTCCACCAGCACCGGCCCCGCACCAGACCTCAAGCTCCTCACCTGTCTGCCTCTACACGGACAGCGAGGATGAAGATGAGGACTTGCAGCTGGCCATGGCCTACAGCCTCTCTGAGATGGAAGCCGCAGGGCACCACCAAGCAGGTGGGCACAGCCCCGGCTCCCTGCCGGCACCGGGGGGCAGCCACAGCAGCCCATCCTCCACCCGCAGAGCCCGTGGTGCCCGGGGGAGGCTGGAGCAGGAGACAATGGGGGCCAGCAGTCCTGCTACAGTGGGGCACGAACCTGCCCCCAGAGTGAAGCTGTGGCACTGTCCCCTGCTCTGATCGTGGGCCTGGGGTTGTGCCCCTCTCTGTGGGGCAGGGAGAGGAAAGCAGGGGTGGAGTCTCACTGCTTGGAACTCAGCTCCTGCCTCTCCTAGCAAGGGAGGGGTCTCTTTTGCCCTGCCTCCTTGCTCAGGTGAGTGGCTGGCTAGTGGCATCCCAGGGCTTGAAGAGGAGCCCCCTTGATGGGGTCCCAGGAAGAGGGGCAGCTGCCTGCCCTGGCTCCTGGAAGTGTGGGGTGCCTGTGGGCAGGCATGCCTTGGCTGTGCCTGCCCCTCTCTCCCTGCCTGCCCTGTGCACGGGCAGAGTCTCCAGCAGGTGCCTCCCTGGCTGCAGCCTGCCCCTGCCCAGGCTGCGGGGAGTGCCGAGTTGAGCTCCCCTCCTTGCAGGGAGGGCTGTGCACATAGCCTCTGCTTGGTGCCTTGTGTCTTGTGTCTTCCCTCTGGATGCTGTCGCTCCTGCCTGTGCTCCCTCCTCCTGTCCCCTTGCAGACTGTGCCTGGTCACTCCCTTGCCTATGCCTTGCACAGCCTCCAGGGCACTGTCCCTCCTTGCTTCCCACAGCAGCAGTGACCCTCCGTGATGTTCACAAGTGTTTCTACCCTCTCCATTGCCCGTAGTTCTGCCTTGGCTCTCTTCCTCCTCCTCCTGGGACCTTCCTTCCTCCATCCCTGCCCCTCCCCAGCCCTGGGCCGAGGAGGATTTCACAGGTGCTGTTGTGTACCCCCCTCCGCTTGTCTCCCCAGGTGTGTTCTGAGGCTGCTGCGCCCGGGGACCGCGCACGCCCACTCGCCCACGGAGGCTCTCCCAACCAGGACTCTGCTTTCTCCCTGCACGGCCACCCCCTGCCACCCCCTTCCCCCAGCACCCTCTGGCTCCGTGGGACGCAGTGAGGGGGGGCATGACAGGACTTATGGCTGAGCAATACCTGGGGCTGGGGGGAGATGCCCTGGGCACCATAGGGTGGTGAAGAGGGTGGCCGTGGGGGTTGCTGTAGATTAGGCTGCTGGGGGGGTGCTGGCCGTAGGCAGTGAGGGGCAGCATGGCGGGGCTCAGCCAGCAGGGCTGGGCTCTGCCCCCCTCCTCGCTGTAGCCCCCCCTCTCTGAGCCCCTTCTGCTGACAGCTGTCAATAAACCTGTTTGCAGTAGCTTCTGCCTGTGCGGTCTTTCGGGGCTGGGGTGCAGGGTTCTTATCTTTGCCTGCAGGTGAGCTGTACGTGTCTGGCAGTTGTGGAGTGCAGGGATAGAGATGGACAAACGTGACATTTCCTCCCTGTGCCATCCCCATACACACAGTCAGAGGCCAGGCCTGGCTGCAGCTGCACGAACGTGACACAAGAACTTTATTCACATCAAGATACAAAATTATAGTTCTCTAGAAATTTCTCTTCTGCTCGAGTGACTAGGCAGGGAGCACACAAAGGGGACCTGGAGTGGGGCTGGACCAGGCCCCCCTGCACCCCATGTTCCCCCCAACTGTGGAGGACCCCTGCTCCCCACTTCTGCCCCCCCACATGGGTACAGGAAGAGAGCTAACACAGAACTGACAGGATGGGGAGCCCCCCCTGCCAGCTCACAGCAGCACCACCTGGTGTCTCCCTCCACAGGGCTTAGGGGCCATGAGCCCTGTCCCCTCTGTGGTGGCAGTGGGTGTGATGGGGTTCCTGCACACAGAGGGCCTGAGGTTGATGGCCTTGGGGAGATGGGAAGGGAGGCCTGGGGGCAGGAGGAACAGAGCCAGAAGCACAGACACCATTTTACAGGGAGAGCAGCCCCAGAGGTGGGTGAGGAGAGCGTGAAGCGCAGGGCAGGGGGCAGACAAGACGGGGAGGGAGGGCTCCTTGCCATCACTGCGGCAGTGCCTTCAGGATGGCGTTCACTTCCTCGGCCACAGCCGTCAGTGCGAACTCAAACTGGTCCTGCGGGAGCACAGCAGGCGCCGTGAGGCTCCCTGCCAGCCCAGCCACAGGGGCTATGCATGCTTATGTGGAGGGAGAGGATCCCCAGTTTGGGGCATACCTTGGTCTGCACCATACCAGGCCGCTGGTCTCGGATGTGCTCCAGCGTAGCAGCTATGTCTATCTCCTTCACCCCTGGGGCAGAAGGAGAGAGGGGTGCTAGGAGGGGAGTTCACAGGCCAAGCCCATGGACAGGGCAGAAATGGTGCTTCCCTGCACCTACCTTTGGCCATTCGGTTCAGGACCATGTCGACAAGGATGTACGTCCCAGTCCTGCCTGCACCGTCACTGCAAAACACACAAGCTTGGTCCAGGGGAGCTGCTTCCAATGGGACTGGCCCTGGGCAGCAGGTCCCAGCCTTCAGTCACCCTCAAGCCCAAATGCCCCTCCAGCCCCTGCAGTACCTGCAGTGCACGATAATAGGGCAAGAGCGACCCCGGTAGCACTTGTTCACCTTCCTGCAAGGATAAGAGGGAACAGATCAGTGCCCTGCTGTGCCAGGGTCAAGGCTGTGCTTAGGCGTCCCTTGCTGTGCTCAGTGGGGCAGGGCAGCAGCACACCATGATGTGGCCCTGGGGGTCCGGCTCATGGCTCCTCCTGCCTCCACAATGGTGCTGGACATGGGATGGGGACTGCGGGTGGAAAGTGGCCGGGGCAGGGAGAGGAGTTCAGTTCCTCAGGTGCCCAGCCTGGGGAGGGGAGCAGTGGCAGGACCCCCAGGGAGTGACTCTGGTCCGGTGGGGTGTGAAGCTGGGGGCCAGGCGCCGGTGGGGCTCCTGGCATGCTCCATGCAGCAGGCACGGCTGCCAACGATCACTTTTGTGACTATGCAACTGGAGCCAGATTACTAGCTGCAAATCACAAAAATGACGCCGGCAGCTGCGAGAGAGAGACAGAGACAGACAGAGAGAGAGAGAGCGTGAGCAGGACTGAGAGGAGGGCAACATGCTCAGAGACCCCCCTGCTGCCCCAGGCTGGGTACCTTGCCCCACAGAGCCTAGGGACAGTGAGCAGCCTGTACCTGGCAAGAGCCCACCACCACCCAGGGACCTAAAGACCTGGGCAGGCAAGTCTCCTGAGAGCATTCCCAGTCCTGCAGCCCTTGCCCTGGGCTAGCTGGGGATCCACCACTGGTTGTAGGGCATTGGGAGCAACGGGTCATAGCCAGTTTAAGGCTGGTTCTGGGGGTTTCTTCTTGCACCCATGGCTGTGGAAGGTGCCAGTCAATGCTGCCCTCCACGCCAGCTCTGGGGAAGAGCACTTTCCCACCCTCCCCATGAAGGCTGGAGAGCCCTGGCAACCTCAGCCAGAGGTTTCTTGCCCACCAAACTCTGTTGAGCCTCATCCCAAGTTGGCCAAAACCTTTCTCTTCTGTGCCTTCCCATCCAGGACAGCTCCCAGTCCCTGCACCTGGTCCATGCTATGGCCCTGACCCTCATCATATTGGCAGTGCTGTCCTCGCCCATCAGTCGCCTGCATTTGGGATCACCGCTGGCTCCCCAAGGGCTGGCACAGTGCCAGGCGGGCGCTCACCTGCGGAAGTCAAGGAGGGGCCGGGTGGTGGTGGGGATGCCCTCGGCCGGCCAGCTGAGGAAGTGGAACTGCGTCAGGGTGCGGGTCTCCTGCGACTGCACATTCTTCAGGTAGAAGCTGCGCACCAGGAAATCCTCGCACCAGATGTGCTCTGACACCAGGTTCACCTGCCCAAGTGAGGCAGACAGTGGGAATCAGTGCCGGCTAAGGGCCCTGGGATCAGGGGGACAGGGGCTGGAGGATGCTCCATGCCCCAGGCTACCCAACACACTTGCCTCGTAGATGTGGTAAAGAGAGGAGCCTTCATCCGGCCAGTAGCGGTCGCACTGCTTGACACTGTCCTCGGCCAGGGGGCTCAGCATGACAATGACAGTGCAGCCATGTTCCCACACCATCTGTGGGCAAGGCAAGGGGGGTTTCACTGCTGGGGGACAGCCCAGGTGGGAGGGCAGTCAAGCCACTGTGACCCATTTTGGGGGCAGCACACAAAGGGACCCCAATGGGCTGGCACAGCCGCGTGACACTCACCTGCCAGAAGTCAGCAATAGTGTGGGACAGCGGACCCTGCGTGGCAATGTACGCCGGCATCCGTGGGTCATGCTCAATCTGGAGCAGGAAAGGGGGTATCAGACTTCACACTCTTTGTCCAGGGGTTGGTGACACTTGAAGGAGTAGGGGGATACTCCAGGGGTGATTGGAAGGTTGGGAAGGGAGATTCAGGTGCCCCAGCCAGGAGGGAAATGGGATTTAACAATTGTTTGAGCAATGGGGCAGGCACCAAGCTCACATCTCTAGCCCTCAGGGATGTGACCTCAGTCGAGCTCTATCCCAGAGTGAAAACCTCACCTGGGCTGGGCACATCAAGGAGCAGGGTGGCAGGGCAGGAGCCCCCAGTGATCACTCACGATTGGACTGGCATTGATGAAGTCACTGCGGGATGGGTTGCTCTCGGCTTTCAGCTTGATCCGCACGTGATCATCTGGGGGAACAGGCCAGGAGACTTGGTGAGTGCCCAGAGGAGCTGCAGGCACGCTAATGCTGCAACCAGCCATGGCCCTGAGCGTCCCCATGCCCCACACCCTGCTCTAGCAGGACAGCTGGTCCCTGGGGCTGGTCCCTGGGGCAGGGTGATTTTGGGATGCTCACAGGGCACATAGTCGGGGTTGCGGTTCTTCTTCAGGTTGGCTTCGCTCTGGGCAATGGAGCAGATGCTGGGCTCAGCTTGGTAGGCGCAGAGCGCCTGCCACTCCTTGGCCAGCCGGTCCCGGTTGCGGAGGTGGTCCTCCATATAGGCCTGTGGCAGAGGGGCGGGGGTCAGCCCAGCAGCAGGGAGGCAGATGGGGGCTGGGGAGGGGGCTGCCACCCCTCCGGGCTGGCTCACCAGGATCATGTGTCCGGTGGAGATGTCCATGTTGGACTGGACAGGCTCCTCGCACCAGGAGGGTGTGCTGCTGTGGGAGCTGGGGCTGGGCTGCGGAGCGTCGCTGAACTGGGACGAGACGCTGCTGACCCTCGAAGTCTCCGCTGGTGCCGCCGGTGCCTCAGTGCGGCCGAAGAGAGACTTGGCAGCCATGTGCTGGCGGCACAGCTCCTGGGGGAGCCCAGCAAGAGCCCTGTCCCTTGGCCACAGCGCTGCCGTAGGGCAGCCCCGCGCACCCCGAGCGATGCTGACACGTGGCAGTGACGCATCCTGGGGGGTCCCACATCCCACAGGGTCCCACATCCCACAGGATCCTACCTGGTACTCGAAGGTGGTGTCGGCAGCACCCTCTGGCCCCAGGGCAGCCAGGCGCTCCTTCTCCCGCTGCTTGGCATGGCGCCGCAGGCAGAAGGCCGCAGACACTGCGATGGCAATGACCGCCACGCAGGCCAGCGCGATGAAGGTCAGCAGCACCGAGTGGAAGCCGTCCCCGAAACGGGATGGGCGTGAGTAGGCAGCAGCCTCATTCCGCTGGGGACCAAGCCACGTAAGGGTTCGTTAGCATGGGGCTGTGGGGGGCAGAGAGCTTATTCTGCTCCACATTTGGGGTTGCTGGGGGTTCAAACAGAGCAAGGGCCCTTCCTGCCTCTTCCTGACGGTACTGATTCTCCCAGCACCCTCATCTGGGGCAGAGCTGGTGTCACTGGGGTGAGGCAGGGTGCACTCACCTATGCGTCACATGGGGCATTGCTACAGTGGTGTCCCTGGAGCTGGAGGAGCTTGGCCAAGCCCAGGTAGCAGCGACTTCCTGCTTCCCTGCTTCCAGCACTCAGGGCTGCTGCCTGAGGCAGGCCCAGCCTGAGCTGCCCTTCTACAGGGCGGGCAGTAGCCCCATAGAACTTTGGTTCCACGACCTCCTTCTGCATCTGGAGATCAACAAGGCCGAATTCAGCCCAAGGAGTTAATGGTGTAGGACAGGCACCTGCAGTGCTGGGTGCACTGCTCCCAGAGGACTTGCCCAGCTGAGGCTGGCTCTCCCCTGCAGCCCCTGCTCCACAGCAGGACACTGGGGGAGGCAGGGTGGGGAATATGCCAGCACTGCTGGTACCACCCCAGCTGTAGCGGCTAAGGGACAGGTCCTCCCTGTTGCCCTCCTCAGTTAGGACACAGAGCGGCCTCTGCCACCTTGCAGGTAGTGTCTCTAGGGCTCCTTTCCGATGGTTGTGGGAGACACCCCAGTCCATGCCAGTCCCATGCTGGAACAGGATGTTGCTCAGGCCTTGCTGGACAAGACCTTCCTGTCAGTGCCATGACTACCTAGGTCCAGCTGGGGCAGCACAGGCATGCTGGGGCATCACCACTTCAAACGTCCTGTGCCCAATGAACTGCCAGAGCCCTGCATTACCTCATTGCCACAGCCTCCCATTGGCTACGAGCCTGATGAGGTTACCGAGGGAACACTGCACCGTCATCAACTACATCATCATCATCATCGCCTGGGGATGTCCCCAGCCTAGGAGTCCCCGCTGCCACCTGCCCCTCAGCTGTGCCAGTCCCAGCACCCGACTGCCATCAGGGTGCAGCCAGTCCTGCAGCCCCGGCACCCACAAGGCCCAGCACCTCCCAGCTCCCCGAGGCACCCCAGCAGGAGCAGCCCTGCAGCCCCTGGAAGCGTCAGTGGAGCCAGGGGGGACAGAAGGGATTTCTGCCCTAAGGCCTGCCCAGGCCCTGCTGTCTCCCTGCCTCTCTAAATCCCTCTTCCTCAAATCTTGCACCAGGCCCACCAAGTTCAGAGCCAGAAGGGAATGGAGGAAAAGCACAAGCTGGTTAGAACTGGGAAGGTCGATGCAGAAGGGGGCCTGCAAAGCTGCCTCAGCCTCCTCTGAGCTCCATCTCTGATATCGCTGACATCTCTCCCAGTTCCTGCCACCTGCCTCATCAAAAGGCATTGCCATAGCGACACTCCGTGTATTGCTGATAGAGACAGGTTGCCTCAGTGGCTGGGCCACCCCTTCTTCACGGCCTCCTCCTCCTCCTCCAAAGCTCCCCTTTCCATCCTCCCCACTACAGCCACATGACAAGAAGTGGGAAACGGGAACACTGGGCTGGGGATGTGCTACACCATTTTTCCTCCTCAGGCTGCAAACATGGGAGGCTTCATCCTTATCTCCAACCCGTGCTCCCAGCCCCAGGAGACTCTTCCTGTGGCTCCCCAGAGGAGCACGGGGAGGGGTAACCCCTCTCCAAACAGATGGTTCCTGTTCCATCCCTGCCTTCAGCTGTTTTGACATTCTCTGGGGACATGATGACATTTTGCCTGCCTAGCTATGGTTTGTGGGGTGCTCTGGGAACATCCCAGTGCTCAGGTGCCCAGGCCACAGCTGGGATGGGGTCTGTAGGCTGGAGGGAGGCAAGGGTGAGAATGAGCCTTGAGGGATACAGCCTGCAGCCCCCCAGTCTTGAGGGGAAGAAAAGCCTCTGGGAGTCCCTCTCAAACCACCTTCAAACACTGCAGAGCTTTTGTTTTGAAAAGAGCTGAGAGCCCTGGGAGTACAGACAGCTGGGCAGGATTGTGCTGCCAGGCAGTGAAGGGGGATGATGGACACACAGGACTGGAGCAGTCTCCAACACAGCATCCCAAACACTGCCCAGTCTCCTCTGCGACGGACCTGCAGGGACAGCTCACTCACAAAGGCCCTTGTGCCCCAGGGCTGGGGGCTCCTGGCTTGTACCCAGTGGCAGCACCCCCACTCCCCTATCCCTGGCAACCCCAGCCCCAAGGGACAGGATCCTTGCTCACTCCTACCTCTCCCACTCCTGTTTGCACAATCTTCAGGCCCAGCTCGTGCTCCAGCTCTCCCTTCACTTGCTCTGTGGACAGGGAGCAGATGGTCAGAGGCATGCTGCCCCTCCATACAAGAGACCCCCCAGAAACAGAGCCAAGGGAAAGCTCTGACAGCTGCCCACTTCAAGTCCCCAGTTCAGCCAAACAAAGAGGGATGTATGGTAGGAGCCCCCTCTTCCTGGTCCCTGGGAAGGGGCACCCCACAACTGGGAGGGGAAGAGAGGAACAAGACCGGGGGACACTGCCCAACTCACCAGTCTGGCTGGCCACATCTGCCAGTGAAAAGTTCTGGGGGTTCTGTCGGATGCGGAAGGTAAGTGCAGGACCCACAACGCTGCCGGGGAGAGGGGGGACACAGTGTGAGACTTGAGAATGCAGACCCCCTACCCACCCTCACCACAGCTCAGTCCCTCCTGTCCCCCTGCCTGGGGGTGCTGAGCATGGCCAGGGCTGAGGCAGCAGCACCCCATGGCCCCAGTCCTCTCACCTGATGTTGATGAAGCTGGCGGTGGAGAGGTGGAGGTGCTTGGCTAGGAGCTCCAGCAGCCGCACGCCAGCAGCCAGCCCCAGGGGCCTGTGGAGACAGTGTCAGGGTGAGGAGTGGGTGGCAGGGGCGAGGGGACAGCCCGTCAGGGAACAGAGACAGGCAGGCTCAGGGAGTCCCGAGCACACAGCAAGAGCAGAGTGTCAGGGTGGGCAGGAGGTAAGAGTGTGGCGATGTGTGGTGGTGGGGGTGAGCTGACCCCCCCCTTGCACATGAGTGTGCACAGAGACACTTGTGCATGCACACTCCCAGCCTCCCACCATGCAACAGTGAGCTCTGGCCTTGGTATGGGCTGAGAAAGGAAAGCTCTGGGGTGGAACAAGGGCTGTGGGTAGAGAAGGGATGAGGGGGAGCTGACTCCATGGAAACCCGACCCTACCAAAGACCCAAACAGGCTCGGTCAAGCATGTGAAGCTGTGACAGCTGTTGGTGGGGAGATACAGACCCTTCACACACGCAGACCCCCTTGCCTGACCCCCAGCTCTCACTTCTGGTCTGTGACGATGTAGCCATACTCGTCTGGTGGCCGCACGCCCTGCTGTGCCCCGCCATCCTTCATCTCTGTGTAGCTCTTCTTCTCCACCACAATCTGCTTTCCGGGGCTGAGGGCATCCCCACTGTGTGCCTGCTGTGGCTCAGCCCGGGGAGCTGGTGAGGATGCTGCCCTGCGCTTGGTTCCATCCCCTGGTGAGCTGCTGCTGGCTGGGATTTTGGAGGGTGGTACTGTGGAGGAAGAGGGTACTGGCTCCTCTCCATGCTGCATGTCTCCCTCCATCACCTGAAGGGAGGAAAAAGGAGAAGCTGGAATCTCTGAGGAGAGCCCTGGGGAACTACCTCTTCCCTCCCATCCCACCTTTGGCATGGCACCTCCTCCAGCATCACCCTGCTGCAAACCCACCCATTTTGCTGTGGGCACTTCAGGGCCAGCAACACCTGGAAAGGAGAGAGACACAGGTCCTGCAGCATTCACCCCAAAAGGCAACACTCCCTACCCTGAAACAGGGCATGCTAGCACCTGCTGCTGCCAGTCCCTGCCTGTCCCACCCCTGCACCTGGCTCACCAGAGCTCTGGAGCAGCTGGAGGAGGGTGGACAGGCTGCTTAGCTGCTGGGGACTCAGCTCTGGCAGCCCCAGGCCATAGCTGGCCAGGAGGGAAGCCAGTCTCTTCAGGGCAGCATCTGCAAGAGGATGTAGCATCAGGTCGGATGCTCTGCATCCGCACGGAGACCAGGGGCCAGGGATGGAGCAGATGGGGCAGGTGGGGTTGTGGGTATATGCTGCCCATGGGCATAAAGCCAAAGAGGAGGGAAAGTGTGAGCCACGAGGAACGTGGCTGTGGGTACAGGATAGGGACAAGGGTTGGTGCCTGGCTGGAGAACAAGGTACCCGTCTGTGCAGAGGGTGGCTGGGCAGCCAGGGGTGCTTGCTGCTCCCTCTCCTCCATGTTTCTGTGGTCACTGGGGAGCCGCAAGCTGTGCTGAAGCCTGGCGCTGGCAGGGTCCGGGCGGCCAGCTTTCTCTCTGGGCAGCGAAAGCATGCCCAAGTCCTGGAAGAGATGCCCCCCATCCACTCCTGGCTGCCCACCATAGGAGGGCACAGGGCCAGCCCCAAAAAGGGTCTGGGCAGGGACCCGGCCCAGCAGCGAGGAGGTCTCAGAGCTCTGCCTGGCTGAGCCGCTGGGATGCTGGTGAGCACCATCCTGATAGCCGAACTGCAACCGAAACACATGTCAAACCCCACAGGTTCCCTGTCACCCCACGGTGGAGGCAGGGGTACCCCAGCACCAGCAGAAAGGTGCTGGGAGTGCAGCAGCTCCCTGCCAAGCTCTACTTTCCTGCCCAGGAGAAGGCACCCCCCAGCTTACCTTGTGGTAGGAGTAGGGATTGAGCAGAGCCTCCTCATAGCCCAGCTGGGGTGGGGAGGGCAGCAGGACGTGCTCCAGGTACCGCTGCACCAGAGGGGAAAGCAGCAGGGGTGGGGGCTGCTCCAGGTGCTGAGCTGCTGGCAGGCTGGGGGATCGCCGGGGCTCACTGCGGAGAGGCAGGAACCTCGAAGGCAAACAGCGCTGGGGTGATTCACCTGGCTAAAGGGGGAGGTCCCTCCCCTAAACCCCATTTGGGGGGCAAAGCCCTCGCTGCTCCATTGGGCTCTGCTCACAGGCTGGCAGCTGGTGCCGTCCTACCTGTCCCTGGCCACCGGCTCCAGCGAGGGTGGCAGGCGGAGGCGGGGGATGCGCTCCATCTCCTGAGAGATCACATACTGGGTTATGCCGTCCTGCCATGAAAGCCCTGCCACGGGAGGGGGCTGTGAGACACGGAGGCAGCCTGGGAACCGTGGTATGAGTGCATGGGATGCTGTCCTGGTGTTCTGCCCCTGCGTCCCACGGTCTGGGTTTGACCCCACTCCTCCCAGGATCACCCTCCTCAGCCCACCCTGGCTCCTGGGCCAGCCGGACCTCAGACAGTCCTAGTGCCACCAGGCAATGCTACCCGACACCCCCTCCCTGCAGGGTCGCAGCGACTTCCCCCACGCTCCCCGCCTTCACCTTGTGCCATGAGATGCCGCAAGACATCCTGCAGACGCTGGAGCACGGGAGACGTGACCTGGAAGTAGGGTCTGTCCTGCACGGAGCCCACCTGGCACTGCCCAAACAGCCCATCTGCAAGAGAGGGGAGGCAGCGGGACCGGATGAACAAACACCCTGGTGTAAGGATCTCTGGGCACAGCCCACCCTTTCTCCCCTTCTCACTGCACCCTAGGTTACCCTGCAAGGCATCCCTGTACCCTCCACACCCACTTGGGAAGGGAGAGGGGATCCATGCACCCCTGCTAGCCGCTTACCCTGCACGCACACCTCCTGCGGGGAGCACAGCCTCCGGTCAAACAGGCAGCCTGGGACAGACAGACAGACAGGCCAGTCAGCACAGCATCCAAGGGGGGCTCCAACGGAATTTGCTCATCACCAGCTGCCTTGGGGACCTCTACGCTCCAGAAAAGCAGCACAGGGATGCAATGTGGTGATGGTGGGAAGGGACACAGCTTCGTAGCCCGGGGCAGAGGCTCGGTGCCTGTCTTTTCTGCCCCTCAGAGACAAGATGGGGGCTATATAGAAAGTAAGCCCTTGGCTCTGGAGAGTGGGCAAGGCCTGGAGTTTTTTGGGGTGCCAGCAGTTAGGAAGGAAAGACTGAGGCAGCAGAGACCTGCAAAACCACATCTGTTGCCCTCCTACATGTGGTACTACGAGGAAGGGATGCAACCCAGTGACACCGGAATCCATTCTCCCTGCGAGGCGGACCCCAAAGCATGGATGTAGCGGTGTTGGGGGTGTGGGGTGTGCACCTCTCCAACCCCTTCGGGGGGCAGCACTTGGGCAGGGGGCGGCTTCCCCCTTCCTCTTCCCCCCCCGTCTCGGTCCAAGACCGTCAGCAGCGAGACGGCAGCAGGCGATGACTCAGCCCCGGATGGCAAGGAAGGAACGAGAAAACAACCGGGGGGAGGGGAGGGAGGGGCCCGTCGAGCCCGCCGCGGGGGAAGGGGGCTAGTGGGGATGAGGGTCCCCGAAAACCGGGCACCCACAGGCCAGCGTCCCCCGGGGCGGAGGCCACGCAGGTGCGGGGCAGGACCCCACTGCCAGGGGAGACCCCAGGGACGGCGGCAGCGGGAGGCAGGGCCGGGACGGGAGGCTGGCGCTGTCCGCGGTGCTGAAACGGCGCAGCGCTCTCCCGCCGAGACGCCCCGCTCCGCCGGGAGGGGCGGTGGCCCCAGCTCAGGGAGGCTCCCCCGGCCAGGACGGTGCTCGGCCGCAGCCGTCCCGGCACCATTCCTTGCCTGCTCCCGGGGGCAGCGGGGCCCCAGCGGTGCAGCCGGACCCGTCCCGGCATTCCCGGGCCGCTGGAGTACGAGGGGCGCAGCAGCCTCGGGCGCTCGGTAGTGAGTCAGCGGCGCCGGGGCCGTGCCGTGCCGTGCGGGGGGGCTGCAGCCCTGCTACCGGCAGCGACACCCGGGTCCTCGAAACCCCAAGCACGGACCACAAGGACCGAGCTGGAGAGGAGCGGGTGCACCGGCCCGGGCGGGCCGCACTTACAGGCGGAGGGCAGCTAAAGGGCGGCACGGTCGCGGAGGAAGCCACGCTCAGGGCCGCTGCTCCGGGCTCCCTATCCCTGCGTCAGCCCCAGGCACCGGCTTTGCCCCGGCCATGAGCAAGCACCGTTCTGCTCCCGTCCAGTAGCTGCCGGCTATCGGGCCCGTCTGGGCGGCAACTCTACGGCCGGCGGGGTGCCCCGGGATTAGCACACCCACCGTCCCGGCAGCCCCGGGAGAGGGGCGCCCCCGGCGCCAATGACGCACCCGCGGTGCCGGTCCCGGGCCGCCCTCTCCCGCTATCCGCCAGGGGCCGGACTCCCCGCTGCACGCCGTGACAGCACCTACAGCGGCGGCGACCGCACCGGCTGCGGAGCCCCCTGNCCCCCCCCGGCGGCGCCCCCCCCCCCCCCGCCACTCCTCGGGAATCTCCTCCCGGCCCCCGCGCTGCCCAGGGCAAAGGCGCCCTGCCCGGGGTCGCGGTCTCACCGTGTGCGGCGGTGGCGGCGGCAGCGCCGTCACGCAGCTGCCCGCGGCCGGCCAGGAGGAGGAGGCAGAGGAGCGCCCGGAGGAGCCGCCGCCCCATGCTCCGCTCACGGCCGCACC
>VZTD01002597.1:3683603-3695061 GCA_013397725.1 Rhagologus leucostigma
CAGCCCGCAATCCCTGCCCCGCAATCCCTGCCCCGCAATCTGCACCTAGCCCTACACTCCGCAATCCACACCCCACAATCCCCACCCCATAATCCACACTTTGCACCCTGCACCACGCATCCTGCACCGTGCAATCTACACCCTGCAACTGGCAATGGCAAACCCTACGACCTGCGACCCCACGATCCACACCTTGCACCTCGCACCCTATACGCCCCACCATGCACATTGCACTCTCATCCTGCACCCCACACCATGCAATCCACACCATGCACCCCTCAGACCAGGCAAACGTGGTGCTTGACAAAGCTAGGGCAGAGCTGAATTAAGGGCGGGTGGAAGAGGGACACAGCCAGGAGGGGCCGAGGTAGGAAGCAAGGGGGGTCAGGCTCCACAAGGATGGTGACCCATCCTGCCCTGGTGTGCCTCAGCTCTGGGGCTAATTAGGGGAGCAAGGGCTGCTCCAAAACGGGGCTTGGCCTGCGTGCAGTGGGGTGCAGGTGCACAGGGAAACACACTCGCTTCCCAAAGGCTGGGTATCTTTGGAGCGGGTCACAGCCAAGCTGCAGCCCCCCATCGTCGTTGCTCCCCTGCCTTGGCACTGCCTGGCCCTCACAGGAGACAAGGCACAAACCCTTGGTGCCGTGCTGGAGACAAATGTCTCTGAGTGACAGCAATGCACCGGGTTCTGAGAGTTGGCATGGTGGCAGGGCAGCACTCCAGCTGCCTGTCAGCCCCAGGGGCAATCCCAAGGGATAGGGGCCCTTGGCCTTGCATGGGTTAGGGTCCTCCTGCCTTTGACTGGGTTCCCTGCATGGGCTGGATGCAGCAGTGGGGTTTTGGGTTTCAATCAGTCCTCATGCATCATTTCCCAGCAGGATCCTTTCTTCCTAGCAATGGGTGTGTGGCCTTGGGAGATGGACGTGGCAGCCTGTGAGTGCTGCATGGGGCCCAGGTGTTGGGTGCCAGCTGGATTCCCAGCTCCTGAGTCACCCGCATGGGCACCCTGTTAGCTGGAGATGCTGTCCATGTTCTGAGGACTGGAAACTGGTGGTCCTGTTGCCCCTGACCCTGTGACCTGTCATGCCAAGAGCTCCTGACAGCTCTGGATTTATGCTCCCAGCCCCCAGCACCTGCCTCTCCCCGCCACTAAATGGGAACGAGCACTCCCACCGCCTGGCACCCTGCAAACAGACAGCTGGAGGGTCTCCATGTCAACCACAGCACAACACAGGGCCAGGCCCTCCCAGGCCAGGCTCCCCCAGGCCGGGACCAGGCTGGGAGCACCTAGCACTCCAGCCCAGAGCTGGGATACGTGTGCCAAAGGGACATGCATGCCAGGCAGCCATTCCCATGCTCCTCCTGCCAGCATCACCCCCCCTCTGCTGCTGGGACCCAGCTCGGGGCCAGGTGTTCTTGGGTGGTTCCCAGGCTGTGCCCGAGGGACACCTGGGGACATTTGGAGCCCATGGCTCCCCAGCTGGTGGATGTCTAGAGCGGATGGGTACCCAGCGGGTGCTCAGGGCGGATGGTTCCTGGGGTGTGTGTGCGCAGGACAGGGCGTGCCTGGATCTGGGGTGTCAGAGCAGGAGTGAGTGGCAGGGCCGGGTGTGGCCTTTGTCTGGCCCTGCCGGTGTGAGCAAAGGGCAGTGCCTTGGCGTGCCACAGCTATTCCCGGAACAGCGGGGCTTCCAGAAAAAGCTCCCGATGGCTATATCCGGGTGGGCTCTGACTCACCCCTGGCTGGGTGCCAAGGGCCGCACGGCACCTGCCGTGGCTGCCCCCTACCCCATCACCGTGCTTCTGGGAAGACACTGCTTCTGTCCCCATCCCGTGCTGCCCCATGGACCATCTGGTGCAGCAGGGAACCACAGGCAGGCCTTCCAAAACAGCACCAGCTCCTCCTCTGCATGTATGCACACTGCTGCTGGGCTCATGTGTGTGCCCAGGGGTGCCGGCAGGACCAGTAGGGACAGGGCACTGAGGCCCTTCCCATGTCCCCTGGCAGCCCAGGTGGGGTTCCGGGCAGGCTTTGCTCCAGGAAGTGTTCTCTGCTGGCAGTAGGCTCTGGGGACGGGCAGGGAGTGCTTAGCCCTCCCTGCTGGAAGGGGTTAATGGAAAGATGGCCCAGGACAGAGACTGTAAACACAGCAGAGATCCAGGAAGTGCCACCCTCTTCTTCCACTGCCTGCCAGGCTGCCTAGACCCCCCCTTGCCAGCCCTGCCAGGATGAGCAAAGGGATGGCATCCGTCGAGGCGGTCCCCCGCATCCCGGCCCACGTGTCTGAGCATGGGAAAGTGAAATCACTGCCCAGGAATTGCTGGAGGCTGAGCGAATGGCCGCCATGCCTTACGTGAGCCATCAGCGATGCAGCGGGTAACGCTACCTCATCTCACTGGCATGGGTGATGCTGTCGAGGCCTGCAGCATCCTCATGGACCACACAGCCAGTCTGTCATCCTCGTGTCCATATGGATCGTGAGGGCAGCTGGGCATCCTTAGCATCTCCACACCACTGGGGCAGGTGAGTGTTCCCATGGACCACGAGGGCAGGTGGACACCCTCAGCCTGCCCCTAGGCAGCAGGGATGGGGGAACATGCCCAGTAGCCCCATGGAGCACAGGGCCAGCTGTAGATGAGTGATGGGGCAGGGGTATGCTTCAAGCATCCGCATGGACATGGAAGTAGCCGGTCTCCCCCATCATCCACATGGCTCAGGGCAACAGCTCACCTCCAGCATCCTCGCGAAACATGGAGGTAACAACTCACCCAGAGGACATACAAAGACCAAGGGAGGTGAGCAAACACCTCCCAGCATCTGTACAGGTTGTGTTTGGACACCCCTGGCATCCATGCTTGCCATGAGGGCATCCAGGCACCCCCAGCATTTTTGTACCACTCACAGACAGGACAGTGTTCTCAGCATCCCCATCACCTGGGGACATGGGAGTGGGGACCAGGAGCAAACAGACAATCTGTGCACACCCTGGTCCCGAGCTCTGGAGTGGGCAAAGGCACGGGGGCAGCTGGGATGAACAGCGGGGGCAGGGGGGCTTCAGACCTTACGGCACCCACCAGCTCCTGGGATCCCATCAGGCCAGGCTGGGCCTTGCTCCAGGCAGGGAGGGAGAGCCACCTCCTATTTAGACAATAGCACGCGCCCGGGATCCGTCAGCACTGGGGAATGGGCCACACAGTCCTTCCCTCTTAGGGTAAAGGCGTCTGGGAGGCTCATGGCTGTAAAAGGAGCGGGATGAAGGAAGACAGCCAGGGGTCAGGAGGGAGGGGGATGGACACCCTCGCTGCTTCATTCCCATCCTTCAACTCACCCTTGAGCTAAGGCCAGGCATAAGGAGGCACTGGGGTCCTGGTGGCAGAATGTAGGGACAAGGACGGGCCAGCACCCTGTCCCTGCATCCTGCCTAGCTTCAAGCCCCAAGATGCCCACAGCCCAAGGAGGCTCTGCTGGGTTTAAATATTGGGGGAGCAGCAGGGAGGGAGGGCCAGGAAGAAGGGGCGGCTGCAGGATGCAGCTGGCTTTGCTCACAGGGATGTCATGACCAGAGGGAGTTGTTTGACATTCCAGCTCCAAACGCCTTCCCGGCAGCAGTCTCATCCAAGGTTTGATGGAAGCTGGGACCAGGCCAGTGCGGGGGTTCAGGAGTCACTTCCCAGGCTCCGCTGGTCTGGGTCAGCCCGGCCTGGGATGGAGCTGTGGGGAGGCTGAACGGGGCTGGATAGGACAGGAGGCAGCCCTGCACTTCTGGCCTCTGCAGCCTCCTCACTTTCTGCAGCCTCTGGGTCTTCAATTGGCATAGAGTGTTTGGCATCTTGTCCCTGGGATGGGAGTCAGTCGGGGTCTCTGGGTCCTGTACTTCATCCCTCCTTCCTGTCACGCAGGGTCCTCCAGGCAGGCGGGGATTTCCTGAGAGGCTTGTCCACCCTCTGCAAGACGTGGGGCCCCTGCCTGCCCAGAGCCATACCGGAAGGCTGTCACAAAGCTAAGGAAAGGCCACTTCAAGCAGTCTACCCTAGAGCAGGGTCAGGAGGATGCTCCTGGTTAACCCCTCCAAGCTGCTTCCCCTCCAAAGAGCAGTGCCCAAGAGCACATTTCCCCTCCCTGGAGCACCCCAACCCTGCATCCCCCTGCTCTGTGGGATGAGGATGGGTAAAAGGGCTACCCAGGCCTGAGATGGGATTTGCATCAACCTACCTGAAACCCCAGGGCAGGACGCCAGGCACTTCTGGACACAGCATCCCTGAGGAGTTCATCCTCCCCACACTAGTAGGTGGCACAGCAGCAGGGTGGGGTCATAGGAAGGGGTGGTTGAACTCTGTTCCTGGTGGTGTGCTGTCCCAGATGCCCTGAGACCCCCTCACGGGGCAACCACCTGCCCCTCTGCACACCGGCTAAGGGCCAGCTTGCCGGCACTTGCGGCACAGGCAGGGCACACGTGCGGGGCTCTGGGATGTGCAGGGCATGCTCGGAATGGGGCCAGAAGGAGGAAGGATGCTGTCTGTTTTTCCATCTACTCTNCAACCTCATCTGGAAATACCTTCCCTTTTAAAGGCAGGCTCCTCCAGGCAGCTTGTACCCTCTGGGAAGACGCCACATCACTCTGCAACTGGGTGGCTGGGAGAGGCTCCAGGGATGGGGGGCTTGGAGGGGCAGAAAGGATGCAGGGCATGGAGCATCTGCCCACCTGCACGTGTGTGGGACCCAGACTTCAGCTGGCTCCCCAAGTGACATGGAGCAGGCAGGCAGCAGGGAGGAGTTCTCCCAGAGCCGGGGCAGTTGAGAATGCTTCCACGACCAAGCCTGAGCCTTTGCCCGATGCTGGTGCTGCCATGGGTGAGCCGTGGCATTGCTTGGCATCTGCATTACAGCCAGGACAGAAGGCTGGGAGGTGCAGGGCCCGGCAGGGCTGAGTGCTGTCCTGCCGCTGAGTCACCCTGTGCCCAGTGGCACAGCGGTCCCCTCCAGCAGGGCCTTCAGGGACAAAGGCACCGGGGCTGAGCCAGCTGACGTCAGCCAAAACAGCCCAGCTTGGACAGAACTGGGGGTCACCAGGTGTGCTGGGGAGTCTGGGGAGGAGGGGGTGCTGCCCAGGCAAGGGGAACTCTCATGAGGGGTTCCCCCAGCACAGCCACCCTCCCTCAGGATGTCCTTTTTAGCTGGCACGGGTTTGTGCAGGGCCCTGAGGGTCCCTGACCTGGCCCATCGCTTGTCCAGGAAGCTGCAGTGGAGTTTTCAGATGGACTCAGAAATTCCCCATTCTGGGAGTTTTTGGGGAGCTGGGCTGGGCTTTCTGATCCCCAGTGTACTTCCTGGACAAAGAGGAGACTGAGGAGACAGGGCAGAGCCTGCAGTGCCTTGGGATAACCTGGGGACCTTGTTCTGCTCTTAGGGTGATGGGGATCATAGGGGGGCTAGGACTGCTCCAGGCAGGGTCGCCATCCAGCTGTGCTCTCCACATGCCTGGAGCAAGAAGGGTTAACAGAGTGCCTCCCCCACTATAAATACCACGTATGTATGTCCCACACCCCACAAGTATGAGCTGGGAAGGCTATTTTAGTTGAGTGCCTGCTGCTTTGGGAATGTGCCAGAGCGAGGACAGGGGCTGACGTCACCGTCACTGGGGCTCGGACCCAGCACCTGCTCGGGGTCACTCAGCAGCACTCCGAAAGCGCCCAGACCCCGGCCAGTGCTCAGCCCCCCGCGTCAGAAAGAGAGTTTGAGTGCTGGGTCAGTACAAGCACACTCAGGGCATGGGCCCCCCACATCAACCCCGCTCCAGGGCCCTTCCTTGCTCACTTTCTGGATGGGGGGGCTGGAGTCTGGCCCCACATGGAGACCTGAGCCTGGTGCTCTTGCCAGGGGGTTGGTCAGGGCATCATCAGGAGCCGTTTGGGGTGCTCAAGACCCATTTGGGGACCACAGCTACCTGGCATGGGGTTTGGCTCAAGGGGGTCAAGTGATGTTGTGAAGGTCTGAGTTCCCTTCTTTCCCTCCATGGCGTCAGCCTAGGCTGGCTGTCTGTCTGTCCGGGCTCCCTGTGGGTGGCACTGCACACTGACAGGGGGGTCACCACCAGCCTGCCCCACTTCCTCCCCTCGCACCCCCAGGGACGGGGCAGAGCAGTGGGGACTGGTGTCAAGGCCTCACCAGGGAACTCTGGGGGGCCCAGAGGCCCTTTTCTGCCCAGGGGTGCGGGCAGGTGAGGAGCAGTGGGCGGGGGCTGCCGGCCATCCCCCCCGCAGCAGCATCCCCCAGCTGCCCGGCAGCAGGAGGGGCGGGTGATGTCAGCAGGATACAAATAGCGGCGCGCGGTCCCCTCCCGACGCCTCTCCGAGCTGTGCCGGCCGCTCGCCAGCCCTCCGCCTGCTCCCTGCTCCGGCCTCGCCTCCCCACGCCGCCACCATGAGCCAGTCCTACTCCTCCAGCCAGCGGGTCTCTTCCTACCGCCGCACCTTCGGCGGCTCCCCGGTCTTCCCTCGTGCCTCCTTCGGGGGCAAGGGCAGCAGCGGCAGCTCCGTCACCTCCCGCGTCTACCAGGTGTCCCGCACCTCGGCCGTCCCCAGCCTGTCCACCTTCCGCACCACCCGCGTGACGCCCCTGCGCTCCTACCAAAGTGCCTACCAGGGTGCTGGTGAGCTGCTGGACTTCAGCCTGGCCGATGCCATGAACCAGGAGTTCCTTCAGACCCGCACCAACGAGAAGGTGGAGCTGCAGGAGCTCAATGACCGTTTCGCCAACTACATCGAAAAGGTGCGCTTCTTGGAGCAGCAGAATGCCCTCATGGTGGCCGAAGTCAACCGCCTGCGGGGCAAGGAACCCACCCGCGTGGCCGAGATGTACGAGGAGGAGCTGCGGGAGCTCCGGCGCCAGGTGGACCTGCTCACCAACCAGCGAGCTCGCGTGGAGGTTGAGCGCGACAACCTGCTCGATGACCTGCAGAAGCTCAAACAGAAGTGAGTGGGGGGGCCCTGGAGAGTCCCTGTGGGCATCCATCTGTGCATCTCCATCCCTAGGGGTGGGTGGGGGCAGAGCTCGCTCTGGCAGCCTGTCAGGTGCTTACTGCTATCCTCGTGCCTCGCGCTCAGAGCCCATCATGACCCCAGCACTCTGTCCCCCTTGACCACTTTCTGGTTGCCCAGGCAGCACGCAGAGGGTAGAGTGGCTCCCACAGCAGGGGTGTCCCCTGTGCCCTCCCTTGCAGTGGGGCTGACGCCGGGCTGTAACACCACGGGACACCCAGAGCTGGGAGATCAAAGTGCACCTCACCCCAAGGTCCCCATCTCTGCTCGCACTGGGGAGGGCTGCTGGGCCCATGGGTGAGCTGAGCTCTGTGGGATCCATGGGCAGACAGATGCAGTCAGGCAGGCAGAAGCGAGGGGGCGGATAAGCCGAGGAGGGTGCTCCATCAGCTCCGGACGTGAAGGAGGGAGGGAAGGAAGCAGCTGCACTTCCGAAGGCCAGGGATGCTCCGGGCCTGCCCTGAGTGTCCATGGTGCCCTGTGGGCAGTGGGAGACCCCAGAGATGCTGTGGACCTGGCTGATGCTGGGGAAGAAAGTGGGGATTATCCACAAGGGTGGCCAGGCTGAGGGACCCCCCAGGGACTGACCAGTGTGCGCAACCTGGCAGCAGGGGCAGATACTCAAGGGGAGCTGTATGTTCCGATGATGGTCTGCACCTTCCCTCCTGGACCCCTTGCCCTGGGGACATCATTCCCTGGGAGTGACACAGTCTGCTGCCTCCTTCTGTAAGCCCAGCCACCACCGCAGGCGGCCAGCACTGGGGTCCTCCCTGATGCTGAGGAGCTGGCAGTGGTGGCACGAAGGAACTCTCAGTGACAGGAGAGGAGCTGGGCCCAGAACAAACGGGTGTTGGGTTTCTGCCACCCCATGTGCCAGCACCACCTGGGCACCTCCATCTCCTCTCCGCTGCATTTCCACTGGCATGCAGCCTGCGGTACTGTCCCCTCCCCTGGCACAAGTCTGGATCTCCAGCCCTGACCCGAGCCTCCCCCACAGCAGTCACCACTTCACATCCCATCCCACAGCACTGCTGAGACCTGTCTGTGCTCCTGCTCTCCCTGGGATAGCTCAGCTGGTGGCCGTCTCTTGGACCCCCTGTGCCAGATCCTGCACCCTGTCCCCCCAGCTGCTGGTCACTCTCCCCTATAAGGGCTGGGGCAGTGCGCGTGGCACTGAGCTGACCTCATGTCTTTGTGATCTCTCCGGCATTGACTATAATAGGGAATGGGAGGAAGAGCCCCTGGCCCCCCGCCAGTCCTCTGCTGCCTGCCGGGAACACAGGACAATCTGTTTTCTTCCTACCGGGCCATGCTAGGCTTAAGGACAACTCGGGGGGGACAGCACCACGGAGGGACAGAGCTTCCTCCAGACCCTCCTAGCCTCCCTTCTTTGCCTACAGGCTGCAAGAGGAGATCCAGCTGAAGGAGGAGGCTGAGAACAACCTCGCTGCATTCAGAGCTGTGAGTACCTGTCCCCTTAGTGCGGCATGGGAACCCCACCTTCCTTCCCACCCCCATGTACCTCCAGCAGCCTGGCCCCAGCACCAGGGCCTGGTCCTGGACACAGCTTTGCACCATCCAGCCATCGTGCTCTGCCTGCAACTCCCCACTATCTCTCATTCTGTGTCCCTCCCAGGATGTGGATGCAGCCACACTGGCACGCATCGACCTGGAAAGACGTATCGAGTCCCTGCAGGAGGAGATCGCCTTCCTCAAGAAGGTGCACGAAGAGGTAGGTCAGAAGTGGCCCCCTTTTCCAATGGCACTCATGGGGCAGGGAAAATGGACTGGGTGCCCTGAGATGTGACCTTGTCCACGCAGGAAATCCGGGAGCTGCAGGCACAGCTGCAGGAGCAGCACATCCAGGTGGAGATGGACATCTCCAAGCCTGATCTGACAGCTGCGCTGCGGGACATCCGTGCTCAGTATGAGAGCATTGCTGCCAAGAACATCGCCGAGGCCGAGGAGTGGTACAAGTCCAAGGTGTGGGAGGCAGCGGGCTCCGGGCTGGCCCCGGCGCAGTGGGTTCCATCTCGGTGGCCGTGCCCGCTGACCGTGGTCTCTCCCCAGGTGTCTGACCTGACGCAGGCAGCCAACAAGAACAACGATGCGCTAAGGCAGGCGAAACAGGAGATGCTGGAGTACCGGCACCAGATCCAGTCCTACACCTGCGAGATTGATGCCCTCAAGGGCACGGTGAGCTAAGGGCAGCATTGGGAAGATCCCCAGCTTCCCTGCAGGGACCTGCTGCTCCAAGGCTGCTCAGGGACCTCTGGGACATCTCTGGGGTGGGGGGCTCTTCCCAGCTCTCTGAGTTGCTGCTGTGAGGGGCCTTGTACCCCGCATTTGGGCTGCACCTCCCCCAGCAGTGGCCTGGGCTTCTGCAAAGTGTTTTGGCAGAGTCCTGGAATCAAAGTGCAGATTGTAGAATGTGACCCAGCCTCTGAGGCTCCAGGCAGGCGGGCACGGGTCTCGGGGTGTCTGGTTGCAGGTTGGCAAGGTGGTTGCGAACAAACAGGGCACAACAGTCCCATTCTGGCACAGTCATGGTCACAGGAGCCAGCCAGCAGCCACCAGTGCCACCCCCAGGCAGCCATCCAGTGCTTTTGCATCTCTCTGTGCCCTCTTGCTGGGGTAGGATGGCTTTGCTGGAGGGCCTGGGCACCAGAGTGCTGGGTTTGCCCAGTGCATGCCCCCGTCAGACCCTGCTGCCCAGCGCTGGGCAGGTGGAGGGTGACAGTCACCCATCATGGTCCCACCTCAGCTGGACCAAGCCCAGGGCTGATCACGGCTCTCCCCAGGATGCCCTGGCATCCCCAGTTCCCGCCCCAGGTGACCCTTGGCTCCTCTGGGTTCCCCCCTCACTGAGCACCCCGTCTTTCCAGAACGACTCGCTGATGCGCCAGATGCGGGAGATGGAGGAGCGCTTCGCGGGGGAGGCCGGTGGGTACCAGGACACCATTGCCCGCCTGGAGGAGGAGATCCGGCACCTGAAGGATGAGATGGCCCGGCACCTGCGTGAGTACCAGGACCTGCTCAATGTCAAGATGGCCCTGGATGTGGAGATCGCCACATACCGCAAGCTGCTGGAGGGCGAGGAGAACCGGTGAGTGGAAGCGGGGCAGGACAAGCTGGGGGAACCAGCAGGGTCAGCGGTTTTTTGGGGGTCCAGCTTCGTGAGGACACACCTGAGTGCTAGGGCTGGCTGGCGCTAAGCTTTCCCCTCCGTGTTCCCACAGGATCAGCATCCCCATGCACCAGACCTTCGCCTCTGCACTCAATTTCCGAGGTGAGCATCACTCCGTGAGGAGGGGGACCTGGAACAAGTTCTCCGAGTTCCCCACTTTTGGGGCAAATGTCCCTCCTGGGGGGTTGTAGCCAGGCTGGCAGGTTGAGGACACACAGGTGCCACACGGAGCCCCTGGTGTGGGGGCACTTGTCTGGATGTTGCTGTGAGCTGAGGGGGGTTAAACCAAGGCTGCTGAAGTTCCCCAGTGACCCCAGCCCCACACCCATGCTGTGTCGCCATGCCACGTGTCCCTGTGGTCCCATCTCCTGTGTCCTCCCCCTGCAGAGACCAGCCCAGAGCAGCGGGGCTCCGAGGTGCACACCAAAAAGACCGTGATGATCAAAACCATCGAAACCCGTGATGGGGAGGTGAGCTCAGGGCGGCACCGGAGGGTGGGTGGGAGGCAGGGGACCGAGCGCGGCGCCTGTTCCCGCACTCGGGGCTCTGCTGTGGCACTGCACGGCGTCTCACGGTGCTTCTCTCCCGCAGGTGGTGAGTGAGGCGACTCAGCAGCAGCATGAAGTGCTGTAGAGGAGGCTGCTCCAGCAGCCCACTGGCACCTTCTGTCCCTGCCTCCGTCCCGCCGCCATGCCCCCCTCCTGCCCCCCACTTCGCCTCTCGGCGCTCCCCCGGCACTGCCTGAGGAGTCTCCCCCATGCAGCTGCCTCTGGGCCCCCCACACCCCCCGGGCTCTCTCCTCCGGCTTCAAAAGGCTCGCTCTGCTTTTGCAGCTTCGCAGCGGCAACGCCAGCGTCAGGATCAGGCCAGGGCCGGGGGGCGGCAGGAGGGAGGGACGGGGCAGGTGGGAGGGGCTGGGGGGAGCAGGTGGTGGCCCGGGCCAGCTCCACGGAGAGCCGGACGGTCCCAGCAGCGGGTTCTGGATCCCCCCACAAGCCCCTTCCCACGCTGGGCACAGGCTTGGGGTTCATCCCACACGAGTGGGGACCCATCCCCCTTCACCAGCACCGCCGGCCCCCTGGAGCTGGCACTTCTCCAGGTGCACGGCGGCGATGCTGGGGGTGGGGAGAAGCCAGGCATGGTCTGGGCTGAGCCCCCTGTTCTCTGCCCAGCTCAGAGCAAGGGGGCCCCCAGCCTGCGTGCCCCCCCAGCCCAGGGGGGCTCGGGCCCCTC
>VZTD01002597.1:3695102-3716436 GCA_013397725.1 Rhagologus leucostigma
AGGCAGCCCCGTGGGGCAGAGGAGGGCAGTGCCCGCCCCCCCCGTGGCGGGGACCCCCAGCAGCAGGAGGCTGCATGGGGCCAGGCCCATGAGCCGAGAGGGTACCCGTAGGTGGACACGGGAGAGAGGAGGAGTGAGTGAATGGGAGAGAGGGGGGAGAGAATGAGAGGAGCCGGAGAGAGGCCCGGGGGGCCAGGGCAGGCATCCCCACCCCTCGCCCCAATGCACCCCCACCCCGCCACGTGTATGAGACTCTTCAGGCGGCTGAAATAAACAGCGGAGCATCACCCTGTCCTCTCAGTGCGTCTCTGGGGCAGGGAGGGGATGTGGTGGTGGGGAGGCAGCACCTGGGGGAGGCATCACAAGGGCCGGGTGGATGGAGGAGGCAGCAGCTTCTTGGGCCGTCTCCTCCCTAGGCTGCTGGGCCCCCAAAAGGTGTGTGTCCCTCACACTGAAGGTTCTCCAGCATTTTGCTGCCTGAGGTGGTGGGTTTCCCAGTTGTACTGGGTAAAAGTAAAGTCCTGCTGGGACAGGGAACAGTGACGGCTAAGCCCTGAGCAGGTTTGAAGGGGCTCCGGGTGATGGTCCCGTATCTCCCACACGCACCTAGGGTCACACACCATGTCCCAGTGGTTCTCAGCTCCACAGCCACCTCCTTTTTACCCCCACTTGGGACAGCCCTGCCCAAATCCACACCTGCCCAGGACTTTTCCAAGCCCCTCCAAGTGTCACCAACCTGCAAGCAAAGCCATCCTCACCCGTAAGTGACCTCCTGCCCTGCGCCCTGTGAGCATCAGACCCACCACCCTATGCTTGCACCCCAGGCTCAACCTCCGGCCTCCACCTGCCAACACCATATGCCCTCTTCCTCCCAACACGTGTGCCCCACTCCCTGTGGTCAGGTTATGGGCATCTTGGCTTCATCTCCTTCATCCCAGCGATGGGGGATGCTGCAAGGGAACCCAGAACAGAGCATCCCATGTGGGAGAGCAATTCAGGGTTGCTCTGCCCCGGGAGATGTTGGAGGGTCCACAAAACTCTGCCAGGCAGCAGATCCCAGGGAAGGCTTGGCAGGGGTTGATGTTTTAGGGACAAGGCATGTACTACTGCCAGCAGTGGGGAGTGGACTGGAGGTGTCCCTGATGGAGAGGCACCAGCTGGGAGGTGTTGGATCTCAAGGGATATCTCCAGCAGGTGGCCCTGTGACATCGAGGACAGTCCCCAGGTTGCCTCGGGTTGGGATGACACCTCCCTCCCTGCCGGCCCAGGCGGGCTGTGCCAAGAGTTCAGCCCCTGGGGGCAGGCAGGGGACAAAGCATTCCTTTGCCTGCAGGGCAGGGAAGAGCCCCCGAGGCCTCTCCTGGGGCTGGCTCAGCCGCTCTGCAGCCAGGCTGTGCGTCTAGCAAGGCACTCCAACTCCATCGTGCCCCAGCCATCCAAGCTGGGTGATCCTGGGATCTTCTCCCTGCTGGTGATGCTCCACTGATGCTGGCACCCTTAGGCTAGTGGCAGCGGGCTCTGCCAAAGCCGTCGGGGCTGGCCCGCAGCTGGGAAGCACCGTGTCGTGTCGCCGGCGGCCTGCTCCCGCAGATTTACAGCCCCTGGCGAGGGCGGCTGGGGCCGGGTGCCGAGGCGTGTGCCGTGGCTCCGGGAGATGGGGAAGCCCTGCCTTGCCCAGGGACGGCCGGGCAGCATCTGGCACAGACCGGCCCTGACTGCTCGCTCCCTGGAGCCCGGCGTGTGGGCGCTCTCACCGGCTGCCCCAAAGCCGAATAGCTCCGTGCAGGGCTGGCCGGGACCCACACGGCCCAGGGCAGCGAGGCAGGGGCTCGGTAAGAGAAATGGAGTCTTGATGCGTTTGCAGCCTTCCGGGCAGGGAGGATTTGTGGTGATCGGGGATGCTGGGATCCCCACCTCTGCTGTCTGCTGGGAATGGAGCGAAGGGGCCCTGAAGGGCTGGCTCCTGCCCGGGTCTTGCTTTGCAGGAAGCATGACGGTGTCCTTTCCCTGCACATGCCGTCAGGGTCTCTCTCTGCCCCGATCCAATGACACTGCCGGAGAAGGGGAAGCGGGGGAGGAAGGCTGGGTCCCCCCCGAGCCTCTCAGCTAATATGGAAAGGTGCTGGCCCTTTTCTATCTTTGCAAGTGGAGATGGGCTGCAGGGACGGGGCAGCAGGCGCAGAGAGGGGGAGCCCAGCCAAGGAATGTGACATATCAGAGGCAGCTGCCACTTCAGGAGAGGGGGCAGAGGGAGCGCAGCTCGCCGGGGGCTGCGCGGGACGGGACGGGTGAGGGGGGGGACGCCACGGCCCCAGCACGGGGACGGCTCAGCGAGCGGGCAGCACCCACGGGACTCGCACCCGGGCCGGCGAGGAGCAGGTGCCGAGGCGCTGGGCGGGCTTGGGGCTGCAGCAGAGCATGGGGTGTGAGTGCCACGCTGCACCGGGCGCTTGGTGAGTGGCGGCTGGGCGAGCAGGAACTCGAGTCCCAGCCTAAATATAGCCCCTTGCTTGCCCACAGTGCTGCGACCTTTGGGGCTGCAGCCTGTGGGGGGAGGCACCGAACCGGACGGCATTTGGACTGGGGGGTCTCCACTGCCCCAGCGCCCCAGTCAGGCACGCAGCACCCCCAGACTGTAGACAGGGGGAGAAGAAGGGCACAACGTGCTGCTTTGGGGTGACAGGGGTCGCGGGTGGTGGTGGGGGTGCTGCAGACTATGCACCGAGCACAGGGACGCAGCGGCATGAGTAGGGCTGGTGGGGAGCCTCGGGCAGCCCCGCCGAGCCCTGGCATCCCCCCGAAGCGCGCCAAGGTCACAGCAGAACCGGGGCCGGCCGAGGAGGGCTCAGCTCGCCTGGCAGCACCGTGTTTTGTGAGGAAACTGAAGAATGCAGCGATCGGCACCGGCTGTGACATCCGGCTGCGAGTGGTGGTGGTGGGCAACCCCCGGCCCAGCCTCCGCTGGTACCGAAACGAGGAGCAGCTGGCCCAGGGTGGGGAGGAGTATGGCACCCTCTGGATCCGGGACAGCAAGAAGGAGGATGCCGGTGTGTACACATGCGTCGCCGAGAATGAGCAGGGAGAGGCCATGACCAGTGCTGTGTTGGCCATCATTGACATGGAAGGTAAGGGTGACGTGGCCACCAGCACGGCCGTGCTGGCACAGACCTTGGCACGGGTTTGCCGAGGGCGGCAGCAGTGCTTCGCAGGCTCTTGATGCAGTGCGTGCCCTGGGACCAGACAGGGCTGCTGAGCTTCGCTGTGCCCACCCTGCTGCAGGCTGGGGTGCCCGGTGCCGGCAGCACTGGCGTGGCTCTCCAGCCTGGAGCGCGCATGTGGCTGCAGTACCCGCTGCCAGGCCAGGCTGGGTGCCAGGACTGGGCACAGAGGTGTTGGGAGCATGTGATGCCAAGCCTGCTCGGGGCAGGAGGAGAGAGAGAGAAGAGAGAGAAGGAGAGAGAGAGATGGGGAGTGGGCACATGGTACTGGTGGTACCACGCACCACAGCCACAAACACCGTCCTCAGTACCCCCCCACCAGCTGGCCGCGGGCAGAACTCCCGTGGGATCACCATCACAGCTTTACCAGGCACTGGAATTGCAGTGGCTGAACGGGAACGCCGGTGGGGCTGGGAGGAGGAGCCTAACGTGAGAGGCAGGGCTGACGAGTAGGTGGAGCCTGTGCCCTGCGATGGGCGAGACCCGGTAGTTAATTAGCCAAGGCAAAATTAACAAGCATTTGCTCATCCCTGTGGCCGCCCCTCTGCTCATCACCACCACCCCTGGGTGCGACAGTCAGGCAGGGAGTGCATGGGGACTGCTGCCCTTGCATGGATGGGCCTCGTCCTGCAGGTTTGGCGCTCAGCCCCCTCTGGCCCGTCATCATGGAATCATGCAATCATAGAATCATAGAATTATTTATGTTGGAAAAGACCTCTAAGATCATCAATCCAACCATTAACCCAGCACTGCAAGTCTACCGTTAAACCATGTCCCTAAGTGCCACATCTACATGTCTTCTGATTACCTCCAAGGATGGTGACTCCACCACTTCCCTGGGCATTCTGTTCCAGTACTTGACAACCCTTTTGGTGAACAAATTTTTCCTCATGGAGGATGGATGCCACATCCCTAGGACATTGAAGGCCTGAGTGTTGGGGAGCGTGGAGGCGGGTGGCACTGCTCTGAGATGTGAGCTGTGCTGTCTGCATGGGGACAGTGAGGACAGGGAGAGAGGGAAGCAACACTGAGCCCTGAGGTAGCCACCTCAGGCATCATGAGGCTCCAGGGAAGAGGCTGCACCTGGGACTCTGCAGCACAGGAGGCACACCAGAGATGCTGCAGCTTGAGCAGCGAACTGGATGACAGTGGCAGGTCAGAAGGACCCTCCACAATGCTGAAGGGGAGCACTGGAGGTGTTGCCCTCTGTGAGCCAGGAGTCTGGAGAAGTGGTGTTCGGAGGATGGAGGAGGGTTTATGTGCAGGTCAGGAGCCTGGTGGGGTAGCAGGAGGAGCAGAGAAGCGTGCAGCAGGGGTTCTGCCCTGCACTGAGTCTCTGTGGAGTCACTGCGCATCACACCTTTGGGGGCCGTGGCACAGTGCAGTTGGACGTGGGGTGAGGTGTGTGCAGAATGGGAGACGTGCACTGCCCCGGGGGAGGAGCAGCCTGTCCTGGGTGGGCAGCAGCAGGGGTCACCCTGTTTTCATGCTCTGGTGTGCAGCTGCACCTCTCCACAGCTACACCGGCCCGAGCCCCACAGCTGCTGCTGCCCAGCAGCACGGCACAGCCTGATTTCCCCAGGTGCCCGTTCCCGTTGTGCTGACGCACTCTTCCTTGCTCCCAATTCCCAGCTGCCGGCCCTCACCACCGCCTTTCTGGGGCAGCTGAGGGAGGGACGGAGCAGCCGGGATTGCCTAACGTGCAGTGTGAATGTCACCCTGCCTTGGGCACTCCTCCCAGCAGGCTCTTGGCCATGGATGCACCACCATTGAGCAAACAGCCACCCAAAAAGGCATCTCTGGGCCGGAGACACCTCTGGAGCCACGCAGGCTCTGGGGCACTGGGCTGAGCAAGGAGCAGGGCAGCCCCTGCTGTGGCTTTGTCCCTGTGCCAGCGCAGAACTGTCTCTGTGGTGTGCTGTGGCAGTGCCAAGGGAGTGCCACGTCCCGCCAGGTGCTGGACAGGTCTCCAGGGATCACAGAAGTTCCACTCATATCTCTGCCATCCTTGTAGTACTGGGAAGGGACACCCCATCCTTGTTCAGTGGGGCACTCTGTGAGCTGGGTCATCAGCCACCTATAGGGCAAGAGGGATGTGTGCAGGGTCCCCAGGCAGGCTGGACTTGGGGTCCCAGCCCCCTGTGTCCGGAGGTATTGGAATGCCCTTGCTCCATTGCGAAGATCAGGTCTTTCTCTGGACTTGGGGTCCCAGTCCTCTGTGTCTGGAGATGTTGTGGTGTCCTTGCTCCATTTGCCTCTGAAGGGCGGTGGTCTCTGGTGGGCACAGAGCCCCTTTTCTCCCTGGTGCACTGCCAGGCTGAAGATCTCCGTGGGGCCAGCATTGGCTCTCTCCAAGGTGGCACAGGTCACTGCTGGTGGCCTGGGTGGCTCCATGCTGCCCATCTCTGTGCTCAGCCTTGGAAGCTCCTCCTGCACCAGCTCAGCAGTCCCCCTTGCTCACACAAGCCCGATTTAGCTCCTCTAATCTCTTGCCCTGAATCTGTCGCTCCACCCCACTAATGATTTTCTCCTGCTCTTCTCCCAGGTTCCCTGAGTGCATCAGTGCTCGCTGTGGGGAGTGGGGAGAGCATGCATGGGGCTGGCCAGGCAGCCAAGTGCAGGGGCTACCGGGGCCACACCATCCCCACTGTGCCACACTGTCCCCCCGCCGTGTCCCATTGCGCTGCCCCTCTCCTGCTGCAGGTTCTCCCTCGTGCCCCAGCTCCATAGGTGCAGGTGGAGTGCATTGACCCTTCTCACACCAGCACCAGGCTGGTCCAGGGGCTTCCCAGGTTCACCCAGGGAACCTCCAGATCCTTCCAGCCAGCCCTGGTCTCTAGCATAGCTCCATTGCTCCTAGGCTTGCTAAGCCTTTATCACCTCTCAGCTGCATCTCCTGAATTTTTTCCCTGTAAACTGGATTAAATCACCTCTTAAGAACCCAAGATAATCTCCTTTTAGAGTCCAGCCCTCCCTCACTGTGCCAGCACTGCCTGATCCTCCCCACCCAAGCTGCCTTTCGTTTCAAGGTTGGATGTGTCCATCTTGGGCTCCCAGTGCAGGATCTTGCTCCATTTGCCTCCACCTGCACTCAGCAATCAAACTGTCTTGGAACCTTTCCTCTGCCCAGGAAACAGCCTGAACCTGACTGCATTTGAGGGCAGGAAAGGGGGCAGAAACCTCCTGTGTGTGGTGGCCCTGCACGGACCCTTCCTGTGCGAGGAGTTACAGTGGGGCAACATGGGCATAATTTTTCAGCTGATGGTGCATGGCAGTGTTAATGGAGCCCATTGGGAATGGCTGTGCTGACAGTGTCCCTGGTGGCTTAGCATCCCTGGCCATTTATCTCACTGCCTAATTTAATCCCATAATTTGCAGCGCCGTGCCCATGTTTAATGCCAGCTGCCCCAGAGTGGCTCCCACCTCTGCCCCCATCCACCTGGGCAGGGGGCTGGTGTGGCGGCCATGTGCGCCAGGTTCCCATCCCAGGGTCTGTCGGAGCGAGACGTCTGCTCCCAGCGAGCAGGGTGGTGGGTGCAGCTGTCCAGTCAGTCACCTCCACCCCTGCCCTCTCGCCTGCTGCTGGAGGGTTATTTTTGCTGAGGAATGTGCCATCCCCTCGGATTCTGGCAGGCTGCAGGGCTTGTGTTACAGGCAAGAGGCTGAAACCCAGGCCTGCAGCTGGGTAAATATAGCACCAGTGTTCGGGACCGCATGAGGGGACGACAGCCTCTTCCTCCTTCCAGGGCTGCCCAGCACTCCCAGTGCCCTTCCTGCCTCCCAACATCAGGTTGCTGGTTGTGCCCTGGCATGGTAGCACTGGGAAGGGGCTGGTTGCTTCCACCCTGCTGCCTGCACTTTTGCCTGCCTTCCCCCGCAGCATGCAGCCCCTCAGTCCCAGCTAGGGGGTATGCCGGAGGTTGGCAGGGCAGGGATGTAATGCCTTCTGCCATCCCGCTCCATGGCCAGACAGCCAGAGCCAAGGTCACATTGCTGTTTTGCATCCCTGTGTTCTCCGCCTGCAGTGAGCAGTGTGCTCAGGCATCCTTCTTGTGGCAGCAAAGGAGGCGATGCTGGAGAGGACACTGGGGTGTCCCAGCCCTTGGGAGAGGGGGGACAGCGCAGCACTGCTCCTTCACAGGGTTAGAAAGATGCTGTGGCGCTGCCCTGCCCAGTGACAAGGGACATACTGCTGCTGTATTTATTTCCCCTGGCGACAGAGCTACGGTGGTCCCCACCTACCCAGGCTCTCAGCACATCCCCACCTCCCGCCGACCATCCCCAGCAGCTCCAGGAGGTGCAAGCGCATGAAAAATTCATGCCCAGACCTCCTCCTACTCGAGACGCCGCATGCACACACTGCCATCAATTATTCAAGCACTGAGACAAGGGGGCTGCTGGCTGGGGCCAGGGGCAGGGGGCTGGTGCCAGGCCAGAGCTGTGGTGCACAGTCAGGATCTGTGCAGAGCAGCCAGGAGGCCCAGCAAGGCGTGGAGGGCTGTGGTTCTTGGAACAGTGGAATTAATGCTGCATTTTGAGCAGGTGTTTGCTGTCTGTTTGCTTGGGGCCGATGTGTGCCCAGCAGGCAAAGCCGGAGCTGGGTGGCAATGGGGCCACCTGCTCCAGGTCTGCCTCGTGTCCATGCCACAGCTGCACTGGCCGCCATTCCCTGTCCTGGCTCCCTGACCTGCAGAGCAGCAGGGCACTGCCAGGGCTGCCCCCGGGCTGGGGCAGGGCCCAGGGGCTGCCCTGCTTGCAGGTGGCCATCACTTGCCGTAGGAGACCTTCTGCAGTGACTTTGGCTTCGCCCTGTTGGGGGAATTTGCGGGTGCTGTTGCCACTGGAAAGGACTTTTGGTCCCTGCAGCAGGCACAGCCTCTTGGAGGTGACCCAGCTATTCCCAGGGGTGCAGCATCTCTGGGACTGCCCAGAGTCACTCCTGAAGCTTTTGCTAAGGGATGGCTACAGAGTCACAGTTGCAGGGAAGAGCTATGGCCAGTGGGCAGCAGATGTAGGATAATCGGAGGACATACAAGTGACTGTTTTGTCTGGACAAGGGTGGTCCTCCCTGGGGCCAGCCCTGGGGCTGTCCTTGTGGGTGCTTTGGTGACAGCACCCTTGCCCTGGCACCACTGTGTGACAAGTCCAAGCCTTGGTGCTTCTTCCCAGCATCCCTGATGAGTCTTTTAATCCCACTTGAGTGTGAAAAGAAGGCACAAGCTGTGTGTCTGCAGCAGGACCACGTACATGCACAGACAGGGTGAGAGCACCTGGCAGGGAAGCCCTGGGTGCAGGTACCCTGATAGATGAGCCCCACAATTCACCTCTTTATCCAGCTCTGGCTCGAGGGTATCCATCTCTGTTCCCATCCAGGGCTGGGGGGCCCAGCAGAGACCTCTGTCTCTGACAGGAGATTCCCTTAATGCCAGCTGTAGCATTTGTAGGACTTGTCTGACGTGCAGGGTCTCCACGGAAACCCCGCAGCATCACTCAAATTGTGGGACTGACAGAAATGTTGTATAAACAGCTCCTTTTGTACTGGGTAATTTGCAAGTTATTATGCAGCCATGAAAAGCCTCACGTTTGGAGTCATGAGCTGGGAGGGGAAGCGGAGAAAAGCTATAAGGAGCTGCCAAGCATCATGGGGAGCGTGATGCCTGTGAGCAGCTCCTTGCGGAGCGGTTGGCTCCCCAGGGAACAGGTGAGCAGCATGGGGATAAGCGCTGGGTGGGGAGGCCTCCAGCAGCGACCCCACGGATGCTCAGCAGTGGGAGGGGGCAGATCAGAAAGATGGTGAGGCCGGGACCTTGGCAGCCTCTCCAAGGGCCTGGAAAGGGGGCTGATGAATGCTGCGGGGCTTGGTGAGTTGATGAGGCAAGACATCAAGAGCTATGGGGCACCAAGAGCTCTGGGGGGCATGGCAGGCAAGAGAGGACCTGCTGAGGCTGTGGGGCTTACAAATAAGTTCTGGCTTATTTGTAGCATCACCCAGAAAACTGGGACAGGCCAGCAGGGCTGGGGTTGGCCACCTGGGGAAGGGTGTGTCAGGGTAGTGCCAGCACCCCAGGAGCACTTAGAGGTCTTAATGTCCCTGGCCAGCCTCACTGGGGACTCCCACCCACAGCTTCTGTCCACATCCCAGGAGCCCCATCACAGCTCAGTTCTAGGCACAGAGTCCTGCTCTGGGCTGTGCTGTGGGTCCTCACCGCAGCATGAGGGGAGGTCTCGTGTGTGTCATGCCACATGGGCAGGGACAGCAACCTACCTTCCCAGGTCAAGCTTGTCTGAGCAGTCCAGCCCTGCAAACCCATGTGGGTCCTGAGGCAGCCAGGGGGCAAGGGTACAAGGTTTGCCTTGGCACCAGCACTGGGACTGGAGGCTGTGCGGTTTGCCAGGGGGATTGGTGTGAAGGACTGTGCCCATATTAGCTCCTGTCCATGTACAGCTGTGCTGTGACCCGTACCTGTGTCTTGGTAAGGGAATCTTTCTGCATTACCGATGACTGGAGGATGTGGGGGACTGAGCAGAGGCTGGCAGAGCGATGGTGAGCCTGTATCTTGGCTGGGCAGTGCCATGGCACACTGCAAATGTGCTGCTGGGTGCAGGGTTGCGGTAGCTGTGGCAGCGGAGCTGCCCTGTTTGGGAACACTTTGGGGACAGCACACAGAGCGCTGCTGTGGTGTGTTGTTGCTGTCCCCGTTGGTCTGCATGTGGGGGCTGTAGTGGGGGGCTGTGTCCTAAGAGAGAAGCGTAACCCCCGTCCTGGGCAGGATGGGCAGGTGACAGGGAACAAAGGTAAAGCTGCACGCCTGGCAGGGGGCTCGGACCCCTGGGTGCCGTGTAGACAAAGCCAGNCCACCTGTGCCCTGCCTGTCCCCCACCGCTGTCACTGTGTGCCAGGGCTGGCGGGGAGGCGGAGGCGGAGGCAGGCGGGGGAAGGATGGAGGGAGGAGCACTCCAGTGATGCTTCATGCTCACAGCTCCAGCCCTCCCGAGAGCCCAACCTGGCGAGCCCCTTCCTCTCCCTCCACCGTTCCCGGCTGCCGGTGGTGAAGGATGCTCGGAGCATCGCTTGCCGCCGCGACGTGCTGACAGCGGGGACCCCGCCGGGAGCGGGCTGCCGTCCTGCCGGGCCTGAGTCCGTGTCACCGGGCCAGCAGGGCTCTGCAGAAGCATGAAGAAGATCTGGGTGAAGAAGCGTTTCCAGGTAAGGGCTCCAGGCTGCCGTGCCGGCGGGTGCCGGTAGAAGGGGGCAGTGCCGACAGCGCATGGGGATGGGAATGGATGCTGATGGAGATCGGGATGATGCACGGGGATGGAGATGGGAATAAGGATGGAGATGGGAGTGTCCCTCCAGCCCTTCCGCTGCCCCCTGGGGCTCCCCAGGGCTTTGCACAGCACCGGCTTCAGCCCCGCTTGCAGAGGTGCCAGCTGCTTGCCTGGCCTCACCAGCCCGGGCAGGAGGGACAGAGGGCAGGGGCTCAGCACCTCTTGTGCCGGCACCCGGGCTGCGACCCTCGCCGGGGGCTTCCCCCACGCCCTTCTCTTCCCTCTCTGCCCTCTGGAGTCGGGGCAGCAAATGGAGGCTGCTCCATGGCTCCCCCCAGCCCCACGGCCGGTGGTCACGGAGCTGGAGACGAGGCTTTGCATGCGTCATCCCCTCCGCGTCAGGAGCATGCCTGGCACAGGCAAGGCTCCTTCGCGGGCCCGCCGCACGCTCCGCTGCCGAGCAAGGAACAAGGACGTCACTTGGCCTCAGGGGGGGGTGGAGGATGGGGAACATACTTCCAGGAAGCCCCCCGCCCCCAATTCCCCGGGGCACACAAGCCCAGTGCGGGCGCATAGCCTCCCCGCTGTCACTCTGCCTGGTGGCACAGCAGGGACCGGGAAGGGGCTGTCACGCGCAGCCCCTTCCCAGGGGTGCGAGATGCACGACGGGACACAGGTCCGCAGGGACACAGGTGTGAGGGTCCCTCTGGGGCAGGGCGCTGTGCACAGCCTGGCTGCCCCATCTGCATTTGGGGGCAGCCAAGCCCGGGGGCTTGCCCGTGTGGCAGGGCAGGGTCCTGCACCGCTGGCTGATCACGGGAGGGGGATCAGAACAGCCACAGTGGCTGTCTCTCTGCGCCAGGCAAGTCACTCACTCCCTCCTCACCTCATTCCATCCCCGCTCCCTGTCTGCCTGTCTCACACAATAGGCACCAGTGCCATGTGGTGCTGGGCTCCACGTGCCAGGTGGTGGCAAGCACCACGGTCCCAGGAGATCCTTCACTCCCCTGGGACTCCTTGGCCCCATGGCCATGGTGAGGGATGCCCCATGCCTGGGCCAGGGCAGAACCCCAGCCCGGGCAGGTGGATCCACGTCTGGCACAAGGGAAGGAAACAACTCCAGGTCTCACCCAGCTGCCTTGTAGTGCAGGGTTGAAGCTGGGTGTGGATCCCAGCCAGCTCTTCCCTCTACTCCAGGCTGGGTAGGCACAGAGCGTGCTCCTGGGGCTCCACCACGCCTTTTTCCAGGGTGCAAATGAAATCCCATGCAGGAGGATTACCCCCACTCTCTCTGTCCCCTTCGCGCAGACCCCAACCCCACACCAAGCCCTGAGCTGCTTCTATGCCCTTTCCATCTCCTGGCCCGGGGCTGACCCTGCATCACCCAGCACTTGCTCCCTCAAGGGCTGCAGGTGGGTGCTGTGCTCGAGGCAGGTCCAGTCTGCAGGGTGCCCTGATCCTACAAGGTGCCCTGACCCCTCAGGGTGCCCTGATCCCATAGGGACTTGCTGTGAGGTGAATGGGGGCGGGGGGCTCAGCCCCTCCGTAGCTCTGGGCAATGGAGACCAGCCCAGGCCCACTGGGTGCAGTCACCGTATTTGATGGGGAGCCAATGGCGCCTGTCCGTGGGGAAGCCACAAGAGTACCCGATAATGGCACTCAATTGCATTTTCATTTTTTAATGGGGGAATTATCCGCCGATGGTGCAGTTAATCACTCATCTTTCCCTGGCCTGGAAGACAGGCTGCCAGCCAGAACCGGCACAGTCAGCCGAGAAGGGGAGGTGAAGCCTGGCTCAGCCTGAATACAAATGTGTCTCGTGCAGCCGCTGCCCTCTGGCCAGCACTGCATGCAGGCAGGGGGCTGGTGGGAGCCCCTGAGCGCTGCCCGTGTGCAGGGGCTGCCGCTGCAGTGGCAGCAGCTTTGGGGCTTGGGAAATGAGCCTGCTGCCCTTCAAGGGCAGCTAACTGCTGGCCATGCTTGGCTGTCCACCCCTGGTGGCTGTCTGTCCCTGGGGTCTGGCTGTCCGTGACCTGCTTGGGAGCTGGAGGGGTGGCAGGGCAGGAGGGGTTGGTGGAGCAAAGGGCTTCAAGACTGTTGGGTGTCCAGCCCTGGGCTCCACACTAAGGAGACAGGGCATGGGCCATCAGTGTCCTGGGGAGACCCTGTCACCCAGACTGGCTGAGAAGGATGCTCAGTCCTGGCAACCCAACCCTGCCTGTCTGCACTCCACATTCCCGCTCCTGCCTGCCTTGGAGATCACCCCATCCATCTGCTTTCCTGGGATACGGCATCAGCGCACACTGGGTCTGGCAGACAGGCTGCCCTCAGTTGGTCCCTCCCCTGGCACTCAAGCGCCCAGCCCTGGGCTGTAGCGCAGAGGGCAGCCAAGTTGGCAGGGAGTTCCTGGTGCTTCCACCCCATGCTCAGGTCCCACCTGCCTGCCCAGACGGCATGGGTGAGCGCAGCCCCAGTGCCTCCAACCCTGCACCAACAGGCCAGTCCTGTGCTGCCAGGCAGCCTCTGTCTCAACTGGCGTGGCCTCTACAGGGGATGGAGGACGCTGTCCCCATGCTGGGACAGTGGCCATGGTGGAGTCTGGGCCAGTGCCTGGAAGACGTTTTGCTGGCCAAATCCCCGTTCTGGCTGAGTGGCTTTGAAGGAGCTGCAGAGCACTCGGACACCAGCCCAGGCAAAGACTTCGCTGCAGGCTATGCCAGCTGTGGGCACCAGTTCTGGGGCACCTGGGATGCCCAGGGCTGTCACTCTTGGGCATGGGCTGCGGCACAGGGCTGGGGTGCATAGTGCCGTCACCAAGGGGACTCTGTGTGCGCGTGCGCACAGGTGTGTGTGAGTGTGCATGGCTGGGCATGCGCTACACGTGCCCACCTACACCCATCCATCTCTGCGTGTGCGCGGGGGCGTGTGCCTGTGGGTTCGCCGTGGGTGTGCAGCGAGGGTGCATGTGAGCGGTGGCAAGTGTGCCCTGCCCGTGGGAGGGCATGAGTGGTACGACATATGCCGTGCCAGGGTGCGTGTGAGCAGGGTGGGTGTGAGCGGTGCTGCGTGTGCCGGGATGGGCTGCGTGCGTGTGCGTGTGCGCCGTGCCAGCGGCGTGCATGCGTGGCAGGTACGTATCGCCGTGCCGTGGGTAACGCTCTGTTCTCTTTTCCTTTGCAGAAGACCGGCCACTCGCGGCGCTTCGGGCGCTTCACGCATGGTGCGTTGAGTTACCAGGACCCGACTCCCCCCGCGTGCCGGGATGGGGTCCACCACCATGCTACAAGGGGCAGCGAGCAGAGGCTGGGCAGGGTTGGACTGCATCTTGCCAGCCACAAAATAGGGTCCCGGTCAGCCAGGGGCTCACAGTGTCCCCCATGCAACTGGTCTGCTCCTGGCCCTGCAGCTCTGCTTGCTCAGGGGCTGCCATACTGGTGTGGCCAGGATTGGGAATCTGATGCAGTAGCAGTTCATGGAGCAGCTGGTCACGTGCAGGGCTGCAGAGGGGTGGCTTGGAGTAGGGGGAAGCAGTGTGGCCCCCCACACACACCTTAAGAGTGCAATGGAGAGGAGCAGTGGTGGAGCTGAGGACACGTTCCTCACTGCAGGGGTTTGTTGCTGCAGCTTGCGAGGGCTTGGGCAGTGGCAAGGAGGAAAGTCAGTCCTTCCCCGGAAGCATGGCACTAGCTTTCCTGGAATGGGACATTACTGTGATACTGAAATGGCCTTGCCACATCCTGCCCGGTGGGGGGCAGCTCTTAGTGATGCCCTGCCCTGAGAATTTTGGCTTTATCAACTGCAGCTGTGTTGTGGAGCACAGCGGTATTGTACAGCACTTGCACTGGTGGGGCAGGGGATGCACTTGTACATGCCAGGGGGAGGCTGTGTGCACACGGACAAACATGTCCGTGTGCTGCAGCACCCGCAGGAGCACCCAGCTGGGGCACAGACTGGGGCACAGACTGGGAGGGTCCAGCCCCAGGCTGAGATGCGCTGCAGAGCACAGGGATGTGTGGGTACTGCAGTGGTGAGCCGGCAGCTCCAGGGACAGGGGGTGGCTGTCCTGCTGGGCAGGATGTGGCTGTGGCACTGGGAGGGGATGGTGCTGTGCACTGCACAGGTGGGACGGTGTGTGCGAGGAGAGGGTCTGTGTGCAGCACTGGAGCTGTGTGCAGTGAATGTGGTGCAGAGTGGAGACATGGTGGGGAAATGCTGGGGACAAGGGCCCCCCTGCTGCCCCCCGCGTCTCCGCAGGCCGGGCCGATAACCGGGTGTTGATGTCTCTCTCTCTCTTGCTGCCCCTATGGAAGCGAAGTTTTCCGCTCCTGCAGGAAACAAAGCTACGGTAGGAAGACCCCTTCCCGATGCCACCTCTGTCCCCATAGTGGGCCCTGTGCCCCAGCCTGCCACCCTGCCCCGTCACTTCCACTGTCCCCTTGCCCTGCTTTCTTGTCCCCGTGCTGCCTCTGCCAGCTGTGTTCCCACTGCTGGCACTGCCTCCCTTCCTCCCATCATCTGACACTGTTCCTGCCTGCTTTTCCTGCCCTCTTGTGCCTGCCCTTGCCCTGCTGAACTTTCCCACGCCCAGTCCTGCCTTTCCCTACTGGCAGCTTGTCCCTGCAGGTCACAGTCATGCCTCCTGCCCTGGAGCTGCCTGGGCACTGCTCTCCTGCTCCTGGAGCCAATGGGTCTGCAGTAGGCAGTACCAGTGTGGTCTGCTGCCTCTCTGTACCCTCACTCCCTACTCTCCCCTCCCACCCCAGACTCGGAGACAGGTGAGGATGAATCCAGCGACCCCCAGGTGACACAGCGCGGTGATCTCCAGGATGAGACGGCCTTCAGCACCCCCACGGGTGAGCAGGGACACCTGGCCGGCACTGGGCCCTGGCACTGGCTGCTGGCCATGACTCTCCACAAGGCCTCTGCTGGCCAGGCTTTGGGGGTGTCCATGGAGAGGGAGCTGTGATCCACCCACACAAAGGGGAGAGGGCTTGAGGCAGCAGGGTGCTGCTCAGGACGTGCTGGGACACCGCATGGTGGCTCAGCCCTCTCTGAGCAGGGTGCTGAGCTTGTGCCTGCAGGCACCCAGTCTCGGCTCATCCCTCTTCTCTCAGGTGGGTCTGACACTCTCGTGGACGCCTCCATGAACACAACGCCGACCTCAGTGCTGGCCCTGTCACAGGCAGAGGAGCGCTCCAGCTGGTCAGGCAGCCAGCAGACCGTGGTGGAGAAGGAGACGGATGCCAGCCTCTCTGCACGGGGACCCTACCTCCGTCCCGCTGCCTGGCCGCAGCCGCAGGGAACCCCAAGGCAAGCAAACACGCCGGCCCCACGTGGCGCCGAGGTCCGGCACCTGGGCGTGGAGCCGCTGGTGCGGGCATCACGGGCTAATCTGGTGGGCACGAGCTGGGGGTCAGAGGATAGCCTTTCGGTGGCCAGCGACCCGTACGGCAGCGCCTTCAGCCTATACCGAGGACGGGCGCTCTCACTCCATGTGTAAGTAGCCAGGGGAAGCACACGGAGGGAACATCGCGCTGGGGCCATCTCCTTCCAACCCCTGCAGCCATCTCCTTCCCTCCACCTGGGCTTTCTTTGCCTTCACCATCCCAGATGAGGAGTGGGGACTCTGAGCAGCAGACAGCCTGTTCTCGGTGAGAAGGTGGGAGCAGCGCAGGCTGGGGGTGATGTGGAATGGGGTCCCTTTCTGCTGTGGCCAGGTTGAGGCTGGGGGTATCCCCTGTGCCACTGTTTGAGCTGCAGTACCCCACCCCCAAGGTTATGCCATGGGTATTCTCCCGTTCCACCCCACCATGGTGCCCTGCGCAGCTCACAGTGTGGGGAACTGGAGGTGCACAGTAGCGTGGGATGCACACTGGCAGGTGTCTGCCACTCACAGTCCCCGCTGTGCAGGGGTGGCAGCAGGGTCCAGGGACATGCTGCCTCCCCAGGTCCTGCTGATGTGCTCAGAGCCCCCGTCCCTCCCTGCCACCTTTGGTTCCCATACCTGCAGGCCTGCTCCTTTGACCTCCATCTCGCTCTTTTTTTGTTTAAGGCTGCTTGTTCCACCAGAACCTCATCTCCACCTTATGATTTCCGCTCTGCGTTTGCTGAGCCCCTCTGGGGGCAGTGGGATAGGAAGATGTGCCCGCAACAGCATGTGCATGGGCAGGGCTTGAACCTTGAGGACTCCCTCTGGCCAGGCTGCACTGCCTCAGCACACCAGGGCACCCCAGCAAACTGGGTCGCCCCCCCAGCCCCTGGTCCTGTCTGCATGGTGGCCCTGGGGAGGGGACTCGCTGGGTATCCCAGCATCACCCGGCTGCTCCACTTGACTACCCCTGGGCAAGGGGTCCCAGCAGCCCAGGACTCTCACCTAACCCAGCCAGCTCCCAGTGGTCTTGGGGCGACCAGATGCCCTTGCTGGGACTCCTTGAGTCTCCTCGGTCCTGAGGCTGCCCTGACTGTTTGACCCCCTTGCCATGACCCACTGGGCACTGTGTGCAGGCTGGAAGCTGGGATGTGGCCAGGCAGGTACAAGGGCGATGTCTAAGCCATGCTCCTCTGTCTCTGCCCTTGCAGCAGCATCCCCCAGGGAGGCTACCGGAGAGATGACCTCCACAGAGGCTCTGTCTCTCCAAAGCCTGGCGCAGAGCCCCCGAGATCCCCCGCTGCCCTGCCACTGACTGCCAAGCCACCCATCGTCCGTTCACCATCTCCTCGTGCTGGCACATGCCTGCAGCCGCCCACTGGCATCGCGTCCCAGCCTGCTGCCCGTGGCCCTGGCGTCCCCTCCTTCACACCCGTGACCCCTCGCAAGAAGTCCTCAGTGCCGGTAGAGTACCAGGACATCGTTCCTGAGGAATACGAGGAGAAGATCAAGAAGCCCAAGTCCTCTGGGTACTCACAGGGCAGCACACAAGAGTCCCGACCACAGACACCCATGAGTGACACCTCTGGCCGCATCTCCGTCCGGGCATCCCCCAAGCTGGTGCGCGCTGGCTCCAGGATCTTCGAGAGGCTGCAGTACTTTGAGGAGCGGCAGAGGAGCCTGGAGCAGGACAGTCCCTTTCCCGCACACTCCAACCTGCCCCTGCGCAAGACGCGCTCCTTCGACCAGCCTGGCACCGGCTTGCGCCGTGCCAGCACTCCAGGTGGCTCGCGGGAGGACCTGCGGGAGGGCGGCCGCTGGGAGCCGGGCAGCACGGCAGCGTGCCGGCGTTTGGCCTTCCGGCAGAAAGCCGCATCCTTTGACGAGCGGGGCAAGTTCGCCAACCGTGTCTATGCCATCGAGCACAAATTTGCAGAGGAGCTGACCCGCATCAAGCGGACAGTCTCCAAGCAGCAGCTGCGGCGCTCCCAGGAGCTGTGCAAAGCCGGGTTGCCCCCGGCACCCTCACCCCCAGCAAGCAGCGAGCCCCCTGCACCCCGTGCCCCCCGCACCTCTTCCTCTCAGGGCGCCGGCGGACGCAGGGCACTGCCACCCAAGACCTGCCCGCCAGCAGAGAGCACACACGTCATTCAGCACCTGGCACTTTCCAGCGTGGTGNGCGGCTGGACAGCCCAGCTCAGTGGAGGATGCAGGTGCCAGGAAGGGTCTGCAGCAGGAAGGCACTGGGGAAGTGAAGAAGAAGGAGCAGTGGCCGTTGGCACAAGCCACCCCGCATGGAAGGGTGGCCCTCTCGCAGGCGGGTCCCGCCGAAGGCAGCCCGTACCCAGATGGAGGCCCTGCCCGTGGCCCTGGGGCACTGAGCGGAGCTCTGGCTGCCCGACTGGCTGTGCCCCACGGACTGTACCGGCGGCCGGAGACGCCCACAGAAGTGCGGTTCCTGCCTTGGGCAAAGCCTGGGATGGAGCAAGAGGCTTGTCTGGAACGAAGCTGGGCAGGACAGCATGGTGTGGGCAGGGAGGTGGAGAGAAGGCAGATGAAAGTGTCGGAGAAGAAAGAGAGTGGCCGGATGGCTCAAGAAGGCAGGAGCACACGGAGCAAGGGGAAGGGTCGCCGAGCCAGGCCCACCTCTCCAGAGCTAGGTAGGGGCATGGCTTTCTGCCCTGCTGCAGGCACAGAGCTGGCCTGGCCAGCCCCTGGGCGGGTTGGGGGACCTCCAGCCTGCCCCTGGGAGGCATGGGGAGCGCAGGGATGGAGCGGAGGGACATGACTCTGGAGGCTGGGGTAGTTGGCACCAAGCAGTACCATAAGACAGACCAGCCTGGCTGCCAGTTTGCTGGGCCTTGAGGTCACGACGCTTGCTATCTTCTCCATATCTCTTGCCTGGCACAGGAAAGATGCAGCTTGCTGACTTCTGGCACACAGCCCTGGTCTGGGGCACAGGGTACCCATTGCAACTTGTCCTGTCTGGGCCGTGCTCGGTGGTCCAGGCAGGGCATACAGCCCAAGCTTCCCCAGGGGATGCTGTGGTGGCTTGGCTGGGGGAGAGGTGTCCTGCCCATCCCAGCATGCAGCAGTTAGACCAGACCATACCTGGGCTGGGAGCTTCTTCTAGGCTCTGCTCTAGCCAGGGAAGTTCCAGGCCCACATGTCTGAGGCTCCTGGCACAGCCCCAGGACTTTTGTGCATGTGCTGGGGCCATGAGAGGGGAGGGAGCTGGGAGGTGGTTGCTGATGTGTTGGAATACAGCAGCCAGCATCCCATGAGGAATTGGGGGAATCCCTCCAGGGCAGGGGGTGCAGCTGGCTATACAACCCTCCTTCTTCCACACCCCACTGTTACCTCATCTCTTATGCCCTATGGGGATGTACAACAAGCTGTATGCTTCCTGCCCTGCGGTCCCCTGTCTTGTCCCCGCTGCCTGCTCTGTGCCGTGGTGGACCCTGATGTGGCCTTTTCCTCCGCTGCATGGCCTGAGTACCTGCTAATAGCCCAGTGAGCGTGTGGTGCATGTGGTGGCAAGGATGAGCAGTGGCTTGGGAGATCCACTGCATGCGGCCCAGCATGGCACAGGACCCCTTCACTTCACCCTGCTGACAGCCATGGGGCCCATCTCTCCCTGTGCAGAGTCCTCAGATGACTCCTATGTCTCAGCGGGTGAAGACCCCCTGGAAGCCCCCATCTTTGAGATCCCCATCCAGGACATGGCAGTGGTCGTGGGGGCAGAGGTGCTGCTCAAGTGCATTGTCACGGCCAACCCCCAGCCAGAAGGTGAGCCACCCTGGGGCTGGGCGTCAGGGGCACGAGCATGGCAGAGGGACTCTCCGCATGTCCATATCCCACCTGCGCTGTGCGCGTGGGACACCCAACGCTGAGCTGGGTATCTCAGGGGAGGTGATGTGCCCACCCTTGGAGCGCCCCTTCTGCCCTTTCTCCCCTCAGACAGGAGTGAAGTGCTTGGGCACCGCCTGCCAGGACAGGGTGCAGAGGACAGGGTGCCTGCTGTCCCCCAGTGCTGGGCTGGGCTGTTGGGAAAGTGGGAGAAGGGCTACCGAGCCCTGCGCGGGCAGGGACGGGTGGTGCAACCTGATCTACTGGGTGGCGTCCCTGCCCCTGGCGGCAGAGGTGGTGTTGGAACTAGATGATGCCTTCCAACCCAAACCATTCTATGATTCTCTGATGCTTTGGGCTCTGATGCTGGGCTCAGGTGGTTTCCTGGGGGCAGAAGCTTAGGGCTGATGGCCTCTGGGCACGCTGTATCCAGGACGCGCGCGTGGGCAGCTGGGCATGCAGGGCCGATGCCAGCCGCCAAAGCCAGGCAGAAGCCAAGCCGCTTTAATTCCCTCTTCCAGCCTCCACTGGAGGGCAGGAGGATGTCAGGAAGCAGATAGGGACCAGCCACAGTCTCTCCGTCAGGGGGCCGTGGGATGCCGGGTCTGCTCCCCGTAGCAAATGGGCCCTCAGGCCAGGCAGGGGAGCACCTGGCCTCCTCGGGACCCTGCGCAGAGCCCCGGGAAAGCTCGGACTCTCCTGCCCACGCGTGACCCCCGCCTCTGCCGGCAGTGTCCTGGAGGAAGGACGGGGTCCCGCTGCGGAGCAGCACGACGCGCCCCATCAAGGCGGAGGGCGAGCGCCACACGCTGCTGGTGCGGAGCGCCCGGGTGGCCGACGCCGGGCTGTACACTGTCACCGCGGCCAACGAGGTGGGGGCCACCTGCTGCAGTGCCATCCTCAGCGTGCGGCCCGGTGAGTGCCGCGGCCGGCGGATGGAGGGAGACGGAGGGAAGGAGGGAGGCAAGGAGGGAGGCAGACAGGGAGGGAGCGAGGGCTGGCGCCGCGGCAGGCTGGCTGCCAGCTCTGCCGCTGCTGTCACTGGGAAGAAACCGGCTTCCTTACCCTACAAGGCTCTGTCTGAACCAAAGCAGCTGACGTGCTCCCGGCAGCCATGGAAGGATCCTGCCGTGGGGGGAGCGGGGTCAGTCTGTGAGCATCCCCTGGCGCTCAGCAAGCAGCCCAGTGTCCGGCTTCCCCCACACCTGCCCTGTGTTCCGCTAGACGTGGGGGTAATCCAGCCTGCCCTACGACCCGCAGACCATGTGGGTACCCCTGCCCTCAGCCTGCAAACCATGTGGATACTCCTACCTCCAGCATGTGAACCGCGGGGATATCCCAGCCTGCTCCCCAACCTGCAAGTTGTGGGTATATCCCTGCGCTCCACTCTGCTAGCCGCGGGGACACTCCCGCCCCACAAACTGTTAGCTGTCTACCCTGCCTGCCCACCAAGCTGCTAGCCGGGGAGAGCCCACCTCACCCCCGCGCCGCTGGCCATGGGGATACCCAGCCCGCTGCAGCCCCAAAGGCCCTCTCCCCCATTCCAAGAGAGTGTCTCTGGGCAGCAGGCAGACGCTCAGAGCTGCCCCCAGGGCTGGAAGCACCCAAACCCTCCCCGCTCCGTGGTTAG
>VZTD01002597.1:3716898-3789295 GCA_013397725.1 Rhagologus leucostigma
GGGAATCCGGGCGGCTTATGGATGGGAGCGCGGGCTGCTGCGTAAGAGCCACTTGAGCCCTGCTGTCGCCTTGCGGGATATCGCGTCCCCTTATCATCCCGCGGCGTGCTGCTCACCCCCTCCCCCGGCGCGGCCACACACCCCTTCGCTGCCGGCCATTGCCGAGCCGGGATGTGCCGCGGGGTGAGTGTCCACCCCTGTAGTGCAGGCTAGTGGGAAGGGGTGCCCTGACCCGCTTGCCCGGCTCCGGTTGCTGCCAGGTCCTTATCCAGCCTCTTCTGTGCTAGCACCCGCTGTGGAGCGGCATGGGAACTTGTCCCCCACCATCGGCCAGGCCAGCCCCATTACATCGGACGAGGAGTACCTGAGCCCCCTGGAAGAGTTGCCCGAGTCCGGCACCCCCCAGCACCGGCCCGCCATGAAGCTGCAGCCAAGAGCCGAGCATGGGGCTGCCCACGGCTCCCCCGAGACCACCTTCAAGGCTGCACCCACCTTTGAGGTGAGACAACAACTTCCCCAGTTGCACCCTGGTAGTGGGGGTGCAGTGCCTTGTGACTGCAGCGCTATGGTCGCCGGTGCCAGGAGGAGCTGGGTCAGGTCTTTCTACCCCGTGATCTGATGTGGGGTGCTCCCAGCACCTGGGCGGGCTCCACCGCACCAGCTTCCGTGGTACTCCTGTTGTGATAGGGGACACACAGCCCTGGGTGTGGTGGTGGGGGTGCATGGCCGTGTGTGCAGACAGTGCTTGCTGCTCTCTGACCCCTGCTTCCCCAGGTATCCTTGTCGGACCAGTCAGTGCTGGAGGGGCAGGATGTTAGCATGAGCGTTCGTGTCCGTGGGGAGCCCAAGCCCATCATTTACTGGTGAGTCCTGCTTCTCTCTGGGGTCACAGCTGAGCAGAAATGGAGGGCACAGGAACAGTGACCTCTCCATTTGGGGATGGTTAGCATGGAGCTCTCATCCTGAGCAGGGAGTGTTGGAGAGGGGTTTTTTTGCGGACAGCCAGGCTGGGTGTGCAGGGCCAGGTATGACCGTGCTGCTCTGCCTCTGTCTGGAGCAGGCTGAGAAACAGGCAGCCAGTGAAGTATGGCCGCCGGCACCATGTGGAGGAGGCGGAGGGAGTGCGGGGGCTCTTCACGCTGCACATCCTGGCGGCAGAGCACACTGACACCGGCTTCTACACCTGCAAGGCCGTCAACGAGTATGGCACCAAGCAGTGCGAGGCCAAGCTGGAGGTCAGAGGTAAAACTCCCTAAGTACGTCACCCAAGAACCTGAGAAGCCAGCTGGCTCTAGTGCCCTGCATGAGCTGTGGGGAAGGGACCACTGCAGACTCCCCCCTTGGTGGTGAGACCTAAGAAGGGGACAAGCCAGCCCACCCTGTGGTGGCACAAGCGGGGAACAGGAAAGTGGAGCTGCATGCCTGGGGCTGTCTGCAGAGGCTGGCCCTGCAGCAGAAGGCAGGCTGCCTTGCTGTCTTATCCAGATATGCAGCCCTGGGTCCCACCTGTTGCCCTCTGTTCCAGAGCCCCACTGATCTGACCCAGATCCCACTGCTCCTCACAGCCCAGCTTTACCCCACGTCCCCCCACATACCCACTTACGGGACCAAGTGCTGCCCCTGGCTGGCCAGGGAGGGCTTTTGGCCTTGGGGGCTCTGTAGGAAACATGTCCTCATGCTCTGCAGCCTGCTCCCTCCTTGCCCCAGGCTGCCTGCAAGCTGTGTGCCAGGCACAGGGCAACTTGCAGGGGACCCTCCCTGCCCATTTCCAGCAATGTCCCATACACGTGGGACTTGACTGCCCAGTCCCCTTTCCTTGCTATCACTCCCCAGCCTTGCTGTGGTCCTCCTAGAACCCTGAAATATGTGTGCAATATTGAGGCGGGGGGGGAGGGAGCTGGGACTGAAAGCCAGGCTCTGCCTGGTATCCCCAAGGCCAGGGAAGGAGCCTGTGGGGATGAGTGATGCTGCTTCCCTCCTCTTGCCCTTTGCTGTGTGTGCCCTGCTGCCCCCAGCCCTCCCTGCTGATGGCTGTCTGAGCCCCCCCGGGCTGTGCCGATCCCACCCCGGCCTTGGCTGCACTGCTTGTACTCTGCCGGGATTATGCTCCCAGCCTACAGCAAAGCACGGCGGCACGGGGGTGGGAGCGGAAGCCGTCCCAGTGTCCCACGACGGGCAGGAGCTGGGCTGCAGGGGTGATGGCCCAACCCCAGCCCCTCTTGAGGGGCTCAGCAGATGGCTCCGTGCCTTGTTGCCCACTTGCACCCCTCGTGCCGGCGCTGGCATGTGTGTCCGTGCCGGTCCCGTCGCTGCTGCACTAACCCTTCTGCTTGCTGACTGCGGTTTTTGTCTGTACGCAGGGGGAGTACGATAAGGGGGTGCATCTCTCAGAGCCGCGGCTGCGGGGCTCTTAGTTGGACACCTCTTAGGCAGTGGACCTCACCTTGTGTTATTACCTCCTTCTCCATCCGCCGCCTCGTCCTGGACACACCGCGGGGACGCGCGGGCCCTCGACTGCGGGCAGGGGCTCGCCAGATGGCCGGGGCAGGCGTAACTGAGGCGGGGCTGGGGAAGCAGCAGGGGAGCAGCAGGCGCCACCTCAGCCGGGCCAGGGTGCCCATATGATGCTGTCTTGTCTCTTGCTCCATCCGTTTGTCCCTGTCTGCGTGTTCTGCTGCCTCTCTCTTGCTGCCCAGGGAAAGAGAGTGGGGAGCTGAGCCCACGGTTGCTGCCGTGCCAGCCAGGGCTGTAGGGAAGGGGCTGCAGTGCGGTGGCAGCTCTGTGACAGTCACTTTGGAGCATGGGAGACAGGAGACCCCAGGGACCCCACAGGGGAACACCCTGCCTGAGCTGCAGGGGGGAGGGAGAGCATTGGCCGCTTTGACTTCACGGTGGCCACTCAGGTGCCAGCTTGGCCACCAAGAGACGTCCCTTGTAGCCCCAGGGCTTGGGTCCGTCAGGAGCATCCCCTGGCTGTGGGTCTCTTCTCCCCAGGGAGGGGGCTTGACGGCGGGGCGGGCTGCGAGGCCGTGACCCTTTTTTTTGTAGCTCTAATAAAATCTGTTTGGTAAAGCGCTGTGTGGTGTGTTCCTGGCACGGACACCTCCCCTCACCCCCAGCCTCCTCCCTGGCTCAGCTCTGCTTTCCACATCTCGCCTCCCCTCCCACCCTTCTCTGCTGCACTCCCTGCCCGCTGCACCAGGCCCCCTCCCTGCATGAACCACTGCCCTGCACGTACTCCCACTTCATCCCTGCCACCTCTCATGGTTGCTTTTCAGTTGCTGAGATGCGTCTCTCTCTTTCTTTCTCTCTCTCCCCCCTCCCCGGGCAGCTCGCCCCGAGTGCCAGTCCCTGGCCATCGTGGTTCCCCTGCAGGACTTGGTGGTCGGGGCGGGGGAGCTGGCGGTCTTTGAGTGCATGGTGGCCGGCCCGCCAGACATGGACGTGGACTGGCTGTCCCGGGGCCGGCTGCTCCAGCCTGCCCTGCTCAAATGCAAGATGCATTTTGATGGGCGCAAGTGCAAGCTGCTGCTCACCTCTGTGCATGAAGACGACAGCGGAATCTACACCTGCAAGCTCAGCACTGCCAAAGGTAAGCGGTGGACATGCAGGTCCCCCAGGGGGGTTCTCACTCAGGGCTTGGCCCTAGTGGGGTGGATAGACCCCCCTGCCCTGGGCTCAGGGCTCTTGTCCCCAGGGATGCAGCTGTGAGTGCTGGAGGTGGTGGACAGGGGGATAGGGAGTGGTTGGTGCCCCAGGCACTGGGAAGATTTCTCAGGGAAACCTGGGGTGCATCAGTTCTTGGGTTCCAGCACCCTGAGCCCTGCAGCCCTGTCCCATCCCACTCCACTCAGCTCCTCTGCCAGCATGCATGTGGCTCCCTGAAACATGAGAAGATGCAGTTGCACCATGGCTGCACCAGGTGAATGCAGGCTTGGGGTCCAGCTGTCCCTGTCCCCTGGCTCCAGAGCTTCTGGGCACCCAGCTCCAGTACTGACATGTCTCTGCTGGCTTGGGAGGTGGTGAGGAAATGGCTAGGAAATCAGGGCTTCCCAACCTCTCCCACAAAACCATCACTGGTGGCAGCTCAGCAAGAGAAGCTTGGGCCTCTGTCCCATGGCTCTGACATGCCTGTGCCTGTGTATGCTGCCCACAGCCCTGTCCCACACAGAGTCCACTCTTCAGCCCACCTAGGCAGCAGGGTTGGGGGGGTTGCAGGAAGAAGCAGCATTTGCTGCACCCTGCAGCTGGTGCTTGTGCACCCTTCCATAAAGGATGCTGTATGCCTGTTGGGGCTTTGAGGGTAGCAGCAGCTTGGGGCTCAGGGAGGTAAGGGTGTGCCTGAGAATGGTGTTGTCCATCCTTGCCCAGGGTGGGTGACAACACCATCATTGCAAACTGGTCCCTGCTGGAAATCCCCCCACCTGGAGCATCCAGCCTGCACGTGTCCCCACGCTGCTCCTTGGATGCTGCATGTGGTGGCACTACCTGCTTAAGCATCACTGCCCCATTCCCAAAAGGATAGGCCAGCTGTGATTCCCCTGCCCTATGGGGAGGACAGAGCATCCTCCCACCCCACCTTGCTGCTGGCACCTGTACTGCTGTGGAGAGAGGAAAGAGGTGCCTGCTGCCATCAGAGCCCCAGCCCTGGGCGTGGGGACCTTGCCCACATTTGTACCCCCTGCCCTGCACAGGCACAGAGCCTGGAACCCCACACACCTGGGCTCAGCCCCACCATGTATGGGGTATGCTCACCCACAGCTGCACTGGTTGCTGGGTTGCAGCCAGGGGGGTCACAGGCTGCCTCCTGCCCTGCACAGGCATGAGCTGTGGGGGCTCACCAGTGCCTGCTCTCCTCGCAGATGAGCTGACCTGCAGTGCCCGGCTGACGGTGCAGCCCTCCGTGCAGCCGCTCTTCACCCGCAAGTTGGAGGATGTGGATGTGGTGGAAGGGCGGACAGCGCGTTTTGTCTGCATGATCAGTGGGACTCCCCCTCCGACAGTTACCTGGACTCACTTTGGTAACCCCCAAGCCCAGAGAGCTTGCCAAGGGCCCTGCAGGGAGATCCCTCCTCATCTCCTTGGGGGCTGCACCCAAAGGCTGCACCTGGCTGGGACTGGAGGGGATGCTGCTACTGATGCTGGTATGTGTCTCTGCACAGGCCTGCCAGTGCAAGAGGGGGAGAACGTGCGGATCCAGCAGGATGGAGGGCTGCACTCATTGGTCATCGTGCACGTGGGCAGTGAAGATGAGGGACAATACAAGGCAACGGCCAGGAACACCCACGGCCATGTGGAGTGCTCTGCCGAGCTCTACGTGGAGGAGCCGCGGCCATCTGCAGCCTCCCAGATGTAAGAGTTGGATGGTCACTGGAACCTGCTTCCCCCTGCTTGCTCCCCTCTGGGACTTGGTATACAACAGGCTTATGCAAAGCCTAGGGCTGGGGCTGAGCTGGGGGCAGAGCAACATGTTCCCATCATGAGCATGCGTGGGCTCTTGCAGCTCTAAGCTGGAGAAGATGCCATCCATCCCGGAGGAGCCAGAGCAGGTGGAGACAGAGGCAGAGTGCTTCACCATGCCCGATTTCCTGAAGCCACTGCACAACCTGGATGTGGTGGAGTCAAAGGAGGCTGTGCTGGAGTGCCAGGTTGCCGGGATGCCCTACCCCTCCATCACCTGGTACCACAATGGCTCCCGAATTGACAGCACTGATGACCGCAAGATGATGCAGTGTAAGACTCCTCGCTGCCCTCCCACTCCCTGGGGTCCCTCTACACGGGGTGGGAGGAAGGGGAACATCCTTGGAGGAGGCATCACCCCCCAGACCTTTACACCCCATGAGGCAGGAAGGGGAGCTCCGTGCTGCTCAGCTGGTGGGGTCTTACCTGTGTCCCTCTGTTCTCCACCAGATAAAGACATCCATCGTCTGGTATTCACAGCTGTCAGCCACGCACATGCTGGTGTCTACAAAAGCGTCATTGCCAACAAAGTGGGGAAGGCCACGTGCTATGCACACCTCTATGTCACTGGTAAGCAGCAGCGGACACCACTTGGGATGTGCAGCCACTCACAGCCACCCTGCCAGGCTGTGCTCCAGGACTGTCACAAGGTCCTAGGAGAATGGGATTACAGGGCAGTTCAGGTTGGAGGGGACTTCAGGAGGTCTCTAATCCAACCTAAAAGTGAGGCCAGCAGTGCAGTTCTCATCTTGTGGGGTCAGGACCCATGCCTGGACCACTAGGTCCTGCATGAAGCTTGCTGGCAGTGCCAGTCCCACAGGGGCTGGCAGGCTGAGCCCCCACCAGGAAACCAGAAAGAATTGCTGGCCTCATCCATCCCCTCAGCCAGTATCTCCCACAGCGTGAGGCAGATGCCCTGATGAGCTGGGGCAGTGGCCATGCTTACATCCTTGCCCACCTCCCCATGCAGATGTGGTGCCAACCCCCCCAGACGGGCCCCCCACTGTGGCCTCAGTGACGGGCAGAGCCATCACGCTGACCTGGAACAAGCCCAAGTGGCTGGACACTGCCATAGGTGAGGGGGCAGGGTATGGGCAGGAAGATGACAGGGGGTGGGTAATGCCATGATGGGGCGCATGGGGTAGCCCCATGCCAGGGGCTCTGCACTGACCCTCTCCCCTTGCAGACCCAAACTCGGTGACCTATGTGGTGCAAATGCAAGTGCTGGGCACGATGCAGTGGGTGGTGCTGGTGACCGATGTGCAGGACACCACCTACACAGTGCACAGGCTGACCAAGGGTGCCCAGTACCTCTTCCGTGTCATCACTGCCACTCCCAAGACCAACAGCAAGCCCTCCCCACCTGTGGGGCCCGTGCAGCTCCTGGACCGGGGTGAGAAGGGCAGTGGGGAGGGAGTGGGCAGCTGGGGTCGTGGTCTCTGTCCCTTGTCAGGTGGTAAGCTGCCCAGGGCTGGGTGGCATGGAATGGGGAGGGGTTGGTGACAACGCATTTGGCAGGTCCCTACCTGGAGGAGGCCCCAGTCATCCTGGACAAGCCAGATGTGGTGTATGTGGTAGAAGGCCAGCCAGCCTCCATCACCATCACCATCAATCATGTGGAGGCCATCGTCACCTGGAAGAGGTAGGACATGGCACTGTGCCTATTGCCTGCCCCGTGCCTCGCATCGCCCCAAAGGATGCATAAAGAAGGACTTCCACATCACCTCTCCATGCAGCCCACTGTGTGTGCGTGTGGGGCTCCTTCCCTGGGACTGGTCTGTGGATGCACACAAGGGTGATGTCCAGGGCTCTGAAGAGCTGGGCGGGTGGGTTGTAGGGTGCTGTCTGTGGGGTATTAAGGGGCAAGAGCCATTGAGGAGGCAGAGCTAGCAACGGGGTGTGAACACTCTGCAGGGGCTGCGGGGTGGGAACTGGGGCTGACTGTGGGTAAGGAGGTGGTCATGGGGCTGTGGGGCAGGATCTATCAACAGGGCAGTGGGTCTGCCTGTGGAGCTGTGATGTGACAGCCGGTGTACCTGCAGGGGTAGGCAGGTGCTGGGGGAACTGGAGGGCACGTGTGAGATGATGATGCCAGATGACGACCAGCACTGCCTGCGGCTGCTGCATGTGGGCCGGGGGGCTGCAGGGCTGCTGGCCTGTGAGGTGAGCAACCGCCACGGCACTGCCCGCTGCACCCTCCGCCTCCGCCTTGCAGGTAGGTGCCCCTGCACTGGGGGCCGTGTCCCTCTGCTGGGGGGTGGCATCACCCTATGGTACTCCAAGCCCATATGGTGGGGAGGGGCGTTGCCCTGGAGGGTGGCATTGCTCCATGGTGCCCCATGCCCATGTGCCATGGGGGCACTGCCCCATAGCATGACACTGCTCCTCAGTGCTTCACACTCACATGGTGTGGGGATGCCACTCTACAGGGTGGCGATCATGGGGATGAAAAACCATGAACCATGCGTTGGCACTGCTGCCCAGTGTCCCACACCCATGTCTGACCCGGGCAGAGGTGTCCCGTGTGTCCCATGACTGTGCACATGGGGAGGCAGTGCCTCATGGTGTCCCTCAGCAATATGCCGTGGGTAGCACTGCTGCAGGGTGTCCCATCCCTGAGTATAATTGGGAGGCACTGCTCCCAGTGCCCTATAGCCAAGAACCATAGGGGACACCTCCACAGTGCCCCACAGTACCCCACATCCATATGTAACATGCGATGCATTACCACAGTGCTCCATCCTGTGTGCTGTGAGTGGCACTGCCCCACAGTGCCCCACTCCAGTGGAGAACTGCCAAATGCTGCTGCAGACACACGCCATTGGTGGCCTGTAGAGGTGTCCCACTTCCATGTGCATTGGAGTGGCACTGCCCCATGTCACTCCATGCCCCTACCCCTACTTGCAGTGCCTCACAGCTGTACACCCCGTGCCAGTGGCAGGGAGGTGACACTGCCCCATGGTGCCCCATGCCCTGTCTCTCGGCAGAGGCACCGCGTTTTGAGTCCATCATGGAGGACATCGATGCCCAGGAAGGGGAGACACCGCGATTCGCTGTGGTGGTGGAGGGGAAACCGCTGCCGGACATCATGTGGTACAAGGTGGGCTGGGACCCCCCAACCTCTTCCTCAACCATATTCCCACCAGACCAGCACACTTCACTGCCTCACCTGGGTTGCTGCGCTGGTGATCAAGGATGTGTCCCATGCCCTATCCATGGGGAAAGGGTGGTGGGAGTTGGTCAGGGATGAGACAGGACGCCCCCAACATCCCTGCCACCCTCAGGATGGGGTGCTGCTGGAGGAGAGCAGCCACCTGAGCTTCGTATATGAGGACAATGAGTGCTCGCTGGTGGTGCTGGGTGCTGCTGAGCCTGACAGTGGCGTCTACACCTGCACGGCCAAGAACCTGGCTGGGGAGGTCTCCTGCAAAGCAGAGCTGGTGGTGCGGGCAGGTATGGCTGACTGGCTCCCCAGCCCCTGAGGGTAGAGCCTGGGTGTCTGGCTTGCCCCCTGCCAGCCCCTTTCCTTCTCCCAGCCCAGCCCACTGCTGATGCCACCATGGAGGAGGATGCACTGCACAAGGCACGACGCCTGACGGACTACTACGATGTGCACGAGGAGATCGGGAGGTAGGTGGCCACTTGCATGATGGGGCATCCTCGGCACTGCAGGGAGTGGGGTGCTGGAGCCAGGCTGCACCCCAGGCCTCCAGCATGGGGGACTGAGCTCCACTATATGCCAGATCCTGGTGTGCTGGGGCTCCTCTCACCTGTCAGTGGGTGCTCCTGTGCCAGCTAAGGGTGGGGACCTGGGGTGGTCAGAGAAAAGCCAGGCTTGGGGTCTCTCAGGGGATGGTCGCAGAGAGCTGTTGAAGCTGCAGGCAGCTCCTTGCAGAGCGGGTGCCTGTGCCAGCTGCTCGAGGAAGGGGGGTCTCCTGCTCACCCACCCTCTTATCCGCCCTTACCCCCACTGCTGGACTGCAGGGGGGCTTTCTCCTATCTGCGGAGGGTGACAGAGAAGAGCACCCGGCTGGACTTTGCTGCCAAGTTCATCCCTGGGAGGACCAAGGCCAAGCAGTCAGCGCGGCGGGAGCTGCACATTCTCTCTCAGCTGGACCACGAGCGCATCGTCTTCTTCCATGATGCCTTTGAGAAGAAGAATGCCATCATCATGGTCATGGAGCTGTATCCTCTGGGCACTGCTCCATGAGTGCACAGCACCGGGGAGGAGGGGAGGCTTTTGCGGGGAATGGGTGGGCAGAGCGGGTGCAGAGGAGCTGGGTGTGGGGCACAATGGAGCATGGAATTTCTATGCTCCTTGACTGGGGCCCAGCTGCTCTGAAGAAGAGCTGCTGGACAGGATGGTGAGGAAGCCCTCAGTGTGCGAGTCAGAGGTGAGTGAACGCTGTGGGAGCAAAGTGATGTGGAAGGGAGCAATCCTGGGGACAGTGGGGTCTGTCCCAGCCTAGAGATGTGCAGTGCTCGTTGTATCAGGCTACTAAGAGGGCCACAGCCCACATCCTCCTCTGCACAGGGCCAGTGGGTGGCTGACCCATGCTCAGGGTGCCCACTCTCCTCACTCCATCTCTTGCAGGTCCGGTCATACATGCGGCAGGTCCTGGAAGGGATCTGCTACCTGCATCAGCACAGTGTCCTGCACCTGGACATCAAAGTGAGTGCGGGTCTTTACAGACTCCTCCTGCCTGGTGCCTCCAGTGAAGGGCTCCTGATGCACTGGGTGGGGAGCAGTCCTGCTGACAGGGAACATTCGTTTCCTGGGGAAAGCCCCTGCCTCCTGCCAAGCTCCCCTCTGCTCTGCACTGTCCTGTAGCCAGAAAACCTCCTGATGGCAGATTTGAGCAGCGAGCAGATCCGCATCTGTGACTTTGGCAACGCGCAGGAGCTGATGTCTGAGGAGCCACAGTACTGCAAGTATGGCACCCCTGAGTTCGTGGGCCCTGAGATTGTCAACCAGACCCCCGTCTCCAGCGTCACTGACATCTGGTAAGGGTGGCCCTTGGGTGGTCGATGAGCTCCCTGCTATGCCAGGAGAGACTGGGCACCCTGGAGGGCTTGTGATGTGCAGTAACTGTGCTCTCCTCTCTGCAGGCCTGTGGGGGTTATCGCATACCTCTGGTAAGTGCCCTGGTGTGTCTTCGCAGGAGGGACACTCTTTCCACCCCCTCACCAGTTCCAGAGCTGAGGCTGTGACCATGCACATGACTCCTTACAGACTCAGCCTCCTTCCCAGCTGCTCCTACCTCTGCCCTCCCCATGGTGACAGGGCTGAGGTCTGAGGTCCTGTCCTCAGTCTCCTGTACTTGCCATGCTGTTTCCCATGTCCCCATGACCTCAAAGATGGGGTCTGGGGTCCTGTCCTCAGTTGTCTGTACTTGCCATGTACTTGCTGTTTTCCATGGCCCCATGGCCCAGTGACAGTGTCTCCTCCTTGGCAGCCTGACAGGGATCTCCCCCTTTGTGGGGGAGAATGACAAGACAACGCTGATGAACATCCGCAACTACAATGTGGCCTTTGAGGAGAGGATGTTCCAGGGGCTCACCCGCGAAGCCAAGGGCTTTGTCATCAAAGTGCTGGTCAATGACAAGCTGTGAGTGCTGCAGGGTCCCCTCCCCCATACCCTGCCCCTTCAGCATGAGCTTTGTGCTCAAGGGAGGGCAGGGACCCCTGTGCATTGGGGTGCCCAAGGGCAGGCTGGCTGCATGGCTCTGCCGGGGTGCACCATGGGCAGCCAGACTCTCCTGCCCTTCTTCCCCTGGCCAAAGCCCCTGAGCCTGGGTGGTTCTCACCCAATGGTGTCGGTTCACAGGAGACCCAATGCAGAACAGACCCTGGAGCATCCCTGGTTCAAGGTGAGCCTGGGCACGGACCCAACGCCAAGAGGCCACGGGGTTCCCTGAGCCTGCTGCAGGCTCCAAGGGACACCGTTGTCCCCTCACCCCACAGACACTGGCCAAAGGGAAGGTCATCAGCACTGACCACCTCAAGCTCTTCATCTCCCGTCGGAAATGGCAGGTGAAGGCAGGGGCTGGGGAGGGAGGGGGCAGGTGGGATTGTGTCTTGGGCAGGATGGGGGGATGTGTAATGGCAGGATGCTGCCATGCCATGCACCTGGGCCTGATCCAGCCCTCTCTGCCGGCTGCAGCGCTCGCAGATCAGCTACAAGTGCAACATGGTGCTGCGGCCGATTCCAGAGCTGCTGGAGGACACGTCCAACCACCTTTCCATCGCCGTGCCTCGGCACCTCAAGGAGTCACCAGCACTGTCATCCTCCTCGGACTCGGATGACCTGGATGAGCTGCCCTTCATTCCCATGCCTCACCAGGTGGAGTTCTCTGGCTCCCGCATGTCACTCAATGAGATCCCAACAGACGATGAGACCATTGGGACATGCGAGGGGCTGCAGCCAGAGGGGGATGTCTCCGCCATGGAGTGGCAGAGCCAGGGCACAGGGAAGCCCGGGGTGGCCCTGGGGAAGCGGCCAAGGGGTCCTGGGCCACGGCGACCATGTGCAGAGGTGGAGGCACCTGGCTCCTCTGATGAGGAAGCCCCTGAAGCCCAGAAGCGACCAGAGTATCCTCGCAAAGCCATGAAGAAGGGTTCCAGCCTGGAGTCCCCAGGGAGTGCCCGTCGGGGAGAGCTGAAGAGGGGTGGCTCTGCTGATAGCGCCCTGCTGCTCCAACAGCTCCCGGGGACTGAGGAGGGGGCTGAGGCAATCCGGGACCCCCGCCGGGCCCTGGCCAAGGCAGCCTCCATGGAGCTGCCAAGGCGGAAGGTGGTCTGGGGGGAGGACGATCATGCCCAGCGCCTGGAGCTGATGCGCCAGCGGCTGCTGCGGGGCAGCTCTGGGGACAGCAAGGTCAGCGGCCTGCGGGGTCCCCTCCTGGAGACCCTGGGGGTCAGCCCTGACAAGAAAGTCTCACGGTCGGCCCGGCTGGAGGCACCAGCAGTGCCGCGGCTGGTGCGGGCAGCCTCCAGTGAAGCCACGTCACCGCGCCTCCTCCCTGCTGAGTGCCGGCTGCAGAAGAGCAGCTCCTTCAGCCATGGGGATGCTGAGCCTGTGGTCCGGCATCGACGCTCTGGTGCACCCCTGGAGATCCCAGTGGCCTGCCTGGAGGCCCAACGGCTCAAGGAGTCCCCCTCTCTCTCTGCCCTCTCTGATGCTCGGCCCACAGTGCCACCAGACACCCTAAGCACACCAACACCCCCTCCAGCAGAGATCACTGTTCCCCAGGCCCCCCCTGCAAAGGCTGCCACAGGGAGGAGGCATATCCCTGAGGAACACGGCCCACCTGGGGCCAGCAAGGCTGCCACCACCACAGGGAAGAAGTCCATGGACAGGGGACAGGAAGAGAAGACACCCACCAAGGCTGCTGGAGCCATTGGGGAGGGGGCTGCCAGGACAGGAGCTCCCACCCCACCACAGCCCACAACCCCTGGCCCCCAAACCCACATAAAGTCTTCCTATGCCAAGATGATGCAAGCCATGGGAGCCATGCCAGGCGGGGAGCCAGCCACCGAGGAGCCCCCACCAACCACCAATGAGCCCCCACCAAACGTCAAGGAGACCCCACCAACCAGCCCTGCAAAGCCTCCTACGCCAGCACCAGCATCAAGGAGGGAGGTGAAGCCCACCGGCTCCTCCAGCTCCCTGGTCATCCAGGACATCGATTCGGAGGAGGTCTTTGAGGCCAAGTTCAAGCGGGGTCGCGAATCATCCCTCACCCGGGGGCTGAAGCTCCTCACCCGCTCCCGCTCCGAGGACCGGCACCTGGCTGGCCCCCCAGTCTCTGACGAGGGCATCTACCGTCCTACACCAGCGGGCGTGCCCCTGGAGCTGCGCAAGGACCGTCCCACCGGGCTGGCAGCCAAGTCCAAGTCAGTGCAGGACCTGCATGAGGTGGAGAAGGATGGGGGCTTCTTCCGGAGGATGTCCATACTCCTCAAGCGGACCCCGCCTGCTGAGAGGAAGAAGAGCATGGGAGAGGACGGAGGCAGTGAGACCCCATCTGGTGGGCGCCGCTTCTCCTGGAGCATGGCTCTGGCCAGCTCCAGGGAGCGGAGGGACTCAGAGAGCCTCAAGTCAGAGCCGGGGGGTGGTGGGGAGAGCGAGTCACCGGCGGTGGCCGTGCGGAGGAAGATCAGTGCCACAATGGAGCGGGTCTCGGCGCGGCTACGCAGCGTGTCGGATGAGCGGCCGGAGGGCGAGGGACCCCGGGAACTCCGCCGCACCAGCTCCGAGAGTGAGAGCTTGCGACCAGGGCCCGCCCCTGCCCCCGCCCCCTCCTCTGAGTCCCTGCGCTCCGAGGTCAGCACAGGCTCCTCTGCCTCCGCCAAAGGTGAGCGATGAGGGGGGAACCTGCGGGGGACTCCTGCTGGCAACCCATGGCCCAGTCGCTGTGGGCACGGCAAGCGTGGCCGCCATGGCCTGGCCCCGCTCTCAGCTGCCCTGGATGCCCACAGGTGGGGGTGACAGCCAGAAGAGGTCCCGCTGGGAGCGCTGGGGGCTCTCCCGGGGCAAGAAGGAGAAGATGGCCTCACAGCCCAGCATCCCCTCCAGCCTTCTGCGGGAGGAGGGACTCGCCGCCGGCCGGCCACACACACCCAGTGAATCGGGTAGGTGCAGCTCCAGGACGGGATGGTCTGTGCGTATCCCCACCCCAGCCTAACCCCCCCACTCTGCTTTCCAGATTTCCCCCCTATTTTCCACATCAAGCTGAAGGACCAGGTGCTGCTGGAGGGCGAGGCGCTGACCCTCTGCTGCCTTCCTGCTGGCAGCCCAACCCCACGGATCCTCTGGATGAAAGGTGGGGGGCTGCCTGCACTGCCTCAGTGGGTGGGCTCTGGCAGGGCACTGTATCATCCCTCTCCTCTGCTCCCCCTACAGACAAGAGGTCCCTGCAGCCGGACAGTGGGCTGAACGTCGTCTCCTGCAAGGACGGACGTCAGATGCTCACCATCGCCAAGGTCTCCAGGAAGGATGCAGGGCTGTACGAGTGTGCAGCCGCCAACATCCTGGGCACAGCCATCAGCTCCTGCACGCTGGCTGTGGCACGTAAGGAGGCTGGGGGGACCTCAGGAGACAGAAAGAGCACAAATCGGGCACATGGCTGGGGACAAATTGACGCAGGTCACTGGAATACTTCTCTCCACATCTGCAAGAGACTGGGACTTTTCAAAGAGGACAGGCTGGTTTTGCATGAGCATTTCCAGCATCTCTGAGCCCATGCGTTGTTATGCCCTCTCACTGCAGCAGCTCTGCCCTGCTCCTGGCTGGGCACCGAGCCCACACTGTTTGTACCCTTGCAGGGCTCCCTGGGCGGCCAGGCACCCCAGAGATCCCCCAGAAGTACAAGAACACGGTGCTGGTGCTGTGGAAGCCCGCTGAGAGCAAAGCCCCCTGCACCTACACACTGGAGCGCAGACTGGATGGTATGTGGTGCTGCCTCCCATTCCCTGGGAGCCACAGCCAGGAATATGGGCTCACAGAGGGACACCTAGCCAGGACAAAAGTGCCCACTGTCCTGGCTGTCCCCTATGGCTTGGCAGAATCAAGGATGGGGGACAGTGGGCTGCCCCTTTGCCTGGTCTGCCCTTGCCTTACCTTATTCTGCTCTGGCAGGGGAGCATGACTGGAAGATTGTCAGCACTGGCATCGCTGACTGCTACTTCAACGTGACTGAGCTGCCTCCTGGGAGCACTGCCAAGTTTCGTGTGGCCTGTGTTAACAAGGCTGGCCAGGGACCCTACAGCAACCCCTCAGTAAAGGTGCATCTTGAGGCAGCAGGTGAGCAAGCCCTGTCCCGTGAGCGTGGGGCAGCCATGGGGCCACCTGTGGCCTCTGGGGTGCTTTGGGGATCCTTGAGTCGCAGGGCATCTTCCCCACAGGGCTTTGGGAAATGAGGTGCCACTTATACTCCACTCCTAGCTTACCGCCACCTGGCTCACACCTCCCTTTGCTCCCTGCAGATGCCCGAGCTGCCTCAGCCAAGGATGTTGCTGTCCCCATTCCTGAGAAGGTGGCTTCCAGCCGGTCAACCCAGACAGCTGAGGAGCAGCTGGAGCCAGTGGCCACAGGGGCCCCTCCCACCTCGCCGCCACGCAAGCACAAGGGAGTGGTACAGAAGGCAGCTGGAGCAGAACAGGAGGGTGCCTCCCCAGGGGTCCTTCCACCCCCTGCACCCCATGAAGAGGGCATGTCACCAGATCCTGAGCTTCCACCCAACATCACTGTCTACGTGCCGCCTGAGCTGATGTTCACCCCCCCTCGGACTGTTGCCTCTCCTCACACAGACACCCCCACTCAGGGCTCCCCTGCGCCCTCCACGGACACTGCCCCCCCGCCCCAGGCTCTGTCTCCTTCCAAGCCCCCCACCACTTCCCCAGTGTCAACCACGCCCAGCTCAGCCCCCACACAGTCTCCCACCCCTAACACCACACCTGCACGGAAGATGCCTCCTTACATGGTCACCTCCTTCATCTCCATGCCCCCCACATCACCCCCTGCGCTGGAGCCCACCACCACTCCCCCATCCTCCAAAGAGCCCCCAGCTGCCAGTGGGGTCCCAGGGGCAAAAGACAGCACAGCACTGCGGCAGGGTGTCCCCCAGAAGCCATATACCTTCTTGGATGAGAAAGCAAGGTGAGTAGCGGTGGGACAAGATGCTCTGCCAGGGGTGTTCTTGCAGCACCCCACACCAGGGATGCTGAATCCTGCCCTATGCTGCAGAGGCCGTTTCGGGGTGATTCGGCTGTGCAAGGAGAATGCCACAGGGAAGCACTTCATGGCCAAGATTGTGCCTTATGAGGCAGAACGGAAGCAGAGTGTGCTGCAGGAGTACGAGATCCTCAAGGCGCTGCACCATGAGCGCATCATGGCCCTGCATGAGGCGTACATCACCCCCCGCTACCTGGTGCTCATCTGCGAGAACTGTGCTGGCAAGGAGATCCTCTACAGTATTGTGGACAGGTACAGGCGGGCACAGGGCCACCGGGGACAGTTGCTGGTATGGGGCTGCCTGCTGATGCCACTTGCCCCCAGGTTTCGCTACTCGGAGGATGACGTGGTGAGCTACGTACTGCAGCTCCTGCAGGGCCTTGAGTACCTGCATGGCCGCCGCATTGTACACCTCGACATCAAGCCAGACAACATCATCGTCTCAGGCACAAATGCCCTCAAGATCATCGATTTTGGCAGTGCCCAGACCTACAACCCCCTTGTGCTGCGGCAGCTGGGACGGCGTGCCGGCACCCTGGAGTACATGTGTGAGTGGGGCACCAGGGGTGCAGTGGCATGGGGAAGGAGACAGGGACAGAACTGGGGCATGCCTATTCCCAAAGGTGTGCATGTATGCCTATGCTCTGGGGGGCTTGGAAATGGAGAGGAACTGTGTCCTCGGGGAAGGTGGGAAGCCTTTGGGGTGCTAGGGGTATCTGCTGAGAATTTCTATGGCATTGCTGGGGTCAGTGGGAGAGTTTGGGTGTTGTGGGGCAGTTGGGGTGTCCTTGGATGTGCTGGGCTCTGTCAGGGTGCTGCAGTGTCAGGGAGGGATGCTGGAGGGTGCAGTAGGGGAGTGCTGTGGCTGCTGTGGGTGCTTGGCTGCTATGAGTGTTGGGGATAGTGTGGGTGCTGGGGATGCCGGAGATCTGGGACTTCTGTAGGTGCTGGGGATACTGTGGATGCTCTGGGTGCTGGGGCTACTGCAGATGCTGGGGCTGGTGTCTCTGTGTATATGACAGACCTGCTCCCCTGCCTACAGCGCCAGAGGTGGTGAAGGGGGACCCGGTGGGCTCCGCAGCAGATGTCTGGGGCGTTGGCGTCCTCACCTACATCATGTAAGAGAAGGGGTCAGGGGATGGGAACCTTGAAGTGTAATCAGCCCCACTCAGGGCTCAGTGCCATGGAGGACACCAAACTGATGGTGGGCTGAGGGATGCTGTAGCCCAGTAGACCCTTCCCAGCTGGACATGGGGATGAAGACACCCTGGGCAGCTGCGGCTGTTCAAACCAGGGATGGGGGGGAAGGGTGACAGCAGTGCCCTCCCACTGCTGTCCCCCCAGCCCATCCACCCCTTCCACCACCACAGGCTCAGCGGGCGGTCACCATTCTTCGAACTGGACCCCATCGAGACGGAGAACCGCATCCTGGCAGGGCGCTTTGATGCCTTCAAGCTGTACCCCAATGTCTCGCAGACTGCTGCCCTCTTCATCCGCAAGGTCCTCACTGTCCACCCCTGGTGAGTGCCCAACCCAGCCAGGGAGGACACGTAGCCCCAGACTGTGCCTGTGACTGAGCCACATGGCCTCCCTCCAGATATCATCAGTGGGAACCTGGAGTCCATCCCTGCTTCTGGAGAGCTCTGGCATCTCCTCAGTCCAGGGCTCTGGAGTCCACCACTGCTCTTGGAGAGGGCTGGGACCCCTGGGGTCTTGCAGGGCAGGGGTGGTGACTGGGTTTGGGGGGTGGAGCAGCAGTGGGCACCCCCGGGGCAGTCCCTGATGCAGAGCTGGCTCTGCCCCAGGAGCCGCCCCACGGTGAAGGACTGCTTCGCCAATGCCTGGCTCCAGGATGCCTACCTGATGAAGCTGCGCCGCCAGACCCTGACTTTCACCACCAACCGCCTCAAGGAATTCCTGGTAGATCACCAGCGGCGCCGTGGCGAGGCTGTCACGAAGCACAAGGTCTTACTCCGCTCCTACCAGGGCGGCCAGCCACCAGGGCCACAGTAACTGGTGCCTTGGCCACGGCCACGAGGGGCCGGGGAGCCAGAGGAACATTCCATGGGCCACGGTACGGGGCAGCTGAGGAGGAGCCAGGACGCGCCAGGAGGAGTCCATGGACCTCATGTGCTGCTGTCAGGGATGATGGTGGCCAGCAGCGTCATTTTGGCAGTGCCGATGGAGAGGAGGTGCTGCCGCAGCCAGACCAGCAGTGGGGTCCGGCAGTGGGAGGGTGGTGGGAAGCCTTGCTGCAAGGAACAGAGAATGTGGCAGAGGGTCAGCGGAAGAATGGGATGCAGACGGGGGGCAAGGGAAACCCCAGGTGGGAGGGGGAGAGCTGGCAGTTTCCTGGCAAGCCCTGGCCACGCAGGTCCCATCAGCCGTGTGCCTTACGCTGCAGCCTGCAGCTGCCCCTGGCCACGGTGTGGCAGTCCCTGTGCTCCCCCTGGTTTGCACACCAGCACCAGAAGACTGAGGTTGCTCCAGTGGTTGCTGCAGAGAGGGGCCTGCTCACAATCCCCTGCCAGCCGGCACAGCCCCAGTCCTTACAGCTGGGAGCGGGGACTGCCAGCCCCCACCTTCCGCTCCTCCCAGCCCTGGTCCTGGCAAGTGGGTTTGTGGCTCCAGGACCGATGCCGGTGCCTTTCCTGGGGCTGTCGGCTGCGCCCCATGCCAGGGTGGGGGACTGGCAGGCACCCTGTTTTCGCAGGGGGGCACCCAGGTGCCACGCACACCTCCTGTGTCTGCTCAGGCCCATGCTGCTCGTGCTCTGCCCACCCAGCTCCGGACCTTGCCCTGTACCCCACCACCAGCCCACCCACCTGTCCCCAGACCCCTCACACCTCCCACCTGACCCCGAGGTGCCTTGCCCTGCCCTGTGCCCCTTCCTCAGCCCTCCCTGGCTGGTGGGACGATGTGGAGTGCCCTGAGCAGGGGGACAGGAACAGCAGTTGAGCACTCACCTTCCTCATGCTGCTGTAGTGATAGGGCTTTATTTATTGACTTTGGGGAGAAGGCGTCTGCTCATTCCTGTCCCCATCCCTGTCCCCTCCTCTCTGCCGGGCTCCGGAGTTGCCAATGTCCCCATGGTTTGGAGCAAGCAACATGCCAGAGCAGCAATAAAGACCCTGAGCAGCCCCTCCAGTTTCAGTGCCTTGCTGGGAGGGGATTGTGCAAGTGTGAAGTGCAGGTGCAGCGCCTGGTATCTCGGGAGGGTCCTTGCCCCATACCTAGGGACCAGAGTCCAGAAAGGCTTCCATGTGAGGCTGGGCTTCCATGTTGGAAACCTGGTGAAAAAGGCAGAGAAGCTGTCAAACACTGGGGCGAGCGCAGCGGGGCTGATTCACATGGCCCTCACGTCATGGAGTGAAAATACGGAGTGCCAGAGCGCCCGATGGTGGCTGGGACAGCGGGACAGCAGGGAAGGGCTCCTGCTGCGGGCATGGCAGGTGCCGGTGAGGGACCTGATGCCTGGCTATAAATATCCGCTACCCATATGAGGCCGGGCCGTGCCGTGGCGGGAGGGACTGCTCCGGTTACAGCCCGCCGGCCCTCCCAGCTGCCCTGGCTGCACCCACCAGCCCCTGGGTGTTGTGCCTGCCGCTGCGGGCACGGCACACGCGTACAGCCTGGTGCCTGCGGGCAGTCGCACGCTTCCCGACACACACACAACGTGCTTACAAACCAGTGCCTGCCGCACGCCCGTGTCTCCAAGGGCGTGTCAGAGCCCATGGTGACCCCGCCCTGCGCACCGAAGCGCTGGGGCACACACACAGGCACAGCACTTCCGCTGCACGCTCACGCTGCCCTGCGCAGACCCACACGGCTACGGCCGCCCTCCGCACACCCGTATGGACCACCGCACACGCGTATGGCCACAGTCGCCCCCCGCACTGACCACCTCACACCCGCGCTGACCATGGCCGCCCGCACGCCCACAACCGCTCCCCTCACGCTGCAGGAGCCTCACCGCGCCCGCGGCGCCCCCTGGTGGTGGGCGGTGCCGGCAGCAGGCCCGGGGCGGCGCTGACGTGTCACAGCCACGTGCGCGGAAGTGGCGGCGGGGCCGGGCCGCGGTGCGGGGCTGGGTTGCGGAGCCGGGGCTCGGTGCGGGGCTGGGTTGCGGAGCTGGGTTGCGGAGCCGGGTTGCGGAGCCGGGGCTCGGTGCGGAGCCGCCGGAGCGGAGTCGAGCCGCGATGCCGCTCAAGGCCGTCATCCTCATCGGGGGCCCGCAGAAGGGTAAGTGCGCCGGGCCCGCGGGGTGTCTCGGCGGCGCAGTGCCCCGCCGACCACACTCTGCTCCACAGGGACCCGGTTCCGGCCGCTGTCCTTCGAGGTGCCTAAGCCGCTCTTCCCCGTGGCCGGGGTGCCCATGGTGCAGCATCACATCGAGGCCTGCGCCAAGGTACGGGGGGCCGGGGGGCTGGCGCTGGGGCCGTGGAGCCAAGGGCGAAGCGCCATCCCTTTGCTTTCTGCTCCCTTCCTCCGTGCCCCCCCAGGTGCCCGGCCTGAAGGAGATCCTGCTGATGGGTTTCTACCAGCCCAACGAGGCCCTCAGCCGCTTTCTCGTATCGGCGCAGCAGGAGTTCAAGATTCCCATCAGGTGGGCAGGAGCTCTCACCCCTGGGGCACACACAGTGGCGCAACCTGGCTCAGCCCTTCACCTGCCTTCTCCAGGCTGGCAGCCCCCAGTCAGCGCTCTGGCACTGGGCAGCTGGGCTCTGTCCCACCGTGGATGGGCACAGCCAGGCTCCCCCATTAGTTCCGCCACCTTTCCTTTGCCTTGGGCCCTGCCCTGGATGGTTTCTGCTCCAGAGATGCCTCTCTAGCACAGCTCTAAGCTGCCACAGCCTCCTTCTCTTCAATGCCAGCATGAACCCCATCACTGCATGGCAGGATTATGTCTCTCCAGTCCCTCCCAACCCTTCCCAGCCCTGCTGCCGGTTGGTGCCACTAGGCACCTGCTTCCCTAAGCCCTCCCTTTTCCCTGCTTGGCTTGTAGGTATCTTCAGGAGTACGCAGCCCTGGGCACGGGTGGTGGCATCTATCACTTCCGAGACCAGATCCTGTCAGGTGGTGCTGAGGCCTTCTTTGTCCTCAACGCAGACGTGTGCTCAGAGTTCCCCTTACAGGAGATGCTGGAGTTTCGGCAGCAGCACGGGGACGTGCACAGCTTTGTCATTCTGGGTACCACAGTGAGTGGCAGTGCTGGGGAGCAGAAGAGCTGCAGTGCTCTGCCGTGGGCTTAGAAGCCAGCAGCTCCTGTGGTGGGTGGGTCCCAGAGTGTGAGGTCCGGGTTTCATCTGCTCTGCCTCTCTGTGCCTACTGCTCCACCATTGCTAACACTGTCCTTGTTTCTTAGGCCAACAGGACACAGGCACTGAATTATGGCTGTATCGTGGCAAATGCAGACACACAGGAGGTAGTGGAGGGTCTTGGGGAGTCAAGCACAGCGTGGGCAGCAGGTGCTGTGTTGCCTGCATGAGTGTTTGTTCCCAGCATGCCACAGAGGGTGTGATGCTGGGTGGAGGGACTGCACCCTGGGATTCGTGTCTCTTCCCTCGCCTCCAGGTTCAGCACTATGTGGAGAAGCCTAGCACGTTTGTCAGTGAGATCATTAACTGTGGCATCTACCTCTTCACACCTGCCATCTTCCAGCACATTGGTGAGGTCTTCCAGAGGAACCAGCAGGAGCTAGCACTGTGAGTGCCTCACTCTGCTCAGTGTCCCTCCCACCCCTCCCTGCTTCCCGGGGCTGCAGCAGCACGCTCATCCTCCATTCTTTCTCTATCTTTTCTCCTCCTCTGCCATCACTCACTTGTTTCCTGGTCCTGCACCAGCTGTCCTTACCTTGGGTAAGTCTCCCTCTGTGTCTGCACTGGCTGCTCTCTGGGCTGGATTGGTCCTAGTGGTAATGCATGCTTTCCCTCCCTTCTCCAGGCTGCTGTTTCCTCTGCTCTGCTCCTGGTCAGCTTGAAACTTTCCCTCTCCCTTCCTCTCTTCCCACCCCATTCTCATTCAGCTCTGGACAAGAGGCTGAGCAAGCCTTTCACCTGGGAATGCTCTGCTCCCCTCTCCAGCTCTTTGCACCAGCCAGCCTCTCACCTCACATCTCTGCCACCACCCAAGCTAAAATCCAGCTGTGCAGGCTCTGGACTGGGGACAGGATCATACACCCACCTGGACTAGGTGGGGCTCTTGCACCATCAACTTCAGGCTCAGAGCTTATTTTGGCTGGCAGAGCCCTGTTCCTCTGTTGCTCTGGGGCTCAGTGGGGCTGTCCCAACCTAGCCTGACAGCTGGTGCAGTCCCCACTTTCGGGGAGAAGTGCATGGCTAGGTAGGAAGCTGGGATTGTCAGAGCCCCTGCATTTGGGGAGAGTAGGTCTGCTGGGGTCCTCGGCTGAGGCCATGACTGGGGTGAGTGTCTGACAGGACTCTTGCTTGCAGAGAGGAAAGCTCCAATGGCTGGCAGCGTGCAGAAGTGATCCGGCTAGAGCAGGACGTTTTCACAGCCCTGGCTGGGAGTGGCAAACTCTATGTCTACAAAACTGATGGCTTCTGGAGCCAGATCAAGTCAGCTGGGTAAGGGCTGGAGCTAGAGTAGGTGCAACACGAGCACCAAGTGATCTGTACCAGGGATGGGAGCGGAGACTGCTCAGGCAGCACCCTGGGAGTGGGTGGGCGGTGCTGATTTTGGATCCTCCTCTGCCCTGGTAGTGCCGGAGTGACAATAACAATCTTCTGGCTTTTCCTCCTCCAGCTCTGCTATCTATGCCAGCCGCCTTTACCTGAACCAGTACAGCAAAAGCCACCCAGAGAGATTGGCCCAGAACAAACCTGGAGGCCCTGTCATCCGAGGTACCTTTCTGACACCCTAATGCTTTTGGGGCTGCCTAGGGAGGCAGAGGGACCCATGAGTGGGACTTCCCCTTGTCAGAGAGGCAGGTGCTCCTGTGAGCTGCCTCCCCTGAATGCACTGCCTTGTGTTGCAGGGAATGTGTACATCCACCCGACAGCCTCAGTCGACAGCACTGCAGTGGTGAGTGCAGGCTGGGGAGGCCCTGGGGCAGGGACACACTCAGGGGTGCTGAGGGTATCGCTGTCCTCCTTGTCCTCATCACCTCCCTCTGTCCTCACAGTTGGGCCCCAATGTCTCCATTGGGGAGGGTGTGACAGTGGGTGCTGGTGTGCGTGTGCGAGAGTCCATCGTCCTGCACGGCGCCTCGCTCCATGTAAGTAGGGTCTGAGGGAGTAGGTGTCAACCCCCACCCCTTGCAGGGAGGCAGCAGCACCCTGCATTCCGCTCTCCTTCACTTCAGGACCACACATGTGTCCTCAATACCATTGTGGGCTGGGACAGCACGATTGGGCGCTGGGCCCGGGTTGAAGGAACGCCCAGCGACCCCAACCCCAACGATCCCTATGCCAAGATCGACAGCGAGACCCTTTTCCGGGATGGGCGCCTCACACCATCCATCACAATCCTGGGTATGTCTCTGCTGCATGGAATGGCCCTGGCCCTGCTCAGCGAGGCAGCTTCTCCCCTCCAGCTAAACCCTTTGCACTGTCCCCGCAGGCTGCAGTGTCACCATTCCTGCTGAGGTCGTTATTCTCAACTCCATTGTCCTGCCTCACAAGGAGCTGAGCCGCAGCTACAAAAACCAGATTATCCTGTGAGTCACAGGCAGCACCAGCCACCCTCTTCCTGCTGTGCCCCACAACAAGAGCCTGCACTGAGTCCTCATGTCCTGGGAGGTTCCCAGCACCCCCAGAGGGGTAGGTGCAGGCCAGGAGCCCTGCAAGTGCCTGACTACTGCTCCAGACAGACATTAAAGCTGATGAGCATCAGCCTTGCATGCTTCTCTTGCAGCCCAGGGACCAGCCCTGGCCAGGGTGACAGCTTTGGGGACAGTACATGGCCCCGGCACCAGCCTCCGTGCGTACGCAGGGAGCACTTGCTGCCTGCAGTGTCCTAGGTCCAACTTAAGGGTGTTTCTCCACCAAAGGGCACTACCAGCACCACCTTGCCCATCCTCACCAGGCTCTCCCCACACCATTTGCTGTCTGCAACTCCCTGGAAGGTCTTGGCCCACCTCCAAGACCTGGGAGCTTTGAATGCGCCTGTCATGTGTAGGCAGCTCACCCCACAGGAGTAATCTGAGGCTCCTGATTTCAGCATGATTGCAACAGCCTGAGCTGGGCTCCTGCCTACTGCTGGGAAAACAGCAGTGCCAGTCTGTCCTAAGGGCACTGGCACACACATGAGGGCTGGGTCGGACTAGCGGCCTGCTGGCCCTGGAGGGAGCTGCAAGAACTCCCCTTTCCCCAGTACCACCTCTGCCCATGGGCTCGGTGCGAGCCAGGAGAGCTGCCAGCCCTACCAAGCCTGCTCCTGTCAGGTTGAGACCTGTGCCTGCTGCCTAGGCAGGGCTCAGAGTAAGGGCAGCAAGCCTCTGCTACCCTGGTGGGCCAACAGCCTCCTTCACACCAGCATGGCTGGAGCTTGGGGGGGCTCACTGCATATCTCCCCGTGTCACCAGCCACATCCACTGGGCACCAGAGCAATCAACTTATGTGTGTGCAAGTGGCAGAGATCTAGTACCTCACTTTGCCTCAAAAACCAGATTTTATGGAAGGCAGTTTCCTCCTGAGCCTGGCACGGATTGTCTACAGTAACCAACGCTGCCCTTTATCCTTTTACTTCCCTGGTTTTGAACTCTGTGCTAAAGCCCTGCACTCCACCAAGGGCCCCATCACGCCTCTCACCTTCACAGCAAGGCACTGCATTAGGTATTCTCCATCCATCCAGTACTATCCCAGTTCGATGGATTTGGAGTAAATCCTTGCTCCCAGCCCTGTGCCTTCCTGTGCCAGTTCTCCTGTGGTCCTGGGGTGGGGATTAGCTGTTCCCTAGCTTTAAGCACATTAAACTCCTTCAGTTTTGCCTCTGCCTTGGATGTGTTAATTTCCTTGCCCTCTGGTGTACACTCCTGCACTGGGGAAAACTGAGCCAAAGTACTTACTTTCAGGATTGCACATGAATTTTCTCGCATGTGCCCCATCTGGTCTGGCTTTTAGTAGGGACAAAGGTTTATTGGCTGCTCGATGTGGCCCAGGGGCAGTTCTCATCTGTTGTGTAATGCCTCTTTTCCCTAAGGTCCTTCTGCACTGGTTGCCCCTTCTGCAGAGTTATCTGGGGGACAAGCCCTTCCTGGGACCTTGCTCCATTACAGCATGATCCTGCTTCCCCCTCTTGGAGGGAAAGAGCTGTACATCTCAGCCCTGCTTGGGCTTTGTGCGCCTCTAGCACTGCCCGGGCTGGAGGGGAGGAAGGAGTTAAAGAGGCCTCCACTGAGGTGCCAGGAAGTCTGGAAACACTTTAAGGTTGTCCTGCCCTGAGCAGCAACAGCTCCAATTACTTGAGGCCAACATCTGGGCTCAAAGAGGGGCCTCCCACATCGGGGCTCCAGAGCAGAAGAAGAGGGCTTCAGCTCGGGTGGGAGGGGGCTCTGCCTGCCCTCCCAAAGCAGAGGTTCTGTGGAGCATTGCTCAGCTCTTGTCTGCTGCTCGGCCAGACTCCGGTGAGCCCCAACCCCTGGCAGCAGCAGGGCGGGACAGACAGCAGCCACAGCCAGGTGTGTTTTGCTGCAAACATTTAATACAAACCTGATTCAAAGTACAGCGCTAGGGCAGTGTCCCTGCCACCACCGCTGGACAGAGCCAGCTCTGCTCCCCAGTCCCCAGGGAAGCAGAGCAGAGCTCGGCACTGTCACCCTACAGGCAGCTGCCTGGTCCCGCAGTCTTCGCTCCTCCTCCAGTGCCGGCTCCGTGTCCCGAGGGAGCACTGCTGCAGGCTACACAGGAGAAGGGAAGAACCGGCCCACCTTCCTTGGGGCCGGCCCCTGCCTGCGTGGGGAGAGATGAGTCAGGGGTACAAAGCAAGCTCCCCTGGGCCCCCACCCACGCCCGACAGCACTCACGGGGGCCGGGTGGCCGTGCCCACGCAGCTCCGCAGGGTGCTGGGGAGGCAGCAGGTGCCAGCTGGGCTCAGCTGGCCTGGCTTGGGCTCCGGGGAGGCAATGGGCTGGAAGAATGGTTCTGCAGGACAGAGTGGGGACAGCTATCTCACCCCAGCCATGGACAACCGGGACCAGGAAGCCAAAGGCCAGGGTGGGTGGGAGCTAGGGCTCCTGTGCTCACCACATTCACGCCTCGGGGCTGGTATTGGCACCAGGTTCTCCTGCTCTGTCCCCACAAAGCCTCTCCAGAAGCTGGGTGGCAGGGAAAGGAGACGAGCCACCACCTGGGCAGAGAGAGGTGTAGGATGGGGACACTGGCAGTGCCCAGGGTACACCCCACACCTCAGAGACCCCTCACCTTGCACTGCCGTGGCGTGTCCTCCATGATGGCGAGCGGTGTGGGGTTGGCTGAGCTGTGTCCCACCAGCGTAGGGCCAAACACGCGGGACAGGTTGAGCACATCCATCTTGCAGTCGGGACTCTGCGACACCCTGCAAGGGGGGACAGAGGGCGTGAGCATGCTGCCCGGCCCAGGGGCTCCTCATCCGCAGCTTCCCCGCTCTAGGGCACAAAGCCTGGGTGAGGGGCAGAGAGCCAGGAGGTGGGGACAGACCCGTGCCAGGATGAGCCACTCACCTGAGCAGGTGCAGCATGAGGAAAGCCAGGGTATCCCTGTTGGCTGGGGGCAGCTTGCTCACCACATGGCACAGGGCTGTGTCACTGGCAGCATCATCAGGGATGTCTGTGGCAGCACCAGGCAGCAGTGTTAGGGGAGAAGCAGTCCCTTCCCCCTCCCTCACCTTGGGACCCCTGCTCACCAGCAGCCCTCAGGAAGGCAGGGTGGAGGCTGAAGGTGACCAGTGGTTCCTTGAGCCCCCGCAGAAAGTCCTTGAGCACCCCACACACCACATGGATGTCAGTCACGCCGCTGAGGGCAGGCAGCACACCCCCAGCCCGCAGCAGCTTCCGCTTCCACTCCCGCACCAGCTGCTCTGCGCCTGGCACCCGGTACAGGCCTGTCTGGGGCACAGGGAAAGGGGCTCAGCCCCGTGGGAACCACAGCATTGCCGCCGTCACCATCCTGGCCCCTACCTCTGTCAAGCCTCGCGTCTCCACCTCGGTCACACACTGCACCACCAGCGTGGGCACCAGGGGTGGCGTGGAGGGTGCGAAGTCAGCCAGCACACCCTGGGGAGAACAATGCCAACCTGTGCTGTGCCCTCCACCCAGCCCTGCAGCCAGGGTGGGCAGAGGCCCAGCATCCTAGGGCCAGTAGCTCCAAAGCCTCATGGGGACATGGAGAGACCCCAAGCACTGCTGTGCCCCCCTCACCTCACGGGGCCAGGCGTGGTGGTGAGGCCTGGGTACACAGAGGCTGGGGCACTGCTCCCGGCACTTGGTGTGCAGCAGCAGCTGGCACTGGCAGCACTTGATGGCAGTCTTCCCAAAGCGGATGCGGGAACCACAGACACCACACGGCTCAGGGCGGATCACCTGGAGAGGGGGAACAGGATCAGGGGCCCCCCTTCTTGCAGATACCCAGTACCACTCCTTTATCTTCTCCCAGCCAGGTCCCACTGTCTCCATCCATTCCCCCTGCAAGCAGAGCTAAGGGGTTGGGGGATGAAGGACAGCCTTGCCCCTCATCCCATAACTCTCTTCCCTTGCCAGAGGACAGAGAGGCTGGGTCACGCACCGTTTTGGAGGTGAACTTGTGCTGGACTGGTGGGAGGCTCTGTGGAGGTGAGGGGAAGGGGGCTGGTGCTGGCTGCCCCACTGAGCTGCCCTCAGTGTGGCTCTCCTGCCCTGCGGCATAGCAGCCCAGATCTTCACTGGTGCCCCACACCGTGGTCAGCTCTGCAGAGGGAGGAGGCAGTGGAGGGAGACCTGAAAGGCAAGTCACCCCATCTACCAGCTAGGATGTGGGGAGGCTTCCCACCTCCCAGGGAGTCTCTGCATGAGACAGTGGCATTTGGCACATCCAGAGGGCCCCAGCACCGCCACGGTGGGGAGAAGCATCCCCCAACAGATCCCCTCCCTTCCCTGTGACAGCAGCACCTTGAGGCTGGTCCCATACCACGCGCCAACCCCCTTCTCAGCCCTTCCTGTGACCTGCACGTGTGGAGACACGATGTCCCTGGCGAGAGCGGCGTTGTGGCACCAGAACAGCAGGCAGGAGACTGTCAGCAGGGCCCGGGACCTCAGCAGGAGGGGGCATAGAGGGGACACTCACCTGTCAAAATGGGAGACCCATAAGGCATGTGTCGGCAGCCCCACAGTTCTCCAGTATCTCCCACATGATCTCTGCTCCACCTGATCCCCATCCCTGTGGTCCTGCACAGCCAGGGATGCTGCCACCATGGGTACAGGGGGAATACAGGCTTCAGGGCCGTGGTCCAGCATAGCCAGGGATACTGTCCCCACTGGGACCAAGGTGATACAGGCTGAAGGACACAGGCACCCAGAGGAGAGAGCTGAGCACTGTCCCCACAGCATCCACAGGACTGAAGGCTGCAGCACTGCCTTCTGGCACTGGGAAAGCCCGTGCACCCCATCCCTGCCCAGAGCATGCTGGGGTCTCTACTCACGGCATTATGGGGTACCACAGAAGAACGGTGCCGCTTCGCCATCACCACAGGGCCAACCTGAGGGGCCAGGGACACACGCTGGAAACAGAAGATAGTGTGAAGAGCAGGCAGAGACTCCTCTCCCTGACTTTTCCCCACATCCCAGAGTACCTAAGCCAAGTGGCCTCAGCCCAACAAAAAGTCCCAGTCTCACCCTGCACCCCAGCATTGCCTACCCCACACCAGGCATCATGGAGACCCAGGCTTCCCCACTGGGTCAGAGCCAGCCCTGGGGCTGGGGGAAGCCAGGTCAGGCCTGCAATGCAGAGGTGCGAGCAGAGCGGGGTGCGGGATGCCCGCACACGGGGATGAATTATTGAGGAGCCCAGCTGGGCCACGGTGGAGCGTAATGGAGTTTCTATTGATCGTGGGAGGTTTGCTGAGAGACGATGCTCCCAGCCCAGCATCAATAAATTAAATTCCCTGCCAGGCTCCTTGCAGCCTCCTATGCTGGGATGGAGAAGTATCTGGGTGTCCTCACCTTGCATGGCACAGGGCCAGCACCCCAGCCTGGGCTGCACGCTGGGACCTGGGTGGGCAGAGGGACCCAAAGGGCACATTGCAGGAGTGTGATCAGAGCTGGGGGATCCTCACCCACACAGGAGCACAGACTCCACCTCAACACCAGCCCCCAAAACTGCTACATCCCAGCATTTCCTCATACCTGCCTCTCCGTAACTTTGCGCTTCAGGGTCCGCACCACCGTCATATCAACATCCTGAAAGGCAGCAGAGGGTCTGGGGCTGCATCAGGCCAGGGCCATCCCCAGCATTCATCTCCAGCTCTGATAGCAGCCCCCCAACTACAGATATACAAAGGGGCTGTGCCACTGCAGAAGTGGGGCAAAACCACCCTCTCACTGCTGGGGTGAACCCTGAGACTCACAGCAGAACACTTCTTACCACGTCATCCTCAGTGCGGTCATAGCTGATATCTGAGTGGGACAGGAGGGACTGGCACGACTCGTCCACTGCAGATGACCTGCAGAGTGAGCTCAGCTGGAGCAATTCCCCCCTCAGCCAGCACCTACTCGTGCAGCTGCTCCTGAGAGCCCATAGCTGACGCCTCTGCAGAGCCCAAGCACCTCCTCGCCCAGCCAGCCCCTCAAGCCCAGCAGTGCTGAGGGGGAGAGGGGCACAGCCGACCCCAGGGCTGCCCGAGGGGCCGGGGTGAGGACGGCCACCTCTGCTCACCTCCTGACGGGTGCCAAGGCTGCCCCAAGGCGCCGGCCAGCCAGGGCACTGAGAACGGAGCACTGCTCCCTGCTCAGTGCCTCGCTGCCCCATGGCTCCCGCATCAGCAGCTCGAGGACCAGCTGAAGTTTGCGCTCCTGCAAGTGAAACAGGGTGGTGGTGAGCGGCTGAGGTCCCCGCAGCCGGCCCCGCAGGGTACCCCTGCGGCCAGCCCCCTGACCTGCTTCTCCAGCTCAGCCTCTGCCCGGTGCCGCTTCTTCATCTCCACCTCCACTTGGTTTCGGGCGTGCTTGAGCTTCACCTCCAGTGCTGCCCGCTCGGCCTCCACACGGGCCAGCTGCTCGCGGGCACGACGCCCGTCCTGCTCCAGCCGGCAGCATCTCTGGCGCGTCGCCTCAAAGCACCGAGCGATCCGGATGTAGTCTGGGGACAACAGCAGCGGGTGGTCAGCCGGGACGGGGGGCCAGCTCCCAGCTTCCCCTGACCACGCTGGCGGCAGAGACGAGGGTGCCGGTGTGCCCCGGGCCGAGGGGCTGCACACACTCACCTTCCTCCACGCTGCCGCCGAGTTCCAGGAGCTGCAGCCCCTGCTCCAGCCGGGCCAGGAGCCGCCCGCAACGCTGCCGCAGCATCCCGCCGCCTGGGACGGGACGGGGCCGGTAGCCAGGCACCCCCTTCCCACGTATCCACCCGCAGCTCCTGCCCCACGCTCTCCTCCGACCGCCGGGATCCTCCGTGGGCCCCCGGGACGGCGCAGGCTCGGGGGCGAGGGGCCCTCCCGGCCGGCCTATGTGGGTCGGGGGCCGGGGTGGAGCCCATCCCGGCCCCGCCTCCGCCTCCCGCCGCCACCGGGGTCCGACCCGCCGCCCCGGCGGCTGCCTGCGCGGTGGAGCATTCCCGGGATCTTAGGGCGTGGGATGTCCCGGGGTGCGGATGGCAGCACTGGCTGCAGGGTTGCGGAGCAGAGTGAGGGTCGCCTTTGGGGGCGGGGGATGCCCAGGCGCTGGGTGTACCTGATGAGAGCACTTAAGGGGTGCAGGGGCAGTGGGTGCGGGGCGCTCGGGGGATGCAGGGGCATCGGGGGACCACCGGGCGCGGGAGGCGCTGGGGGTGCAGGGTTGCTGGAGGGGGCACCACTTCCTCATGCCCGCATCCCGGGAACGGCGCGGGTGGGGCCGGAGGAGCCGATGTCCTTGTCCGCTGTCCCGCAGCGCTGTGCCCCGCATACAGAGCGGCGGGCGGGGGCGGCGGGGATCCACCGCACCGGGGCTCCCGGCCTGGTCCGTGTCCTGCAGATGGAGCCACCTCCCCGCCGCAAAGCCCCGTCGCTGCCCGCGTTGCCCGTGCTCTGCCCCCGGGTGCCCTGCCCGGAGGGTCCCAAGGGCTGCCCCCGGCCCCGCGCCCCCTCCCTGCCGCAGCTCTCGGGCCCTGGCGGCCCTGCTTTCTCGCGGGAGGGTTCGGGCAGGGTGTGGGGGGTGCCGGTGAAAGGCAGCTCCCCCTCCCCGGTGCCTGTCCCGACCTGCTACGAATACCGGGAATAGCAGCGGGGCTGGCGGCAGGGCTGGGCGTGCAAGTCCCTGCACACACAGAGACACGCACACACACAAACACCTCGCAGACCCCTCGCGGGCCTTCACACCTCCCCGGGTGACTCTGACCTGGAGAAGAGGTTCTGCAGCCCGTGTACATATAGCACCAGGTCCACCCCAACACCTCGGTGTCTCTTGGGAGTGGCTGTGGGCTCAACAGGCTCCTCTTCCTGTGCCAGTCCCTCAACCAGAGTCTAGACAGTGACAAGAAAGGGGTATAGGAGAGTACTACTACGTGTCAGGGATGTGTCTCAGGCACTTGGTGAGAAAATAGCCAGGATCCATAAAATAGCCGTAGGGTCCGTGTCACTCCAAGGGCTGAACCTAATCAGCATTTGCAGCTGAGGTTGTGTGGTACCGGGGGCACGGGCCAGGGTACTGCTTGATGGGTCCAGACGGTCCCAAGGCGCGGTCCCCATTTGGGACAGAGACTATCAGGGGGCTGGGACAGGCTGGAAGCATCCTGGCAAAGCTTTGCTCCATGATGTGCCAGACCATGGGGAACAGAGGGTATTTCTCAGAGAAGCTCCTTCCTCCCAAGGTTGAATATGAGTCAGGTTTTGGAGCGACTTTAATTACTACTGGATCGATAGGCTCAGCATGGCCAAGCAAAATCCAATCGCAGCCCCGGGGGCCTGCCTGCTCAGCCCTCCCTGCCCACTCAGCCCTCCCTGCCTGCCTCTGGGGAGGCACATGCTCCCTCTCTGTGGATGTTCCTCAATCCCACTGGTCCAGCACCCAGCCACGGGAGGTGGGACCCCACCCTGCATATGGAGCCAGCACCCCACTTGCTCAGCCCCAGCAGGGGACACACATTCCTGGAGCAGGGCAGCAGATGGAGATGCCCCAGCCTTGCCAGTGCTGCCCGTGGGAACACACGCATCCCTGAGCCCCTTTCCACACCCAATGCATGGAGCAGGTCTGTAGTCCCGGACCCACCTTGCACCCTGGGCACAAGCCTGGGAACCCCCAGGAGGGCAGAGTGGCCTTGGCAACATGGAGGCAGCCCCTCTTATGCACACGGATGGGTGGGGGGCACTTGCCACCCATCCTGTGTCCTCACCACTGCCTGCTTCCCCCTCCCAAGCCACCCTGGCTTGGCCAGGTACTGCATAAATAGCTGTTTGTGTCTCCACTCGGCCCCTGCGTGGGAAATAATATCGGCTGATGGAACATAATGCCCTGCTTCACATGTTCAATTTTATCATTTTCCGAGGCAGGCAATCTTCGTTTAAAGCTGAATGGGCTGGGGAATGTTAATGAAGCGCCGGCGCTGCTCTGCACCGCGCTTTATCTCTTCGAGAATAATTTGGGTGAGCTCGGAAATAGAGTTCCCAGTCCCAATTCAAGTGGCAGCAGCACCGCATGCCGATAAAAGTGTAATTCCTGGCCAGCGCGTGGCCCTGAATACATGACAATTTAACTCTTGGGGCCCCGCTGGGATATGCTGCCTGCTGCCTGCTTTGGGCCCCTCTGCCCTGCATGCCCAGCACCAGCGTGGGTGCTCAGCCCAGGCAGGATGGGGTCTGTCGCTCCCACTCACCCCAGCCACAGAGCAAGGTGTGCAGACCAGGGAGGAGAGATAAGAGGGCTGGAGCTGAGCTGGAAGAAATCAGTCTCCCTGGACAGACAGGACCCCACAGGCAGATCTGCGGGGTGCTCTGGGACTGGGGCTCTACTGGGAGAGGGATGCTCCAGAACCAGGGATGCCCAGGCACTGAGAGAGAGGGATGATGAGAGGAAAGGGAGGAGGGGCTGGGCTGGGGAACAGGCAGGAGGGAGAGAGCAGGGGAGACAGGTCCAAGGGAGCATCGCATCCAGACAGACTGGCAGAGCCAGGTGGGTGCTCATGGGCAAAGGGCATATGGCTGAGGGAGGGACTCCCCCAGGAGTCCCCCTAGGCCCTGGTGATGATTGAGGGGAGCAAGGATAACTTGCAGAAGGTGTTTGCTGGAAGGAGAAATTCAGGTTAGCAGGAGCAAGCAGCTTTGGCCCCAAAGAGAAAGCCTTGGGCGGTCTGCCTGGTCTTGCTCTGAGCCCAGCTGTGGTCTGTCTCCAGCTCTCTCCAGCTGTGCTCTGGCAGCAGGTCTCTGCACGAGGTGATCCTGGGGTCCTGCCTGAACTTCACTGTCCTGGTCGCAGCTCCTATGGGCTTCAGATGCAGTGGGTGGGTGTTCCCAGGGCAGCACAGCACCCTCAGAGCAATGGTCCCTCATATCCTCAACCACCCCACCCTGAAGACACTGGGAAGGCGGCGTCTTGGCCCATCAAGGAGTCAGCAGGGCCTCTTGGGCATCACTCTGGGCCCCCTCTGGTGGGGCAGTAAGAGACCCTTCCCCTGGGAATGAGCAGGGTGGGAAGGTTTCCAGCACCGTTAATCAGGGCTGCAAGAGCCGGGATTAATGTGCACTCCAAGGCTCTCCAGTCCCAGCTGTGATCCAGCCCTCTGCTCTCAGCCAGAGCCGCCTCCACGAGCTGAATTATCAGCCTGAGTAATTAAGTGGAGAGCTTTGTTTTAATGCAGACATCTGATGCCTTCGCACCGAGGAGCACAACAACTGTCGCGGGTGTTTATGCTCCGTGCAACACATCTGGCTCACAGGGAGAAAATCCATCTCCACCGCTGTGCGAGATTAAAGGGAACGCTGCCCGGGTGTGGAGAAAGGGAAGGACGGCTCTGCAGCCAGCGTGGTGAGCAGGACCCGACCCCCTATATCGCCCCAGTGGCTCCTTGCACCCTGCCGGCAGGAGGCTCCAGTTCAGGGCTACCCGGCAAAGCACGCGTCGCCTCCGCGCCTCGGCACGCAAGGCAGCCCAATGCGCTGCGAGATGAGGGATAATTACGAGCTTGGAGATAAATGGAAATAGGGCAAAATAAAACATGGGTTTATCAGAAGTAGATGGTGCCTGGCTCACCTGATACCTGCTGCTGATAAGAGAACTGGCTGTTGGAGGAGGAGGAGGGATGCAGATCTAAAAGCAGCCGCTGTGCCATGCAGAAAATTATTGCTTTGCACAGATTAGGGGATTAGCACCAGTGCAAGGAGCTGGAAAAAGGCTGGTGTGGGAAGAAGCCAGGCTGCAGGGAGAGAGGAGATAGCATGCAGGGGAGAGGATCCTGCTGGGATCACTGTGGATGCGCCTCATTTAATAGCTTCCTCTGTTGCCCCAAAAGTGGGGGCTGTGGGGAAATCTGCTGATGCTGCACAAACACAGATCTCTTCTCTGCTTGGCCCCCGAATCACTGTGCTTCGTTCATTGCACCCATGTGGGATGTCTGAGTAGTCTCATGGATTCAGTGCTTTTTTTGTGGGGCAGCTTGGCTGGCCTGACACCAGGGTGAGCTGTGCCATTGTGAGCCCCTTCTCCACGAGCTTCCCCCAGCATCTCATGATCCCCAACACTTTGTGAGTGCTACCAGCAGAAGAATTCCCTCACTCGCTGCCCCGAGGCAGGGCTGTTTCCATCAGAGAGCTTGCCATCGTCTCCAGCCTCTCCATCCCCTGCTGGGACAGGGAAAGGGGCTGTAGGGGACAGAAAAAGGGACTCCTCAGTGAGGGGAAAGGAGACTCCAGCTGAGAGTGTAACTGCTGCATGTGCTGTTCCCAGTGTGAGCATCAAAGGAACCCCATTGAGAAAAACTGTTTCAAAGAAGAAAAGCTCCAGGTGGTTTCCTGCAAAAACCACGCTCTGGGCTGCTCCCCCACTGAGAAAAACATGTCAAAATTTGGCAGGGGACCTCTGACCCCGTGCTGATCTAGTCGAGGAGCAAATGCCGTTGTGGTTGAGTGAAGCTGCCTTGCTGAGGCTCATCTGACTCCCCGTGGTGTTGAGCAGTCAGGGCTGGCACAGCTCTGCTCCCCAGAAGGGCTGCCAGTGGGGACCATGTGGAATACGCTGTGCCTGGACATGGAGACACTCAAGGGGCTTTGGCAAAATCTGGCAATAAAAACAGAGCAGGGGGTGTTTGAAGGAGCAGCACAAAATCATCCAACTCTCTGGCAGCCTGGGGTAATTTGAGGCTGGGAAATGTGAGCTGAAGCAGCAGGGGCTACATAGCCACCTCCGGGCAAGCAGGCTGATTTATTGCCTGCATGAGCCGAAATTGCAGCCCATGCTGGGGGGAGAGGCAGGACCAGATCCCCCGCCTAGAGATGCTCATGGCAGAACAGCAGAAATGCCATGCATAGTAGACGCATGGGAACAGCTTGAGACATCCCATCCAGTCATGCCTGGCTGGGCATGACTGCTACCCACGCTCAATGCCTCTTCCCAGCCAGAGCTCTGCAAGCAGAGCCCATGGCAGGGGCAGAAGTGCCCTGAAGCAGCCTCAGGCGTGTGGAGGTGGTGGCCCCAAACAAGTGCAGTGGGGGCACTGGGCTGGCTATGGGCACTGTCCCATAGGGATGCATCCAGATTATCCAGATGCAACACTGGTGCTCCTGTCACAGCCAGCCCAGGAGCCAGATCATGGAGCGGAAGCTGAAGCATATCCACCTGGGTGGGAGAAGAGGGGCTGCCCTGATGGCACTGCTATCACGGGTGTCAGAGGATGCCACCATGCTCCCCTTGTGCTCAGGGCCGCCCCATCTCCCTCGCCTCCTCAGCTGCACCCAGCCCAAGTGGGGGATGGCTGTTCCCACCAACTGGAATTAGTTCCCTGAGATGCTATACCAAATGCTTTAATAAAAGCCTGGTATTTCATACCTCTTGTCTCTTCACCATCAATTTATTTAGCAATTTTACCCAAAAAAAGGCTATGAAGTTGGACTGGGTAGATTTATTCTGTGTGAGCTCCAAGCATATCTTTATTGCTCCCTGTTCCCTTGCTCTCGAGGTCCTCAGAAGCATTTTTCTCATAGTATTTGCTCTATTATGTTACTAGGGATGAAGCTCTGTTGATGGGCAGTAATTGCCTGAACTGCCCTGCCTTCCTGTGATGAAGATTGGTACCTTACCAGCAGCTGCCTCCCTGCTCTCCTGTCCTTCGTCACAACATTATTGACTAGGAAAGTTCATTAATGAGACTCCTAATGACTGCAGCCGTGCCAGCCCAGCCCACAATGCTGACCTCTCCCATGTTTTCCTTTGGTGGCTGCTTGTAGGAGGAGACATTGCAGGATGTTTGCTGCATCTTTGGAGCCCTGTGGGTGACTGAGCCATTTCTAAAACCCTGCTGACCCTTTTTGTCAGAGGATGCTGTTCCTGCCTGGGCTCTCATCCCCCTTGTTTTTGGGGACCAAGCCCTCCAGGCAGGCTGTGTTGGCCAGACAGTGCAGGGGAGGTCTAGGTCAGCAGTGGTTGAGAGGTTTTGGGGGTCCTGGGAGCATCCCTGAGGCTCCTCTGTCCTGGTGTTTGCTTTGCTGCCCACTGTCCCAGCACCGGCAGCCAAGAGCCAGGCTGGCATCGAGCCAAGCGTGATGCCGGGATTAGGCACTGCCTCCTACAAATGAGCTGTTAATTATCATAATCTGGTAATTGAGAAAAATCTAATTATGCAAAGCTAATGGATTTAAAGCTGTGCTGGGGAGCACAGGCCAGGGGAGTACAGCTGGGCAGGGCCAGTGTCGCCAGCTCGTGGCTACAGACACAGCCAGGGTCTTGCAGTGCCTTTTGCTCCACTCTGTGGCCCTGTGGGTGTCCAGCCAGGTCCAAACGCCTGCAGGAGAGAGCCCAGTCCGCTTGCTCCCCTCCAGCCCTGCTGGGCTTGGGAAACACCTCTTCCCTGTGCCTGAGCATCCTTACCTCTGATTTCCCCATCTTCTCTCCTGGGACGCTGGAGAACACAGCCCACTATCCTCCCTTGTGTGCCCTCCCTGGCCTCACAGACACAGCTCTGCTCTGTGTCTCTGCTCTGCTTCCACTGTCAGCAAACCGATGCTGTGGGATCTGCTCAGACAGGGCCATGTGTGGCGAGCCCAGTAGGGAAAAGCAGCATCTTTTACTAGACCAACTGAGACGGTTCAGAAAGGGACACAAGCTTTTGGGTACACAAGGGCTTCTTACCACTCACAAGCAACTGTTTCTTTCAACTTCAAAGCTGGCCTCATAAAAGATTTTGCATCTTCCTGTGTGCTGTGAAGGTGAGGGATGCTGAATGATGCTGGCCCCTCCACCATGTCAGATGTCCTGGCCTCAAGGTAGCACAATACCAGAGAGCCTGGCATCATCCCTGTGGTGGCATGCAGGTGGTGCCAGAACCTGGTACTCCCCTGAGGTCTGTGTCGCTGTCCCCATGTGCTCTGCCACCCCTCGCTCTTGCCTGTGCTCATGGCAGTCTGGCCCCTTGCAGCTTTTGGGGAGCCCAGAGGAGGTGCTTGAGTCCAAGGGCGCAGGAGCTGTGGCAAGAGTGACACTCAACATCTTGAGTCCTTGGCCAGCCTGATGAGCTGTGCTTCGGAGCTGTGCTTCTGCAACGCTGGTGCAGAGGTTGGGGTTCCCCCACATCTCCATGGCCAAAGACAGGTTACCCCCCAGCACATGCCTGGCCAAGCACCTCTCCTGAGCCCAGGGCCATGCAGCCCTGCCCAGGCAGCATCTGCATGTCCTGGCAGGGGAAAATGAGGAATTTGCCTGTCTCCCCCTCCCTGGGGAACCCACACTAAGTGCATGGAGAGGGTGGAAGTGAGCAGGACTCCAAGTAATTGCTCACAACCCCGGGGGAGAGGCAGTGAGAGTGCCCTGAGCTTTCCAGGATGTTTCAGCCTCTGGCTCCAGTTCCTGCAGGATGTGGTGATCGCTAAGTACATCTGTGATCTCGGCACGCAGCGAGCTTCCCGCTCGGGGCAGGGTGCGGGCGGCACCACCCCGCACCAGTCCCGCCCCGGCACTGCTGCACATCACACGCCGCACAGCCCGGCCCGCCCGGTGCCGTGACGGTCATCCACCCCTCAAACTCGTCTGGCACCTTGGGCTCAGCGCGGAGAGGCAGAGCCGGCCGGCAGCATGTGGCTGGAGGAAGCCCAGAGGCCTCCCCCACGCACCTGGGGCTCCCCCTGGCCCTCTGCAGCCCTTCCTGCGGCGGACTGCCCTGATAGGCACCCAGCACGCGATGTCCCAGCCCCACGGCAGGCCCCGTGCAGCCTGGAAGAGTTTGCCAGCCGTTCCACCCTCCACGGCATCCATCACATCTTCCGGCACCGGCGCTACACCGTTCGCAACTTACTGTGGCTGCTGGCCTTCCTGGGCTCGCTGGCCCTCCTTATTCATGCCTATGCCAAGTGTGTGGGCTTGTATTTCCAGTACCCCCACAGCACCCAGCTGGAGGAGGAGACGGAGCACAACAAGATCTTCCCCGCCATTACGATCTGCAACCTCAACCCTGCCCGCTTCTCACAGCTCTCCAGCCGTGATCTCTACTGGGCAGGGGAGATGCTGGGGCTCCTGGATGGTGCTGGCCAGCCCCTGGTGCCAGAAAGCCCTGAGAGGAGCAGGTTGGAGGCTCTGCTGGGGACACTGGCCGTGAACGAGGAGGAGAAGAGCCGTCCCTTCCACCTGGAGGAGTTTTATGAGCGTGTGGGCCACCAACTGGACCTGGGCGAGATGCTTGTCCGCTGCACATTTGCCAATGAGAACTGCAACAGCAGCGACTTCCAGACAGTGAGTGGCCAGTGGTGGGACATTCCAGGGGGCAGGGAGGGTTAGGCATGGCCCCTGGGCTGGCACCCACAGCCTAGTGCACTGCTGCGGTGCTGATAAGGAGATCCTAGCCCCCAGCGATCAGGGATCAGGGAAGGGGAAAGATGTCAGGCACCTGTTTTGGTGGGCTGTAAGGCCTTGGGTTTGTTGGGGCTGGGGCAGAGCCCCATGCGGAGCTGGGCTGCGCTGGGCTGGGCTGGAGGGGCTCTGGCAGTGCTTGTGCTGTGAAGCTGGGCTGAGAGGCACAGAAAAAGGGGAGGCTGGGGGGCTCAGCCTTTTGGATTTGCCCAGACTGGATCAGCCCCAGCAGAGGCAGGCTGTGACCTGCAGCTTTGCACCAGCCTGCCTGGGAAGCCTGGCTCCTTACCTCTGCCATGGGCTCTGGGGGAGAGCCAGGCTCCTGAGGGCTTGCAGAGGGAGGGAAGGTAAATCCGGGCCTGGAGGGTTTTAAAAGGGAGCAAAGCATATCCCCTCCTAGCAGAGCAGGCACCAGGGGATGGGTTGAACCCAGATGGTAGCATAAGTGAGCAGAGGAAGGCACAGTCCTGCCCTCCTAGTCAGCATGGGGACGTGCCTGGAACATGGGCACAGGGAGGTGGCTGAGCTCCTGGTGTTATCAGAGCCAGAAGAAGTAAAAAGCTCATGAAAATCCCGCTGATGGACACCACGCAAGTGCTCTGGGCGCAGATGCTTGGCACGGGTTTGCGGGATCTCAGCTGGGCCAAGGGTGAGGGAGAGCTGCAGCCCTGGCCTAGGGCTCTGAGCCCTCCTGGCGTGGGCAGAGCTGACACACAGGGGGAGTGGCAGGCAGGGCTGTGCAAGGCCAGTGTCCCCACACCAAGAGTGGCACCCAGCCCTGCCGTCCTACTGCCTGGTGGGCAGCCTTGGGGGCTGCAGCCTCTCCAGGCGGTGCGTGGGTGCCCACTGCTGCTGGCTCTCCCATCTGGCAGCTGCTCCAGCTTGGCATATGCAGAGCTGTGAGTTGGGAGGGTCTCTAATCTAGCATGACGCCTCTGCTCATCACCCTAATGAGAACAAAGTGGGGCTGTCACACTGGGCCCTTCCACCAGGTGCCAGGCAGCTGGGGAGGGCACAGCCACATGCCAGGAGGGCAATGCTGACGAGGGGGGACCTGCAGCCACCTGTGTGAGTCAGCTCTTGCAGGGCCGTGGCTGCTCTCACGGACGGGCTCCTGCCACTGAGCCACCCTCCGTAGCCTTCCCACTGGCTGCAGAGCCTCCAGCGCCCAGCCAGGTGTGGCAGGGTCGCCCCAGTTCGCCAGGCGGGCTTGGGTGGGATGCTGGCAGGGCAGAGGCAATGCCCAAGTGGGAGCCATCTCCTCCCTTCTTTCCTTTTTGCTCCTGAGTCAACAGCGGAGGATTACTGGGCTGTAAACAAGGGGATCAATGGTGCTGATGGGAACATTTCCTGGTAATAGCTCCGGCCTGTAAAACACAGTGCAGGGGGAGGAAGGGGAGGCTCTGCTCTCACAGCAGTTAACCCTTCCCACCCATGCACTGGCTTCTTGGTGCCTTGGCTTGGACTCACTGTGGCTGGGCTGGATGATGCTGTGCCTCGGCTCGGGCAGGCACTCTGTGCCTCTGGGCACACAGCAAGGTAAACGCCTGTCAGAGGTGGGATGCCAAGCTGGCAGTACTGGAGGAGGCATCCTGACCTCTATGGCTGTGGGGTGGCTGGCCCCTGCTGCTTGGAGATGGCTGTGAAGAGATAAGTGTCATCTCAAGGAAATGCTTCCAGCACTGCTGGGAAATGTTAAAGCCGTTGTAGAAGGATGCCCAGCTCTGGTCTGTGCGTGGGAGACAGAGCTGCTACAGGCAAGCAGAGAGGTGCTAACAGCTGCTGTAGCATTCCCTGGCTCCTTAGCAGAGCAGAGAGTGCCACCAGCCCTTCTTGGCAGCCCAGACTGCAGGGCTTTGGACAGGTGAAGAGGTTTCTTTCTGCTGGTTGCAGGGAAGGATGCCCAGGCAAAGGGTTTCTTTTGACTTCCTCAGGCATGTCCCTGAGCACCTCTACCGCAGATCTCAGCCCTGCCTGCTCTTCTCACTACCACCCCTCTAGGAGCAATAGCACCCCAGCAAGCTCAAGGCTCAGGCACCAGCCCAATCTGAGCTCACTGCCCTTCCCATGCCACAGCTTCCCACCTCACTGCCAGCCACCCTGCTGCCTACCTCCATGCACAGGCAGCCCTGAACACGCCAAACCCCTTTCACACACACCTGCTGTGCCATTGCCCCAGCATCCGTGCTTGCGTGTGCCCGGAAGGCACCCCTGCTTTGGCAGGACTGCCCGTCACTGGTGCTGCAGCAGGACACCGTCCTGCTGTCACACAGCCACGCTGCTGCGTGCCTCACGCTGTCTCTGCAGCCTGAGCAGGACAGCGGGTGATGAGTGCCTGGCACTCAAGCGGATGCCTGCATCCCTCTGTGGACACAGGCTGGTCATGGTGCCCTCTGCCCACCCTGCTTGGGGCTGGCAGGTAAATGTCAGCCTATTTTTATCTGCTCCCCCACAGGGCGGCCGTTCCTTCCATTCGGATGAGCAGATGTGCCTCCATTTTCCATCCCACTGGGGACCAGGGTTAATCTCCCTGATTTCACTTCCTTGCTTCCTAGAGCTGCCCTCCCTGGGTCTGGGCAGTGGGGGATCAGGGACTAATCCTCCCAGAATGAGTCAGGCTGTGGTGGGCTCTCAACATCACAGCACCGTGGCCCCCAAGGGCATCACCTGCTGGTGGTGAAGGCAAGCTCCCCACTCCAGGACGTCAGGGGCTGCCTCCTTCCCGTGGCTCAGCCAGGCTGTGTGGGCCAACCTGACTGCAAAATGTGAAGAAGGCACTGGTGTGGGGCAGGGATGTGCCATGGGGTTTGCACAGTGCTGGCTCGTTGTGAGGCTGGGGACACAAGACCTAGAGGAAAGCCCAGGCAGCACTGAACAGCATCAGTGCAATGTGTAGCCAGCAGCACAGGTAGTGGAGCTGCAGCTGGAACAGTCCTGGTGGGCACTGTGTGTGTAATTATACCTGTTTCCAGTGGTTCTCCCGGCCAGCACGCTGCAAAGCACCACTGAGGGGCTGGCGTGGCGGCTGCAGCCACGCACTGAGTGATGGTGTGTGTAATAGCAGGGCTGGCAGGTAATAGCAGCCTTGGAGTCCATCAATAACTCCACTCCCTGATGGATGCCGCCCTCCTCTCTCCTGGCACAGCCGACAATTAGTTGCAGCAACGCTTGCCACTCTCCCCACTGCTCTGGCAAGGTAGTGTTGGGGTTTTTGGCTGGACCAGGAGGTAGCTGTGCAGGTCATCCAGGTACCCTCAACTTCACTCCCGCCTTCATGCCTCACACAAGAGCAGATTGTTTAATATTCTATTAATAGTTTTACCCCCTTAAATTACTGATCAAAATTTACATCCAGAGCTGCCAGCTTCAGGAATCAATCTGGCATCCTGCAGAGTGGACTGGGGGCAGAGGGGAGGCAGAGGGGAGAGCCAGGTAGGCAGGGGGCATGGCATGGGGGCAGCCCAGTGTGGGGCTCCCTGGGAACCCTGCTCACCTCCTGACTCTGCTAAACTGTCTCAGGATGATGTTCTCAGTGCTTCTCCTCCGTGAACAGCCCACGCCCTTCCTTCCCAGCTGGCAGGTGCCAGCAGGCCCTGGGCAGCCGGCGGGGACAGCACTGCTATCTCTGCCACCCAGCCGCTGCCTGGCCGCTCGCACCAGCTGCCTGTGGGAGCATCTGTGCCCCAGCTCACCCCCGTGAATTATTTAAAGCTTCTCCGGGTGCTGCAGGAAGATGATAACATCAGAACTGGGGATGAATGGGAAGCTGAGGACATGGGACAGCTGGTGGGGAGCTGCTCCTGCCCATGCCTAGGGTCTGTGGCACCCCTGGATGGGTCCCTCTGCAGCCAAGCTGGCTTTGGGGACAGGACTGACCCCTCAAGAGCAGCTGGCTTGGGACTGTGACCTTGGAACTGGAGAGGAGATATGACCAACACAGGAGAGGAGTGTGTTACCCCTCCCACAGCACCCAGGATTGTCCCCAAAGGTGCAGACAGGGATCCGAGGCAGGCAGAGGTGTCAGGGCCAGCCAAGGTGCCCCAGTGTGGGGGCGGTGAGGGTGGAGGGGTGCAGGTGGGTGGCCCCCGGCCCTCTCAAGGCTGATTGCGGATCCGCCTGGCAGGGGATGCGGAACCTGCCGAAATAGCGGATTTAATTATCTCCGTGGAGCAGCGGGAAACCAGTGAGCAGGGAGGGGGTGGCGGGTACACGGTGCTGGGGCGTCGCAGCAAGGGTGCAGTGAGGGCTTGATCTAGCAAGGCTGTGCCCCGCACAGCCTCCAGCCCCACAGCAGCTACTCAGCACTCCCCCAAGTGCTGAGAGCACTCCCCAGTGCCAAGAGTCCCCTTCCCGCTTCCCCTGTAGGAAAGACACAGCCCCGTGCTGCAGAGCAGCCCCCTCAGTCAAGGTCCCCACACAAGGCTGGGGACCCTCTCAGCCGTGCGCCCCCCTGCAGCCCCCTCCCCAGCCCCAGNCTGCTTGGTGCACGCCGCTGTCCGTGTGCCCTTGGCACTGCCCATGGCCATCGCGCACTGTCCCCTGAGAACCGTTCCTTTGTCACCACCTGCCATCCCTGTACGCTCAGCACTAATCCTTGGCACGATGCCCCATCCCCTCTGCACTGTTCCCTTATCACTGACTGCCATCCTTGTCCCCTTGGCTCTTCCAGCACCTCCCTGCCCCCTTGGCCCCTCTCCTTTCCAAGGGGTGCTCCTAACTGCCAATGCAGCCAGACTCCCCCTGCCTGCTCTGCTTTGAGCCCCAGCCAGGAAAAACCCTGCTTTTCTCCCAGGAGATGGGCTCTGGCATCCCAGCCAGCCTTGACCTGGGGTGCTCCTTGCTGCACGAGCTGCTGCAGCACAGAAGAGTGCCTGGCCCCGGGGGTCCCCAGGTCTGGAAGAGTTAACAGGCAGGGGCTGGGAGGTGAGGGAGCAGCAGGAGCAACCAGGAGTGATCAATACGGTGTGTTGGAGCCGCGCACAAATCGCAGCCTGGAGCCATAAATCTCCCTCCCGTCACATGCGATGAGGATGAGCAGGGAGCTTATCTCCTGGCTGCGGTGCTGCCAGCCGCTCCTCCTACTCGCACCCCACCGCGCATTGCCGTGGGACCACGCCAATCCGGATGGGAGCTGCGGCCTCCCGCTCCGGCCGGCACCCCACAGTCCTCGCAGGGTGAGTGGGGGGTCAGCGGTGGGGAGGCTGGTGACGCCCAGGCACGCGTATAGCCGAGCTGCATCCGTGAGGACCACTTTTGTGGGAGCAAGCATGTGGATTCAGACAAGGGCTGGAGGCAGGGGTGATGGACTGGCTCTGGGCAAGACATCCTGAAACAGCTGAAGCCACCCTGTCTCTCTGGCTGCTCCTGCCAGCCACCTGGGATGAATCACCCAGGACGAGTGAGTCACCTGCCGGCCTGGCTGGCCTTGGCCACGCTGGCAGCAGAGCTTGGCAGCAGCATCCACTACACTTCCTCACCCTCCCCTCGGCACAGCAGCAGGGCTGTTGCTGCTCCGCTTTCTGCAAGGGGAGAGCTGCGAGGAGACGTCCAAGGGCTTGCGGAAGAACAGGCAGCACAAGATACGTGGCGGGGTTGCCAAGAGTGAGTCCAGTGCTCTGTGTGTCCCTTCCCAAGCCAGATGCCAGGTGACCCCCATTCCAGCAGCAAACGCTCCAGGCAGGCTCGGACTATAGGCACGTGGCAAGCAGCCTGCTACTGGCGTCTGGCCGGGATCAATTTAATCTGTCCAATCCAAGGAAATCCAGCTCATCCAGATCTGGAAAGCACCAGTGCCTGGAGCAGCAGGCAGGCAGGCAGGCGGGCAGGTGGGCAGGCAAGCAGGCTGCACTCACAACCCCATTCCATGACCCTGGCCAGGCTCCAGCTGCCCCAATACAGTGTGGCCTGTCATTTATGGGAACTGGGGTGAGGCCAGGGCTGCTCTGTGCCGGCAGGCTACTGCCCAGTGCATCCCTCAGCTGAGCCAGCTGATGACCCTATGCCCAGAGGAGGGCACATATGCTGTCACTTGCACCACTGCATGCAAGCCCCGAGCCTCCTGCAGCCTCCTGCTGCAGGCAGCACTGGGCAGTGTTGCCCTAGCCAGAGGAGGACCAGGATGTGTCACTGGGTGCTGCCCAGACCCCAGCAGGAGACAGTCCTGGCTGCCAAGGGCTGGCAGCCATCACCATCCTGCCTGAGAGCCTGGGTTGGTGTGGGTGGTGCATCACTAGCCCAGGGTGGCATCAGCCGTGAGCTGAGGCCCCAAAGCAGGCAGGGGTGGATGCCAGGACCCTGTTCCTCTCCAGGATCTCCCAGCCAAGCTTACTGTGCAGTCAGCAGCTGAGCTGGCATTGATTTATCGATCCAGCATCCATAGGGGTGGGAGCTGGGAGGGGCTCAGGCTTTGATCAGCCTCCTGCAGAGGAGGCAGGCATCAAAGGCTGATGCGTGGGCAGCAGTGGCCTCTCTCTAGGACAGCAGGGAAATCCGGCTGTTGTCTCGGTGGGCATGGCCTGGCCTGGGGGTCTGGATGCTCAGGTAGTCCAAACTGGCACCCACACCCTTTCTGGTGGTGCTGGGGAGGGGAAAGAGCTGGCAGGAGCCAGAGAACCCCTGAATGATGCTGACCCCCAGACAAGCAGGGGTGCCACAACAATGGGCTGACAGTTTCTCTCCTGTGCTGCTGGCAGTAGCATATCTGCCATTCCCAGCAGAAGAAGCAGACCAGGCTGCAACTGCATTCTGGGGTGCAACAGGCAGTGGTGTAGGGCACCGTGAGCCCCATGGCTGTGCCTGGCTCTGCCCCAAAGGTGGATGGGCAGGAGAGGTGAAGGGAGCAGGGCAGATGTTAGTGCAGCTGCTCTGCAGAGGTGACAGGTGGGATAAATGATCCTGGGATCTCCAGGGGCCAGTAAATTAGAATCAATAGGAAGCAGGAATAATTTATTTGTTTGACATCGCCTGTTAATTAACTGGGCTGATGAGTGTGATGGGGAGTGGCAGGAACCCTTCCACCTGCTCAGCTGGTACCTTTCCACAAGGACTGGGAATGGCATGGGGGAGTCCCATCCTCAGCAGCCCAGCATCCGTCCCTGCCCTCAGCAGTGGGGCAGGACAGCGACAGGAGGGGACAGCATGCAAGAGCTCTTGGTGATGGCCTGACTGCCTGTGGCAGGGCACAATGTGGGGAAAGGCTGAACATGGGGATGCTGCATGGCCAGCGGGCCAGCAGTGCACATGGTCCCCTTGTTCAGCATTTCCTCCATGCCCAGGCACTTCTAGACCTTGGCTCCTGCACCTCCCTGGCTGCTGCAGCTCTGGTGTGGCCCATGTGCTTGCTCCGCCAGCTGAGCGTGCCTCCAACCAGGCCTACCTCTGCAGGCTGCCTCTACTTCCACTTCCTCCCACTCCTGCCCTGTCCCCAGCACCGCTGGTGGCTGCACTGGCAGGGTCTCTGGCTGGGCCATGTGTTGTCCGCACTCCCAGCACACATCTTTGGCTCTGCCTTGCCTGTGTCCTGCCGGGCTCACTCGCATCCTTGGCAGCTCCGTCAGGAACGGCTGCGAGCACAACTGGCTGAGATACGTGCCCAGGCAGGGGCACCCCCAGCAGGGTGCAGGCACAGAGCTGTCCCCAGGTCCCCGCTGGCAGGGTGCTAGGCTGTCCCTGCTCCACAGGTCCTCCTCAGCCCCAGGCAGCATCGTCACCTCCCTCTGTTTTTTTTAAAAGAATAACATTTCTGCTAAATACTTTAATCAGATTAGTAGCAGTGTGTCTGCAGTGCTGTTAAATCAATGCTCCCCAACACATCTCGGCGGCTAGAAATCAATTACTGTTTAAGCCGTGCCTTGGTCCCTGGCCTGCGATCAATATGGGAGATGTATTACTCTCCCAGAGTCTTTCCCACTAAAAACCTTTCATTTGTATAACAGGAGCTCAGGCAAAGTGCCGGTGCCCTCCCTTCCCACCTGCTCCTCAGGGACCAGGCAGCCCCATCCCAGCTTCGCTCTAGGAGGCTTCTGGGGCCAGCTGGCTCGGAGACTGCGTGACACAGGATTAGGACAATTCCTGCTCCAGGAGGAGGTGTGCAGTACTGGGCCAGCACAAAGTGTGCAAGACTGGGTCCCGCATATGATGGGGTGGCAGGTTAGAGACCCACGGGCAGGGTCGCCTGGTGCCCCTCGGGCCTCCTGGGCCCTGTACCAGTGCGGCTGAATCCTCTGCCAGCTCCAATGCCCACTGCCTTGGCTTCTGCCCATCTCTGCATCCCAGCCAGGGCACTGCCAGAGCCAGGCATCCCACAAGGAGGGTACGACCACTGCCCCTCATGCCCCTGCCCCAGAGCTTTGCCCCTCTGTAGACCCCTCTCTCCATAGGGATTTTTACACCCTCCTCCATCTTTGTCCCATAATTTGGAGAGTGATTTCCATTATTCATGATAAGGATCTTTAATTAGCTGTGAATATTAATGACTTACTCTGTAATTAATCATGTTTTGCATGCTAGGGAGGGGGCAGCTCCTAGCACCACCTTGGCTAAGTATGGGTGGCTCCAGCAGTGGTGACAGCCCCAGGGTCTCACCCCATTCCAGGTCAGCACCCGCACGCACCCCATGGGACCATAGGGAGAAAGTGGCCCTCCATAAACACACCGGCAGCTCTCCATTTGGGGATTCAGCCTCACATCCTCAGGCCAGGGCTAAGGGGTGCTCTGAGGCACAGTAAGGGGCTGCTCTCACCCTTCTCCCTGACCAGATCTTGCTTCAAGAGCTGGGGGTAACCTGGGCTGTACTGGGCTCATATCTCCTTGCCCAGCTCTGCGGTTGCCTTTGAGGGATGAAAAGTGGCTTTCGGTGCATCACCTGCTCTTCTGCCCCATGCAGTGCGCTCTGGCAGGCTCCAGCCTGAGTCCTGCTGGAGGCTGCCGGGCCAAAGCCCTGTGGGGCAGGTCTGCATTGGCCAAATCCACCTCACCCCTACACAGCTCCAGGTGCCCTGCCTGAAGCAAACAGGCATCATCCTTCCTGCAGCTCCCTGCCCTCTCTGCCTGTCTGTCTGCACATTACCTCTCGGCCGCTGCTGTCAGGGAATTTGTGTAGTCCCAAATCTTGCCTGATCATCCTGAATTTGGTTCTGCCTCCACTGAGGAGAAACTGAGGCACCAGGGCTGGTAGTGCAGGGATCACTGCCTGTCCCCACCCTGACATGGCAGGGATGTCCCGGGTGGGAGTGCCAGGGTTGGGTGTCCCAGATGCCTGGGTGACGGATGGCGAGCAGAGGCACCCGCTGGCCGCCGGAGGCCTCTGCCTGCCTGCGCCAAGCGCTCCCACGAGGGCAGAGTTTGCTTAAACAGAGACAGATTTAACTATTTCCATTACAGCTAAATGATGAGCCCCATAAACTTTATGGCTCCATGAGCATGAGAGCAGCTCTAATGGCCTTCACCATCTGGAGGAGATGGCTCCGTGGGGGACCTGCCGCCCGCTGCCCGCCCACAGCCAGGACCTGCGTGCAGAACCAGAACCTTCCCGGCACCAGCGCCCGCGTGGGGCTGCCAGCACCTGCAGGTGGCATGATGCCACTGGCTCTCAGTGTGGGGCTGCCTGTGTTTGACCCCGATGTGATCCTGCTGTGGAGCAGATAAGCTGTACCTGGAGGTGGCCCAGTTAGCACCAGTGCTTGTGGGGGTCTGCAACCCTGCTTGCACCCACCCTGCAGTGGGCTGAGGGGAGAGCACTCCTGGGTGCCTTCTCCTCCCATCCTCTGCCCCGCAACTCTGCAGGGGCAGGCTGGAAGCAGGTACTCACTTTGGTCCTGCCTGAACCTCCAAATGCCTCCAGCACACTCCCTGCCACTTCTCTGCTGGTACCGTGCTGCAGGATTTGTCACCGGTTGGTGCAGGAGGACTGCCCAGCACGGCCGTGCTCTGCACACCCAGCTGCCCCTCAGCAGTGCCTGCCCGATGCCTGCTGGTGGCTGACTGTGGTGGGTTTGTAGGGGGCTGTGGGGAACCTGTATCAGTCATTCCCTACAGAGGACTGTTGGTATGAGTCCGACCCATGCAGGGATGCTGCTGGGCCAGCAGTCCAGGCAGGGTACTGCAGGTACACCTCTGAGGGGTGGAGGGATGGGCAGGTGAGGACACGAAAGCTGTCGCCTCTATGCTTCTAACCCTGGAGTTTTGTGGCTCCCATGGCAGCAACCCCACGGTGCAGAGCATTCCCCCTTGATTGTGGGCTGGTGGGAGTGCGGCTGCATGGCCACAGCCAGCCAGGGCAGGAGGGCTGTGGGGCTGCCAGCTGCCAGCCTGGAGCTGAGAGGGAGAGCTGGGGCTGCTGGCACGGTGCTGCAGCAGAGGATTAGGTTTGGTGCAGGAGAGCCAGAGAGATGCTTTGAAGTCTCATGAATATGAATCAGTGGCTTGGGGCTGGAGCAGAGGGTCTACAGCTAATCTCTCCCTTGCCATGGTGACAAGTGTGACAAACAGTGTGTGGGCCTGGAGGCAGGGCAGGGAGCAGGCAGGGGACAAGGGATGGCAGGAAGGGCAGCCCTGGTGAAGGGGAGCATGTGGCTGGCATGTGTTAGGGTGCTGCACCAGGTGCTCTGCGGTGCACCCCAGATAGCCTCCCCCGTCCTGGTGCCCACCTCGCTCCTGGAACCCCATTCTGAGCAGGGTGCTGTCCCCACAGATGCTGGCACGCCCTTGGGCTGTGGGCCCCAGGCAGAGGTGGTGGCGTGGCTCCTGGCAGTGCCCGTCTGGCATGGCACTGCAGATGCCCCAGCTTGCCACCAGTGGCCAGGCAGGGAGTGCAGTCAGTGCAGGCAGGATGCAGCCCCTCAGGGCCGGCAGTGTGGGCAGGGACAGCTGCCTCAGCTGCCCTGCTGGATGTTCGGCCAGAGGCAGGGGCACAGCTGGGGCCAGGGTACCACAGCTAGGAAAGGGACCCAGCCCTTTCCCCAGCTCATCCCACCGCCAGCCCAGCCTTGTATGAGCTGGTAGAGCCCCCATGGGACCCAGCTGGCTCCCATCGATCCAGGTCGTGGTGCCATCTGCTCAGTGGTGCTGTGGCCCTCCCTGCCATAGCCTGGGCGCCATGGAGATGTCATGTTTGGGTCTGCTCCTCCTGTGACAGCCTGAAGCCCTCGGTGCTCTCCTAGGAGACAGTAACTAGAGCAGACGCTTGCTCCTAGCAGGACATGACTGGGGCTTGCAGGAGAGTCTCTGAGATCAATTTGGAGGTTGTTTTGATGCTCTCCTGTTGCGGCACGGCGATGGCAGCTGCCTGCTCAGCCCAGGGGACTGTGCATGGACAAGCGCTGGCTGGCAATGCCTGGTGGGGCTCAGAGAAACTGTTTGGGCTGGTGCAAGCCACAGAGAAGGCTGTTGGCTTTGCAGCCCCTCAAAGACTGCAGATGCTGGAAGTGAAGTTGCTGTTTGCTCCAAGGATGCCCAGAGCTGCCGTCTCTCTTCCAGCACCCGTGGCCCACGATGCTGTGACTCAGGGCCAGCTCAGAGCACTGAGCAGGGAATGCTGTCCAGACTGCTTGCCAGAGGACAGGGAGGGGAGAATGAGGACTGGAGCGACATCGTGGCAGGAAGACAGACAAATGCAGAGCAGATGTTTAATTATCAGCACAGCATTCTTGGATCCCTGAAAATCTCTGCATCCAAATGTAGATATTTTGTGGGAGCATACGCTTCTGCTGAGAGCTGGAGCTGTAACACAGTGCCCACGTACCCACGGACTGTGCATCACTGGGGCTGGCACTGTTTGCCTCTGCTGTGGATGGGGCACATGTAGGGCTGGAGCTGGGCTGGAGAGGGCCATCAGGAACTGTGTGCCACTGTGGGGATGAAGCTCACTGCAAGCTCACGGCCCCAGAGTCACGGTCCTCCATCCATCCTGCTTCATCCCACTGTGCAGGGACATGCTGGGATGCAGCAGCTGCCCCCCGTGCCCAGCTGGGAACCTGGCCAAGCACAGGGCCAGGCAGTGGCTGGAAACTGCCTTCTCCTTACGTCCATCACCTGTTAAAGCTGGTCCCTACTGGCCCAGGCAACTTGTAGAGATTTCTTAAAGTCCTCTGAGACCTCTGTGGTCTCTGTTTTGTACTGTAAGACTTGCAAGGTGTAGGTGTGCATGCCATCCCTGCATACAAGCTGTCTCTCCTCTACCTCACATCTCTGTCCTGGCCCTTGGCTGTTCTCTGGCATGCCTGGGGCAGTTGGAGGGCTCTGCCACTGTTAGAGTGGGAGTTGGGGGAGGCATAGGCAGAACAGGAAATGGAGCTGCCCGGGGTTCTGGGCTGGCCTGAGCTTTGTGCACCAGTTGCCTCTTTGCTGCTGGAGGAGCTGGGAAGTCTGCCTGCCCTCCCATGGGCTATGGACCACTGTTCGTCCTTCAGTATAGGGATATGCTGTAGGTCCCTTGAGATATTCCAGCTTGAGGCTGCAGTCAGACATGGGGCTGGTCTCCAGCACAGAGGCCGGTGCCGCATCTCTGTAACAGCATCCTGCAGGAAAGGGCTGGTGGAGGGCAGCCCTGGTGTCCCTGCCTGAGCACGCGGGCGTGGCCGCCCGACTGGGGCAAGTGAAGTAATCAGCAAGAAGAAACAACTACAGACCGGTCCTCACCCACAGGCAGGTGTGAAGGGCAATGGGGCAGAAAGCACTAAAGACCCCCCTCTAGCATCACAGTGAGAGTGGGGAGCCCCCATGCTGGGGCTTTGCCACAAGAGTGGGTTCAGCTCAGGGGCACTGGGCTTCCCTAAGTCTCCCCTACCAGTTCTATGGAGCTGCTGGGAGGATGCCCATGCTGAGGGAGGGATTTCCAGTGGCACATTAGGGATGGCAGCAGTCTGTCCCCAGCATGGAAATCTCATCCCAGGCAGCCCAGCCTGCCTTCACTGCTCCGCAGTCCCTTGAGGCTGTAAACATTTTGGATTCCCTGCTTCGCCTGCTCAGGCACCTTGCAGATTCAGGGCATGTTGCTGTCTTAAAACCTATCAGGTTTCCTGTCACCTCCCAGGGCCCATGAATCTGTGGGCCTGATGGAGCTGGGACTGAAATGGTCCTGCAGGCAAATGGCTCTGCACACCCTGCACACCACCACCTGTTCTCCTCTCCACAGGTCTGTAATTACCCCCAACCCACGGGAAACTGCTCCAGCATCATCCCCAGCAGGCTGGAACTAGCTGCTCTTCTCTAGCTCAGCTGGAGTTCCCAGGGACATTCTGGGCATCAGGACTGTGCCCTGGCTGCCAGCTCTGCCAGGGGGCTCAGAGCTGGGGCAGGCGAAGGGTCTGTCACTCTTGCCAGCCTAATAAGCCAGGACTTAGAGTCTGGGACATTTTTCTTAACCCTGTTATGCTCTTTCACTGTCTGCATCCCTGCTCTTGGGGAGGGGGGAGTTAGTGATGCTGTGAGTGCCGGAACCCCATCAGGCAGTGGCGAATAAGGGCTACACGTTCAGCCGACAGCCCCAAACCCTCATAAATCTCCTTTGCATGGCCCATGGCTCACCTAAGTAGATTTGATTTGTCAAATATTAAAATTAATTTAGAATTGAGTGGTGGCCTGTGTGCGCACCCTGCTCTCCCGCCTTCCCCCCGCTGCCACCTCTGCTCCTGCCCAATGCATCATCCCCGGCCCTGCGCTCTCGCCCCAGCCGGGGCGCCGGGAGCCAGGATAAATCATCCTGCTGCCGCGCTCAAAGATGAGACGATTGCTTGCTCGGCGGCAGGGGATCACAGGGGAAATCACACCGCGTGCCACCCGCTCCGTGCCGGGGGCGGGGGAGACGCCACGCTTAGGCAGAGATTTATTTATTTGATTTTACTGGGCTGGGATTTTTTTTCATCTCTCAAACACCCACGAGGGAATTGCAGCCCCTGGAATATTAATGCCACACAGGACGCCAGCTCGTTAAAATGTCACCTGGCTGTAATTTCTCCTGTGCTTATTATTCCCCAGGGAGCGCGAGCTCCCATTCCTCCCTGCTCACGGTGGTCCCGGCACATGGGGCAGCCCTGCCCGTCCCCTTTACTGCAGCACGAGCGCTGCTCTATCACATCACCCAAAATGTTTCTGGCCCTCTTCCACCACCGCAGAGGTGGGCTGCACCGTCTCCAGCATTTCCTGCTGAGCTGAGCCCCAGGAACCGATGCTGTGAAAGACAGCACCAGCATGGTGCAAACCCAGCCTGGCTGGCACAAGGGATGAGAGCCACCGTGGGCGGAGGTGGAAGGGCAAGGAGTCGGCCAGCAAGCAGTGTTGGCATGGGCTGGGGACAGGGTGGCACAGGGAACAGCTGCCTTAAGGAAACTTTGGCTCAGTTCCTGCAAATTAATGTTTTTTTCCCAAACAGTTTCCTGGCGCTAAGCGCGACGCGGGGAGCAATTATCTTTAGTGTCGATGTTATTACCATAAAAATTGCATTGAGGACTTTTCTCCTCCGATTAGAAAGTTAACGATCATCACTGCCTTCATTGTTCCCCGCACCGTGCTCGCTCTAATAAAGAGTCTGTGCACTTTACTTTTCACTTAGCATGAAAATTACCCAGCTGCTGCTGTGCACGGCTGTGCAGCCCCCGCGCTCACCTCCCGGTGACGGGCCCTTGGCAGGTACTGGGAAGGAGCAGCCGCCAGCTCGACTGGGACGGACGGGCTGGCTGGCGGCTTCCCCGCGTGGTGGAGGCCAGGGCTTGGCTCAGGGCGGGGGATGCCGGTGTCACAGCTGCCCATCCTCTGTCTGAGCCTCAGGGAGCACCTGAGGAAGTTTTCCATGTGCTCTCCTTCAGGGATGTGCCATCGGCAGTCCCCGCTCATGACCATCTGCTGGGCATCCTTGGACCCACAAAAGCCAAGCCCATAGGGGATCACCCCTGCTTCTCTTGCCAAGGGCTTGGAGTGGAGGGGATGGGTCCAGCCTTGCCATGGTGGCTGCACTTCTACTTGAGGCTCCACCATGGCTCTCCATCCATGGCCAAGCTGGGGCTCGCTCCTGGCCACGCTCCCATTACCTCTCATGGGTGGTGGCACAGGTGAGCCCTGCTGCTGTCGGCTGCTTGCCTGCCCTGCCCTGCCCTGCAGGCAGCACAGCATCACTGCTTACGGCAAACCAGTGCTGTGCCTGCCTGTGGACATCCAGGCTCTGGCACTCGCTGTCACTCCCACCACCTCCGACTGTCACAGGGAATATTTGCATCGTTTTGCTCAATACCGGCATAGCTCTTTAAATGCTCGAAGTGCTGTAAAAATCTTAGCTAATCTTCAGAGAGCTTTTTTTTTTTTTCCAAAGCTCTTCATTACTCCCTAATTGTTCAAACTTCTCTTCTTTTCCTTCTGATTAAAAGCAGATTTTAAAAGTGCAGTTCAGTTTCTCAGCTATTTTCAAGTCAAATGGATTCCATCCCCCTCTCCATGTATTAATAACCTGTTCTCGTGCATCCCCCAGTGAGCCAGTAAAAGCCCTTCTGAGCAGAGACAAGGTGACAGCAGTGCTCCGGAGGGAGCGATTGGAAGGGGGTTACAGCTTGGAGGGAAAGAGATCCATCCATCCAGCTATCTATCATCCATCCTGCTATCATCCATCTACCAGAGAAATAACATTTGCAATTCTGCTTTAGCTCTTCCTAATAATCATTAATATTTTTTTTTACCTTCCCAACCAGTAGTAGGAGGAGATGCAGGGGTTTGGGGTGCAGGCAGCTCCATGGGGCTGGGGGGTGCGAGAGGAGGGGGGTAGGGTGTGTGGTGCCATGCGGTGCAGGTGGCTGTGTCTGTGTGCAGTGTCGAGGATGGCTGCGCTGCTGGGAGGGGAGAGCAGGGCAGCCCGGCACTGGTCAGCAGCACACCCCGCAGTAGGAGGGAGCGTGTGCCGAGCTGGAGAAGCACCTTGCTGAGGGGATTCTGGGATTCCGGGATTCTGGAGGTGAAGATCAGACAAAGTGCTGCTCTGGGCTCTGCCCCTGCCCAGCAGGGTGAGCCTGATGTCGGCTGTGGATCCAAATGGTGCAGCATGGTCACACGCAGCACCCAACTGCGCAGCGTGCGTCATCCTCTCCCTGTCCCCTGGGACTGGCCCCAAGGAGTGCCACTGTCTCCAGCTGGTAATGCCAGACACCACGGCCCATCCCAGAGCCGTGTCCTCAGCCAGCTGGCCTGCCGTAGGAGACGGGACAGTGATGGATTGCAGCATTTACACATCTTCCCAGGGAGGAAATGCCAGGTCCTGCAGGGCTCCATCAGCTGTCAGCAGCGGGCAGGGCAGGACCGAGGCCATGCCAAGGAGTGGGTGCTGATCTCCAATGAGCAACACAGAGGGCAGGAGGGGGAATCCCGTGTGCCACTGCCCAGGCCGAGGACCTATTTCCTGTCTTGGGCACCTTCCCTCCTTTTAGTTATAATCACTCTACCCACCTCAGGTTGTGGCAATGGCCCCATGAAGCATCTGGAGGGATCTGGGGGAGACCCCAGCATGGCCCTGGGGTTGAACTGCTGCAGTTAATGGTCCCGCTCTGCAGTGGGCTTCAAACCTGCTCCCAGGTTGGCTTGCATCATCTTTGAGCCACTTGTTGCTCTTAGATCATCACCTGCCAGTGCCAGCAATTGTAAAAGTTTTAGAAACTGTGAGCCATCTCTTTGGTGGCCAAGGTTCTTCAGACCCAGGCTAAGGCACTGTTCTGCAGCTCTGAGCTTCAGTATTACCCTGGTTGTGCATACAGCAACTCTGGATCCCCAGCCACATCCATGACAAGTCCAAGATGTCTTCTGTGCCCTGCTGGAGAGATCTCTTCTTCAGGCCACCCATGCTTCCCACGGAGCACCATCAGGTAGCTGATGGAGCTGGGAGGTGGGAGAGCCAGGGGAGGCACCAGCGGCTGGCACCTGGTACCTGGGAGAGGCTGCAGGCAGGGTCACCCACACCAGCCCCCAGACTTCAGGAGATGCCAGCAGGCTCAAGACTTTGGCCATTCCATGGATGAAGGGATGCTGGTGGCCCAGCATGGGAAGAGCCACTGTGTGCCAGGGTGCCAGCATCCCCTCGGCTGGGCTGTCCCGGCAGATGGCAGCAGGGATGCATTGCAGCCTGGCAGTGCATGGGGACCTGTCTAGTGCCCCGACCTTGGAGTAATCTTCAGTAGGATTAAGAGCTTAAACGTATCCGTGTAATTGCCAGGCCCCTGCTGAGCTGGAGAGAGTGTGAGTGCCAGCACAGGGAGGCAGTGCCCGGGCGTGCTTGCTCCTTGCTGCTGCCTGCTGCTGCCTCCTGCCATTGCCACCGCTGCGGGCGCCGCTGGGAGCCACCAACCACCCTACGTATGGATGGTGGGTGGCTCGAGAGAGATGGTGCCCAGGCACTGACAAAGAATGGGCTCCAAAGGAGAATTTCAAGTGTGCAGAGCCCTGAGTGTGCTGCCTGCATCTCCCTGGCATGGCCTCAGTCCTCCCAGACATCCCTCTGGATGCCCCTCTGGCACTCCTCCAGCACCCTCCAGCTCTGTGTCCAGGGAAGGACATGGAGCTGCTCCTGTGTGTGCTTTGGGGAGTAAGGAGGATTGGCTGGGATGCCAGGGGCCAGGAAACTGCCCTGCTGGGCTGAACCTGGCTGGGCTGGTGATACGTTAGGGTTTGTTCTCTGCCAGGGGGGAGCAGGGCGTGCAGCTGGCAGTGTCTGCATATGTAGGTGCTTGGTGTGGGTTTTCAGCCCCCATCAGCAATCGGAAGATATTCAGGGTTGGCAGAGGTGTCAGGGGGTCTCAGACACCCCCAAGGAGCACCCGGGTGCTGGACTAAGGACACACAGAGCACTAGCGTGGTGCCTGCCTAGCCATGCCAGCGGGGTGCCAGCACCCCAGTCCCAGCCCCTGTGTCTGATGCGGGGCTTGGCACAGAGTGGGGAGCTGCCATCCCAGCCCCCTCACTGTCTGCCTAATGGTCCCTGACATTTAAATGAGATTTAGTGCTCAGCCCGATGCTGAATATTCATGAGCCCATGCGGCCCTGACAGCCCGGCTGGGGCTGCTCTCATGATTAATAATTTGTTTTTCCCTTTACTGTAAACCTCACCTGCACTCGCTGCTTGCTCTGGCACTGCCAGCGCCATCGCTGCCGGGGAGCACCCATGCCCTGGCCCTGCAGGTCCTTCTCCTCTGTGCCTGCTGTGGGGCACCCACTGCAGGGCCAGGCACTCCCAAGGACCCAGCGAGGATGGCATCTGCCGAGCACCAGGAGCCTCTTCATTGCTCTTAGTGGGCCAAGCCCTATGCACGCGAGCGAATATCCTGCGTGCTGCCGGAGTAGAGGCAGCCCTGGATGTCTGGCCTCTGTAGTAATTCCAGTTGCCCTCACACAGAGACACCCTGGAGAGATAAAACCAAGTTCTCCTGCTGCTTCCATGCTGGGCTCCCTCTCAGCTGGCAGCAGCTCATGTGGTGCTAATGCTTCCAGGCTCTCCCAGGTGGACACGCAGGAGGTGAGTAGTCCACAAGCCCAGTTTCCAAGACCTGCTTTTGGTGCTGTTCATGGGGTTTGTGGCTAGTTCAGATGTTCCCTCTGCAAACCCAGCATAGCAGTGTCCAGCCCCACCTTGGACACTGACATCCCTTACAACCATTCCCAAGGTCACTGCTCCCAGGACCCTCACTTCCCATCTCACTGCTTGCAGCTGTGTCCTGGAGGTGCGTGCAGCAGCACAGCCAAGAGGGACCAGCCCCAGGGAGCTCCCACGGGACATGGGGGAAGCTGAGGGGCCAGGCTGCCATCTCCCCTCTGGCTCAATAGATCGGCTCCGGCAGCTCTGCACAAATTGCATAAATATTCATGGAGAAGTGAAGGAAATGTGACTGTCCCGGCCGATTATACGCGCCTGTCCTGAAGGCTGCGGCTGCTCTCCAGGTGCTGCTGGCCGAGCTGCTGTCTTAGGGTGAGATACGGCAGGGGTACCCGGTGCTGCCCACCCGCAGTGTGACATGGGGCACGGAGCTGCTGGGGCCTCGCACAGGGCTGGAACAAGGGCCGCAAGCTCAAGTCAAGGATGAGGCTTTTCCAGAGAAGGTCCCAAGATACCCACGGTTTTCCCAGAGTGTCACACCAGCCTCTACACATGGCCAGGGACTGCTCTGCATGCAGTCATGGTAAACCGCTCCCCAGTGACATGTCACATCCACTTTGGTGACTCTGGCATGTTCAGCACTGCCTCTGCTCCCTGGTGCTTTGGGCAGACATGGGCAGAGAATGGGACAGAGCTCCCGAGAACAGCCCAGGGAGACATCCCGGGGAGACAGCCCAGCTGGGATCCCTACACGCTGTAGAGATTAATCCTCTGCAGACCTGAGCAAGGTGCTGGGCTAATAGCCTGATTTATTCCTTCCCGTCTCTCTGGAGCACGGGAGGTTCCCCACTGTGTCCTGAACGACCTCATGCATAATACCATGCACAATCCTATTAATGCCGCCCCGCCACGCGCTCCCTGCTTAGTGCCGCCACTCGCCAATGCAATTTCCCCATGATATATGGGAAAAATAATTGAACTATATTTGAAAATATATTGAGAATTATGGCACGCACACGACAGGATTTATAGGGGCCATATTTCACAAAATCATAGCCCTGCACACCAAAGTGCCCGGTGTTTGCGGGGAGAGACCCATGGTCATGGTCGGTGTGTGCCCAGGGCAGGCAGTGGGGGAACAGCTGCCACCATCCTCGTGGGCCTCAGGATGTGCCCATGGGGGTCGGTACAGGGCTCAGTGGGATCTGCCACAGACCTGTGCCCTGGGAGCAGGGGGTGAGTGCCCCAGGAGCAGGCGGTAGGTGCAGCAGGATGCAATACCCGGCTGCACTGGGAGCCGAGGAGGCAGCTGCAGCCACACATGCAGCTGTGTGGGCATGGCCACTGCCAGCCAGAGCTTGGCTGAGCTTAATCTCCTCCCAGTGGGAGGGAGGAAATGCTCCTGGCATCATGCTGCCTGCTCAGCTGCATGGCTCAGCTCACTGTGCCAGGTGGCCAGTTAGCCAGGTGCTGGATCCTCTGGCCTGCCCTGAGGGGTCCCCTCGAGGGACTGGTGGCTCCCCACCCTGAAAGACGTAGGGAAGGGACTGAGGGCTCTGCACAGACTTTCCAGACCTGCGATCCTCCACAGCTGCCTCTCTAGCCCCTTCAGCCCCTACGCTGCCCTGCCTGCAGAGGGGCATTTCCCTGTCTGGCTCTGGATGCCGGATGCGGTGGCAGTGCACAGGGGACACATCCTTTCCCTCCTCATCCCGCCTCTGCCTCCTGCGTAGCCCCCCTGGTCTGGGCAAATGCCCCAGGCACTCCTGCCTGCACACCACCCCCTGCATCCCCCAGGTTGCCATGCTGGGCACGTCCTCAGCACCGTGGGCGCCGCTGGCACAGGTGCCGCGGGGAACATTAATCTTTAATTTCCTGTCAAAGCCTCTCGCTGGAGAGAGCAGCACCTGGCACGAGGGTACAGCAGATGACCGCTGTGATGGGGGGCCAGGAGACAGGCTGCCCCAGGTATGGAGGGTTCAGATGGGGCACTCAGCCCTCCGTTGTGTCCCACAGCTGTGCATCCCTGTGCCTGAGGCAGCAGGGGAGCAGCGGCAGCAGATGTGTGCTTGCCTACAGGAATGAAGTGGAGAGAGGCAGCTATGCTGCCCAGATGGAGAAGCTCCCCTAGGACCTCTGGCTGCCAGGGCTGGGTAGGGAGATGACCCTGTGGGAAGCCCACTCTCTCCCTGGCCCTGGCTGACCCCGATGTCCTCATAGCTGCCCCTGGAAGGGGAGCATGCAAGGATGGGATGGTATTTGCTATCTGCTCTCAGGGCTGAGGGGTCACAAAGCCTTCATCTCTGTGGCCCATTGAAGGGATCCCAGAGCATCACTGTCTGGAGGAAACTCCCAGCGTGCCCTGGGGAAGGGGAACTATAAATAGCTGCTCAGTGAAGGGCGGAGGGGGACTGTTTGGGAAGCTGCTTTGTGAACAGGACAAAGAAGAGGCGTCTTTGCACTTGCTCTTCATTAGCTGCCTTCCTCTGGCTGGCCGGGCCAGGATGCGCTCACATCGAACGACAGCAGGATGTAGCTGTCGGTGTCAAGGACGCGAACAATAAGGGCTTTAAATAGCAGCGCTGCCTTTGAAACCCACTCGCCTGCGCCACAGACAGAGCCCAGGAAAATTGTGCGGCATGAGAAGCCAGGGATGTCGGAGCGGGGCTGCCCTCACCCCAAGGAAGGGACCCCAGTGCCACAGCTGCTGCCTGTGGGCAGGTGGTCTGTGACCAGGACACGTGGAGCCCTGCCCAGAAGTGCCTTGGGGTGCCTGGGCAGACGCACCCCAGCCCCTCCGGCAGCTCCCAAGCAGCAGTGTCCGAAGCTCCCACTGCACGGTCCCCTGAAATTGGTTAATTGGCAGCACCTCGCCCCGCTACCAGAAAGGCACCTCTTGGTTACTGTTTCCTTTCCTCCTGCTCTGGCTCCTGGGCTCTGATCTCCTCCCACCTTCCAATAGGAGATGAAAGAGCCCTGAGGGAGTGCTGGTGGCATTCCTGCCGTGCCGGGCATGGAGGAACCTCTTCACCTCCATCAGGATGAGCCAAACGGCCAAGCGGCATCCAGTGGTCTTAGCAGGGTTTCGGTGGCGCATGAGATGGATGAAGAAGGTGCTTTGCTGTCCTGGGGAGCCCAGCTCTGTGCTGTCCCAGTGCAGGACAGCCCTGTTTGGACATGGGATAAGGCGCTTGGGAGCAGCACATGAGACTGATGGAGAGAGATCGGAGGCAGCGAGCCACGTGTGAGCACGTGCGTGTGCACGGGGGGGCCTGGCTGTGCGTATTAGCAGGCCCTTAAATCAACACAGCACTTCAGACAGGAAGGAAATAGGCTTTGCCGACGGCAGGAGCGGCACTTGCTTTGTGCACATTACAGAACATCAGGAAAATGTCAAATTTACATAAAAATGATACAAACTCATTGGAAGAAACATGCATCCAATTATCGGCCCCAGCGCTGGCACGGCTCCGCAGCCAGAGGCTGGCCGGCGGCTGGCTGCAAGGGACCCAGCCCCGGGCCACGCATTTCATCTCTGGGTGTTTAACATCAAAGCTGCAAACAGCCTCGGCTCAGCTGGTCACCCCGCTTGCCCGCTCCCTCCTGCCACTGCCACTGCCACTGCCACTGCCACTGCCACTGCCACTGCCACTGCCACTGCCACTGCCGCACCACTCGGGCACGGGGGTGCAGGGCAGGAGTGGTAGTGCCTGGCTGAGGTTGGGTGGGATTCGGTCCCTCTCCTGCCAGCTCCAGTGGGGAAGTGGCTGTGTGATTGCAGCACTCCTGTATGGCAGGGGCATTGAGGGGAGGTGGGGGCACAGGTGAGCAGCCCGGAGTAGCAGGGATGGAGAGCTTGCTCGTGCAAAAACACCCAGAGATTTTTCTGGCACGAGGTTGGGACCCTGTTCCTGGCTCTGTACTAGGCTGTCCCAGCGGGCCCTTCCCTCCTTTCTGTTCCCACAGGGTGGCCACTGGCATCCCCAGGGCTGGGGGGAAGCCACATCTGGCCCATCCCTCCTGCTGTGGCCCCTCGGCTGGGCAATGTGGACTGGGCACAACAGCCTGCATTCTCCTGAGGCTGGGGGCACCCAGGGGGACTGGGAGCAAACATGGGACTGTGGGCAGAGGCTATCTCAGTGAGTGCCCTCCAGCCTTGCCTGTGCTGGCATCACACCCACCTGCCCAGGATTGATGGCTCATCCTGCGGCCCCTTCCCGGCACGCTGAACTCTACATTTCTGTCCCCGCCACCGGATGGGATTGATGTCTCACTGAGCGCAGGCAGCGGCTGTAACTCATGCCCGGGAGCCGGGCTCCCGGCTCGTTACTCACTGGGCACTGTCACCACATGAGTTACAGCTCTGCCTTGTGCTGGGACACCTCAGTAGCAAGGGATCAGAGCAGGGGTCAAAACGGCTGAGGCAGGGCTGGGGCAGGGGGCAAGCCTCTCTCTCTCTAAGCTGGCTTTCCAAGCCATCCCTCAGGCTGGCATCCCCGGCACACCCACATGCAGCCTGCTAAGTGCCTTTGTCCCTGGCTGGGAGGTGAGCACACGTGAGGAGAGGAGTGATGCTGGGGTCCATGGGTGGAGGGTGGCACCGCAGCTGGGATTCCCCGTACCAAACCTGCCAGCTGGTGCCCAGGCTGCAGCGTGTGGGGGTGGCTGACGAGCTGTTAATTACAGGTGCTGCTTGGCTGGTGCAGCCCGTCTCTGCTGCTCGGCTGGCAGAGCCGTGCGGCGGGTGACACACTCCATGATAAATTGATATCCCGTTTAGCATCAATTTTCCCTTCTCTGGTGGCAGACAGCTGTGCTAATGGGATGGGACAAGTGAAAATGAAATAACAGGCCCTGAGCACACCGGCACACACCGCACTGTTGGCACTACTGCATGGCTGTCGCTCCCCACGCGACAGGCAGGACCCCACGCACCCTGGTGTGGGGGAACCACAGGGCTGGCAGCCTCCAGGCTGGGCTACCTTTGCCCTAGTTGCTGATGCCCACCCGAGGTGGGTTTGTGATATGTGGTCTGTCAGTGCTAGGTGCCACCAACTCTGGCTTTTGCAGCACCTGGAGGAGCTGCTCCTGTCAGTGGGCTTTGAGGCAGGCACAAAAGAGGGCTGGCTGCAGCATGACCACTTCTTGATGGTCAGCATGAGACTGCGTTGTGTCTGCATCCTCTTGGTATTTGCAACGCATTTAGAGGGTGGTGACTTGGCACATTTCTTATTTATAGCACAGCACATAGCTAGGAGCCAGTGAGGGATTTGGTTGGCATTCAGTGCCCAAGCTATATTGGGTATTTGCAATGCACACAATGCCGGAGCTGATGTGTGCAGCATTCCCAGTGCCTGCGCCAGATTGGGTGTATGCAATAGCCCGTGGCACTCTGAACCCACACTCGCACGCTCTTTTCGGTGCACTCAGCACCAGCCACATGCTTGTTATCAGGAGTGTATTTGTCAAATTGGTGCCTGCAGTGTGTTTGCAGTCGTGGTGTGTGCAGCGCTTGATGCCCACAGTTTGCTTGATAATTGCAGAGTGCTCAGCACTTAATACCTGTGGCATCATTGTTATTTACACAGCCCTCGCAGTCAGTGTCAGCAGCGCTCGGCATACACAGTGTGCTCAGGGTGTGCGCCCCGCCGCCGATGATGTTTGCAGCACCTTCAGTGTCTGGTGTCAGCTGTGGTTTCATGTTTGCCAAGCGCTCAGCAATCTCTCCAGTCAAGGTGTGCCCGGCGTCTGTTCGGCTTGGCATTTGCGGCGTAGCCGGTGCTCGCACCAGCCGGCTCTCCGCGTGTGCTCAGTGTTTTGATTCCTGCGGTGTGATGAGTGTTCACAGCAGACTGCTGGCGCTGTGGTTGGTGCCCAGCGCCCGTGCGTGTGCAGTGCTCGCAGCGGGCTCAGCCTTGGTGCCCGCAGCGCGCTCCCGCGCGCTCCCACAGGTGTGAGCGCTTGCCCTGCATCCCGCCCCAGCGCCCAATGCACTGCTCACTCGCAGTGTGCTCTGCAAGTGCAGCCCATGATGTGGTCAGCACAAGGTTCCTGATGCTTTTGCCATTTACAGAACTTGCTGCACAGTGTTAGTGGTGTTCCTGCTATCCAGCCTGTGCTTTGTGCCAGAACTTGGCCCGGTTTGGAGCAGCCGCACGGTCTGTGTGCACTGCTAGCACCAGCTCTTGCATTAGCAGTCCCACCAACCTGTGCTGTCCCTGTTGAGGCTCGCTCCAGAATTCGCAGTCCATCATGCATCCCATGTCCACAGTTTTCAGTGTCTGTGGCACATGTGGCACCGGCGGTGCCCTCAGTGCTCAGCATCAGCTTCCAGTTTGCAGGGAGCTGGCGCTTGGTGCCTGCTGCTGTCACGTTTGCCATGGCCCGGCTCACCTTTGAGGTTGACGCCTCCAGGGTGCTCGGCAGTCCGATGTTTTCCCTATTTGCAGTATGCTGCAGATGAAGACCAGTGAGGGATTTGGAGTTTGCAACATGCACTTGGTGCCAGCCACATGCCTGGGGTTTGGAGCACATGGGGTGCTGAAGGCACCAGTTCCTCAATCCCTGGCACAGAGCGTGTGCCGTGTTTGCCGTGTGCTCCACAGCCAGGTGGCACTTGCCTTGCCATCAGCGCTCATGGCCCATGCAGTGTGCTCAGTGCCCAGATGTGTGCTGTGCCTGTGGTGTACTCAGTCCAGGGTCCACTTCCCATTCACCTTTCAGACCCAGTCTGTCCACCACATGTCCACCAGCCACCAGTGGGCAGGGGCAGTCCCGGGCTTGGCTCCCAGCCTGTTTGCCCAGCAGCCTGAGGAGGGCAGGCAGGGTGCCCCCACCATATATGCCATCGGTGGAGCTATGGCATTAAGGCTGAGGTTTTAATCACACAAATGTTGGAAAATGGGGAGCGATGGTTCCCATGGTAACACTAACTCTGCCCCTTGCCCGTGGCACATGGCTGTGCACGCACAGGACCGTCATGGGCACCATGCAGCTGAGCTATGGCTGCCTGGGGAACCATAACTCCCAGCCTCCTGACTTGGGTGCATTTAAAACCTCAGCCCTATTGCTGTGCTGAGGCAGCTCTGCTGGCAGTTTACGACTCTGTTGTTTTTAGGAAAGCCAAATGGGAGGCAAGGAGCTGCCTTGGTGACGTACTGCAGATGGGACAGGAGGAGCAGTCTAGGGCCAGGAGGAGCCACGGGGTGCTTGACCCAGCACCGGCTGCCAGTGACTGCGGGGATCAGGGCAGGATGGAGCCTGAGGGCACAGCTGAGCATGAGGGAGCAGCTGAATGATGTCTCTCAGAGCATGAAGAGCTGATCCGCATGCTCCACTGGCTCCACACTGGCACTTCAGGGCCAGAGATGGGATAGAGGAGTGGGGTGTGTGGGTACCAGCCCTGCTGCCCAATGTGGGTGCTTCTGGAGTGCCAGCATTTCCTGTGCCCTGCACTGAGGCTACTTGCAGGCTGCACTTCTCCAGAGGTGTCTGAAGAACCTGGTGATGGGCTTCCTGACACTGCTGTGTTGGCCTTCAGCCCTGCAGCATTCATCACCCTTCCACTCTCATGCCAGTGCACAAGAGATCTGCTCGCTGTTTGGGGTGGGATGAAGCTCTCATCCTCCCTGCACACCACAACAAGGCTACATCCTTCTGCACACTGCCTCTCCGGTGTGTCACAGCTCCTGGCATGTCCCCTTGGCTGTGAGATGACATCCCAGCTGTGCCAGCTGTGTTCAGCAGCAGCCCTGCCCATGCCTGCAGCTGTGCATGCCAGCGTGCCAGCCCTGATGGGGGTGTGCCAGGGCTGTCGATGTCGAGGCAGGACAGGGACACCCAGCTGGTGCTTGGGGGCTGCACGTGGTGGCTGGGGCTCACCCAAGCATGGAGCCCAGTGCTGTGGAGGCCGCCCACAGCTGGCTGCAGTGTGGTCCTCCAGGCTTAGTCCAGTTCATCCATCCAAGCATCCCCTGCCCATAAATCAGAAGCTGATGGTAGGCTGCCTTAGGGGCTCAAGCTCCTCCCAAATCCTTTTCCCTGAGGGTCTCCTGGCCTGCCTTGTGATCAGGGAGGACTGTGGCTGTGGTGAGCTGTCTGCCCTCCAGTCACCTTTGCTCATTTGTCGCTTGGGCGGGAGTTAAGCAGGGAGTTGCCCCGCTCACAGCAAGACTGGGTGAAGCTTGTCCATCTCCGGCTGCACTGGCTGGAGCATCTCCCAGTGCTGCCCTCTCTGCCTAACTGCTGAAGCTCCCATAATGTATTCATCCCAGGATGCCCCGGTGCAGCTGCAATATAATTATTGGAGTTTATTACACCATTAACTTTAAAATTTTATAAACCACCAGGCAGGTGACAAGTGGTGGAGGCCAAGTGGTCTCAGGCTGTGGGCAGAGGGCCTGTGAGGGAAATAGTGCTGGGGACTGTCACAGCCAGGTGCTGAGCGCGTTTCCCTGCCATGCTGGTGTTTTTGCTAGCAGTGCAAGCCCAGTGGCACCCCAGGAGGGTGCCCTACTGCCAAGCTGCTCAGCACAGTGTGGCCATGTGCCAGCCTGCCCGGCTGCCCTCCTCAAGATGGCAGGCAGAAGGGAGGACCAACCAGCTGCAGCAATAAAAGGCTATAAAACCGAATGGCTGTCTCTGCACGCTGCAGCGATGGCTCCCAGGGTGCCTTCCCCTTCCTAACACTGCTAACGGCAGGAGGGACTGTGGGCATCCCATTTCCCATGCACAGAGACAGGGCTCCTGCTGCCATCCAGCCGCTCCCTGGTCACGTCTGTGACAGCCTTTCCAGCCGTGGGGGATGCTCTGAGGGTGGTGAGGCCACTTCCTCCACTCCCCCCACTCAGGACTGGAGGGCAGCATCAGCCGAGCCTGACCTCCTGCCGGTCACTGACCTCCTTGTGCAGTGTGATCAGCGAGCGTTGCCAGATCCGGAGTCAGGAGATGGGTGCTGGGTAGAGCATCCTCCTGGGCATGCTGAACACCCTCTGTGCTGAAATGTATGGGCATCCTGCTGGGGAGGGGACTCTGTTTTGCTCCTCTGCATGGGTTTGGGAGGCTTTTAGATGTGTTTTCTCTGAGTGAGAATTGTGCAGTGTGATCAAGTGGCCAGCTCAGTTTGGGGGTGGTTTGTGCTGACAGGGTCAGAGCAGAACATGTACAGGGGGTGCTGGCTTTCAGCCTGGCAGAGTCAGGGCAGTGCAGGTCCATGCCATGTGGGCTGTCTCAGATGGAGACCAGAAGCAGGGGCTGCTGCGTGTGGGTGGGAACCCCACAGCGTCTACTGCCTGCTGCCTCTTCCTGGACACAGGGGCAAGAGCTGGCTGGGTGAGCATTTCTGGGAAGAGGAATTCAGGAGGGTGACAAGTGAGGTCTCACTGCTCACCAGGGTTAAATACCATGGAATCAGCCTGGGCTCGGCACAAACCCTTTTCTACCATGATCAGGCAGGGATGGGACCCATTATCCCACTGAGTGGCCATGGGATCTAACCCACCTCTGACGCAGGCATTATCCTCTCAGCCATCGAACAGATGCTCCTACACCCAGATCCTACTGAAACCCACTCCTTAAATTCCTGGAGGCAGGACCCCAAAAGCCGCATAAACTCAGTGTTGTTTTCTTGGCAGCAGCAGAAGGTGTCCAGGGCACCTTGTGCGAGCTCATGCACACAGCTTACAAAAGAGACTTTGTAATTGAGATTTTGCGCTTAATGAAGGAATAAATTGAATGGGAGTGTTGTCTTTAATTGGGGTGTTGCATTAATTAAGGTATTGCACTTAACTGGGGTAAAGCATTTAATAAGGTATCGTGTTTAATGGGGTTAGTTTACGTAAACAGGGTCAGTGCGTTAATGGGGTGCTGCATCTCCCATGCATCTGCTGGCCCTGGCAGACTTGTCATCTGCCACAGTGGGCTAACTGGGGACCAGGACCACCAGTGAGGCTGGTCTGCAGCACTGGAGCTGCCATCTTCCCCATCCCAGCACCAAGCAGCTGGTAACAATGCTCAAATCAACGACTCCGCTCGTACCCCGGTGCGTACAGCTCCCTCCCGCCATTCCCAGCCCCACCATTCCCAGTGGGTGCAGGAGGATGGTGCAGAGGTTTCAGCAAGTGGGGTGCAGGCAGCATTACTGCTCCTGTGGCCCCCCCACACCAGCTCCACAGCAGGCATTGATGCCTGGCATGCTCATCACACTGTCGCCAGCCCTGCTCTCTTGTAATTGGAGTGGACATCTTGTCATCCCACATCTCCCCACAGCCGTGGCACTTGCCGTCCTTGCTGCAGAGCCTGACCTGCTGGGCAGGCGCCGGCAGCATGCCGGGGAGGCCATGGAAAGAGGCTGTTCTTGTTAAGCCAACGTGTTTGCAAGGGTCTCAGAGGATACAACTTGCATGAGGCAGAGCTGAGTGCTGCGGCCAGCTGGGCTCCGCAGTCACGTTCCCTTCAATTAGATCAAAATTAATGATTGCCCCAGATCCACTTCCCTCTGGGCATGGGGCCGTGGCCAGCACCAGCTCTGGAGTGTGAGGAGCTGGCGAGGAAGATGTAGCAGCCAGCTCACAGGCTTGGGCTGGCGGTAGAAGCACTCAGCAAGCTGAATCCATATCCAGGCCAGTTTGGCCTAGCAGGGTATCAGCTGGGAGCTCCCTGATGGGCGTCTCCCATTGGACAGCTGCTGGCTGACCACCCAGGTCTGTAACTGTCCCGTCACCCATGTCCGCAACCCTCCTGGGCTGCCCCCAGCACTGTTTGGTGCCCTGGGCTGATCCCCTGCATCCCTCCTGAGGAGCCACAGCCCCACAGGCTGGCTGGGAGGGTGAGCTCACGGCAGTGGCACAGCGCCAGTGCTGGAGTGCAGTGGGAGTTTGGGTCTTGGTATGGAAAAGAGTCAATCCATCGGCTGGGTGACGAGAAAGGGAAATCACAACCAAATCCTCATCCAGACTGGGCTAAGAATAGAAACAGCCGGTGCCTGTGTCTTGGAGGGGATGAACCACCATGAAGGTGCTGGAGGGCACCACAGCAGGGTCAGGTTCACCAAGCATCCCTCCAGACTGTGGGGCCAGCTTCTCCCGCGTGTAGACGTCACCTATCTCCTGCTGTGTTCTATGGTGTGTCAGAGCCCTGATGTTGTAGAAAGCCCCCTCCATGAGGGGTCAGTTATTCTGTCCATAGATGCAGGCTCTTAACCTCCTCTGTGCTCACCCAAACCTCCAGTGTCTCCAGCCAGCCTCCATCACTGCTCTCTGTTATTGCCATCCTCTCTACTCTTTACAGTTAGTTTGGATTTTTCTTGATGTGTGTCCCGGACCAGACACAGGGCTCTCAGTAAGGCCTTGCCGCCAGCAAACACTTCAGATGCCTCACGAATGATTCTCCTTCTCACGCAGCCCTGAGCAACGTTGTCCTTTTCACAGAGTTCAGTGCAGTTACAGGGCTGCCAGGCATCCCATATTAAACTGATAGATCCCATATCCCAAATGAATGAGGTTTCTCCTATTTTCTCCTAACTCCCAGCTGCTTTTCCAAGCATCTGCCTGGCTGCTGGGCATCTGGAAACACAGCTCCCGCTCACACAGATAACTGCACCTGCAGAACATGAACTGCCTTAGGGTTCCGCCCCTCTGCATGCCTTGTTTATCCACCTGGGATTGTCCTGGGCTTTGGTGTTAAACTCAGACATCCTGATGCTGCTGCCCACTGCTGAGCTGGGCTGTGTCCTGTCCTCCTGCCTGCTTGGCAGCCCTGCTCTCCAGCCGCTTGCCCTCTGCTTGCTGGGCAGATTTGCTTCCTGCCCCAGCCCAGCTCTTGGCGCTTGTCCTTTTGAATTGTATCTGATTGTTTTCAGGCCATTTCTTCGATTTGTCAACATCATTTCGAATTCCAGTCCTGTCTTCCCTGGCACCCGCAGCCTCCCCCCATCATCTGAGTGTAGTACATGGGCCCTGTGCCAAGTCCCTGACGATCAGCATTCCCCTGGCTGGGGGGCACAGGGGTAAGCAGGAGAGAGTCCACTTTCCCAATCTGCTGGCAAGCCCTTGGCTGGCTCTCCCATCCTGTTGGCTTGCTTGCATGGTGTCTAGTGAAGTCAGCACTGGAGCCCAGGGCATTGTGCGTCTCCTGACTGTTAGCACCATATCCAGGGACTGGATGAGGGAGCATCAGTGGGCAGACAGACTCTGTAGCTGCATGCGCCCCCATGAAGGGGCAGATGAGCCCCACTACACACCACAGAGTCCCCCCGTGTGGCCTCATGCCCCCCACGTGCAGCCACAGGTGAGAGGCTCCAGTGTGGAACCTTGGGGACCTGCAGACCTGTTGGCAGAGGGGCAGCACCAGCCATTCCTAGCTCGTGCTTTGTTCTCTGCCTTGTCTGGTGTGAGTAGAAAGCAGTCCCTAAGCCCTACTGCCCAACTTCCCAAGCCATGCTGCTTCCCCACTCCCTGCACCTCCATCCCAGTGTCTCTCCCAGCATGCTCTCTCTTCCAGAGCTCCCCGGCTGCGAAGCCATAGTCCTTCCCTCTCCACGGCTTGTAGAAGGCCTGCAGCTGCGGCTGGGGATGGGGCTTGTGCTATGGGTGCCACTCACTTGGGCACAGCTGGATCCCAACCCAACCTGGCTGCACTCTAGCCTTGGGTAATCTTGCAAGGGGATGAGCCCCCAGCACCCATTTGCCCTTGCTGAGTGGATAGGCAGGAGCAGAGTACAACAGGGGAGGAGAGCCAGGAAAGGAGACAGGAGAGGACTTACCTCTTTGGCCACACAGGAGGGGATCATGCTGTGGGAACAGTGCTGAGACATGTCCCCAGTCCAGGTGGCAGTTGGTAATGGAGCTGAAGATGCCCAGAGAAAGCAGGGGTATGTGTTCCCCTTGGTACGGGGGACAGGGTCCTGCGGGGAGCCAAGAGAGGGTCCTGCTCCCATGCCATGACTGTCCAGCGCACAGGGCTCCAGCTCGTCCCACACTCGCACAGCTCAATTTGCCCTGTACCTCAGGGTCTGCGCTTATGCCAGGGGTGACCTGCCTGGCAGACCCTCCATGCCCTCATGTCCCTGGCCATCACAGCCCCTGAGAGGTGCAGGCAGGAACTACGAACCCAGCTCCGCAGACCAACGAGCCAGGGCTGGCCATTGCCTGGCTGCGTGGAAACTCCTTGCCACAGGATCAGGCCCTTTCTGCCCATGGTCCTCGCTGGGCCAAGCATCCCCCACAGGGCCAAGCATCCCTGTGGAAGCAACTGGGGTGTGGTGGCTATGTGGCTGGGGCACCTGTGGTAGCAGCAGTGCTTGGGTCACCTGTCCAGCCCACTCCCACCATGGCTTTCTGAACTGGGGGTGCAGGGCTGGCACGTGCATGCTGCATCCCTTGGGCAGGGAGAAACAGGCGGCTGGGGCTGTGCGTGCTCCTTGCCGGAGGCAGCCTATCATGCTGTATTGACCCACACAGAGGCAGAAACATGTGTGCCACGCACAGATCGATGGGAAGATTGAAGATGCGTGTGCGCTTGCCGGACGACTGGGGAAAGCTTTGCCGTTGGCATTGGCAGCACAATGAAGGTCACGCTGACCTGCGGCGCAGTCCCCGAGGAGAGGCGAGGCCTCTTGTCGCGCTCATGGGCGGCTGTCTCATCACTTGTCCTCCGGAGACCCCGGATTCCCTGCCAGGCACGCACCTTCTCAGCAGAGCCATGTCTGGTGGGGGGGCTACCCAGTGCTGGGCTTGTTCTGGGGACAGGGAGCCGGTGTTTCCCCCACCACTGTGCCACAGAGGGTTGCTTGACTTGTTAGTGAGGGGGTTGGTTCAGCCTTTTTAGCTGTGCAAACCCTCCATCACCAGCTGGTGAAACCAAGGCAGGGAGCTGGGAGAGATCACAACTTGCTAGCAGAGGTGTTGTGCATCGGGAACAGACAGACCTAGGTGCCATGTGGTTGGTGCCTCAAGGTGAACCCATCACCTCATGACTGAGCCACGCAGGCAGAGCCCCACTGCCGCGGGCAGGACGGGGCAGGAGGACACCCTGCTTCTCAGGCTGCCTGCAGGGCAGTGCTGCCACGGGGGCTGGGTGCTGCTTGGGGCTGTGCGCAGGATCGACGGGAGCGTGCCGTGGAGGGAGCAGACCCCAGGAGGAGCAAGGGCTCAGCAGGGCAGGACAGGGTGAGGGCTACCCCGGCTCAGTCTTTCTAGCAGAGTTGGTCACTGCCTGCGGTGCTCCCCACTTCTTGTGCGCTGCCGTGGAACGATGAGGAGCAGGGAGGAAGGGAGGGAGGGAAGGGGGGCAGAAATGAAGCCGGAGGAGCCCATCCCGGGTGCACAGCGAGCGCAGTGGAGAGGGGGGCGGCGGACACGGGGCGCGGGTGGCGATACTGCCGCCCTCCTGGCTCCGGGGCACCGAGGAGCACGGCGGGGGCGGGGGGAGGCACGCCAAAGTGCACCCCCGGCGCCCCGTGTTCAACCCCGCTCCGGCGGCGTCTCGCCGGCCGAACCC
>VZTD01002597.1:3789542-3827595 GCA_013397725.1 Rhagologus leucostigma
GCACTTCGGGGCCGGGGCTGGGGAGCGGGCGCAGCGTGGCTCCCTGCCCCGGAGGCGCCGGGCCCTTCACGCTGCCTCTTTTCTCTGACGCTTGCTCTTTATTTGACGATGAAATAATGTTGACATGTCTTGAATTATTAAGTATTCCCTGGATTTTATTAGCACATGATGCCTAAATGCTGCCTGTATCTGCTGGGGTCTTAACCAGAGAGGAGCGAAGGAGAGAGGCAGAGAGACAGAGCGAGGGAGAGGAGAGAGAGGGGTTTTTGACAGCTGTATTTGTGCTGATAAGCGAAGGCACAAGGAGACGATCGACTAGTGAGACAAGAGGGAAGCGGCGGCTCGGAGCTGCTGAGAGGGGCTGCGCTTCCCTCCCGAGACGGCTCGGCCCTCCTGGTGCCGTGCTGGGGCTTGGGGGGGACCCGAACCCCCTCCCAGCGCCTGGCCGGGCTCTCGGCCGGTGCCTGTGCCAGGGGGCAGCTCGCTGGCTGGGCACACCAGCTGCACGGGGCAGATGCCGATTGAGATCGTGTGTAAAATCAAATTTGCTGAAGAGGATGAGAAGCAGAAGGAGAAAGAAGAAGGGGACAAGGAGAGCCTGATCGAGGAACCTGCCCGGCCCCGCTCCCGGGATCTGGCCACGTTCGCCAGCACCAGCACGCTGCACGGCTTGGGACACATCTGCCGGTCGGGACGGCTGGGCGTGCGCCAGACCCTCTGGGCATTTGCCTTCCTGGCCTCGCTCGCCTTCTTCCTCTACCAGGCGGCCAAGTCAGCGCTGCTCTACCTGGAGCACCCCCACGTCATGGCCCTGGACGAGGAGGCCATCCGCGAGATGGTCTTCCCCGCCATCACCATCTGCAACATCAACCGCTACCGCCACTCGGCACTCACCGACGCCGACATCTTCCACTTGGCCAACATGACCGGGCTGCCCCCCAAGGACCGGGATGGTCACAAGGCCACGGACCTGCTCTACCCTGACCCCGACATGGCTGACATTGTCAATCGCACCGGCCACCAGCTCGACGACATGCTCAAGAGCTGCAACTTCAGCGGCGAGAACTGCTCATCCCGTGATTTCACTGTGGTGAGTGCACACCTGGCTCAGCTTCCCTAGGGCCCCTACCGGCACGGGGGGCACCCACCCGTCCTTGTCGCACCGGAGCAGGGCACCCCGGCTCACTCCGGCTGCTGAAGTTTGCATCTCTCTCTGTTTGAGTTTCCCTCCAAGTTTCACATGGAGAGAGGGAGAGGATCCTCCGTGGGAGCTCTCAGCAGGGCTCTGTGCCACAGGACCGGGCTGTCGGCAGGTCTGTGCCTGAGGGGCTCACGGGCAGGAGCCGCGGTGGGTGAGCAGCAGGGTTCAGCGGTCCCCAGGGTGGGTGTGCAGCGGGCAGGGGGAAAGCTACGGCATAGAGTCCTGCTCCAGCCTGCTCTTCCCGCGGATCAAAGTGCCCTGCCGCAGGGTGCTTTACTCAGCGAGAGGAGCTGGAGCAGGGGGCAAGCAGAGACCCCTTTGCACACAGGGGAACCTTCCTGCATTTGGGGGATTAGCACTGGGATGTGTGTAAATGCGGAGACTGCCGGCATTGCACATGCACGTGTGCACACGCCGAGCACAAATGCCGAGCGGCTCTGCTCTGGAGGCACGGCTACAGCCGGGCGAGCGGGGGGCCTGCCCGGAGCTGCCCACTCACTGCCCGGGACTGGCAGCAGGGCCTCTTCCAAGCAGCGCCCAGTCTGCCCAGGCAGCGAGCCCCTGGCCGACCGCCGCCAGTGTGCAGCTCTCACCAATATTGAGCCTGGAATCACAAATCCCCGCTGTGGTTTGGGAAAATAAATGTGCTGAACGGGCGGAATACCTGATGGGACCCTTTTCAGACCTTAATGACTCTGGAAATGAGCCGCCTCTCTCCTACGGCTGCCAGGGGCTACTGCTCAGCTGGCTCCTGCGTTCTCAGGAGCTGTGCTGCCAGCCGGACCCCGCTCCGTGCCGGGGAGTGGGGTGTGATGCCATGGGCTCTGCAGGATACTGGGCAAGAGAGGAGACTCCGTGGGGCTGGAAATGGCTGATGCAGCATGTTCCGTTTCACTTCGTGCCCATCGGTACAACGCCTGCTCAATGTGCAGGGCGATGCTGTCCCTGGGAAAGAGACGTTTGGGGGGGGCTGCCCTGTGCGGGGGGGTGGCGGTGGCATGGGGCACTGCAGTGGAGTGGGAAGGAGCGGGGGACAGCGGGGGGGCAGCCCCGCTCCTCCTGGGGATTTGCTGGGCTCTGTGCCTGCTCTACGCCAGCTGCTTGAGTTTGCCGGGGAGCAGTGTGGTTCAGCAGGGTTTGGAGCAGGAAGCTCTGGTGCTGGACAGTCCTGCACGTGGCTTGGCCATGCTGACTCCAGCCCTGGGATCCTCCTGGAGGATCCTGCACAGCTTTGGTTTGTGAGGGAGGCAGCGAGCCCAGCCTTGTGCTGGGCAGCGGCACGGCACGGCAATGGGATTTGGTGTGTGCTGAGCCGCACTGTGAGGTTGGCAGGGCAGAGCTCAGGTGGATGGGGCGGTACAAGCTTCCCACAGCATGGACAGAGTGTGTGGCATGCGCTGTGCTGCATGGCAGTCAAGGGTGACCGCCAGGACAGTCTCTGGGACCCGGTTTCTCAGCATGTGGCCGTGCAGGACCAGCTGGCCTGCCTACCTCATCTGCTTGCGAGTATGCCCTGAGGATGCCCAGGCGGCCGGGCTCTGGTGTGCCAGCACCCTGCACTGGAGCAGGTTTCAGGCGTGAGAATGGTTAGTGCCAGCTGACCCCTGGGCTCATGGCCAAAGAAGGAGAGTATAGGGCTCCTAAATCCTCCACCCACCCTGTCCACAGCTCAACCTTCCTGGCCTTTGGGGCATCAGGGGCTGTCAGCAGAAAGGGGTGTACCTGTCACCTCTCACTTGCCTGGAGCAAAGGGGTGAACTTGGGGCAGGAGAGGCTGCAGAGCACGGGTGTGGAGAGGGATGGGTGAAGATGTGATACATCTCTCTGCCACGTAACATGTCCCAAAGCCTTGCCAGGCAGCAGTGGGACCTGTCAAGGCATCACACCATTTGCAGCTGGAGCCTTCTACTCCCATTCCCTGAGCCAAATCGGTCCCTTGTGCCTCCTGGGAATGACTGAAACACAGCACAGGCTTCTTGGCAGGCGTGTTGAGTCCCAGCTGTGGTGTGTGGGCTTGGGCACTCCTGTGCCTTGTAGCTGTGGCCACAGTGAAGGGGCACCCAGGCTGCTCATGTGGCGAGGAGCTCCAAGCTTTGTTGGTCCCATTTCTGGGTCCCCATGTGAGACTTCGTGTTCAGAAAGCTTTTGTACCCCCTTTGCTGTGGGTGAGTGTGTGAGCCGCAGCATGTCCTAGCAGTGATGGAGGGCTCCCAGAATGCAGCGCATCCCAGTAGGGCAAACGGCTTGGGGTCCCAGGGCACCCAGCCCACAGCAAGCAGCCTCTGTAGCAGATGCTGTCCCCCAGCGATACTGGAGAAGGGAAGGAGCTTTCCCTGCAGCCATGCTTGCAGGAGTGCTGGAGTCTTTCCTTCTCTCTGGGCATGAGGTGGACTTTGTCCAGAGGCTGGAAGTTTTTCAGCATAAGAGTGGCCAAGCTGTGGGGCTGCTGCCGACTGCCTGTCCAGGAGCAGGAGCAGCGCCAGGGCTGGAGCATGTCCCCTCGCGCTGCTGCTTGCAGCCCGTGCTCATGCAATAAATAACTCGTGCGGATCCTTTAAGTAAGAGCCGTGAGTGGTAAATGATCTTCCCCTATTCAACGTCACAAATCCACATTCTTTATGGGACAGCAAATTAAGAAACTATCGGGGAAAAAAAAAATCCTCAGCGTAAGCATCTTCCATGTAATAAAGCCCGGCTGGGCTGTAAATCTCCCCAGCGGCAGGGACAACCCTGAGCCGCAGCGAGGCTCCCTGCAGCCCCGCTGACAAATGTGCCCCCTGTGCCGGCTGCTAGAGGGCCGTGCTGGAGCCCTGGCAGAGCCTCTTTTGACCCCACTGAGCTGCGCTGTGCTCTGCAGCCCCCCAGTCCATGCTGTGGCTGGGGACACTGCCCAGTGCCCGCTGGCACAGTGCCCGATGGATGCCTTGATGAGGGTGCCGGGCACGGAGCACTCCTGGCTGGGCGAGTGCAGCTGCAGAGCTGAGGGTGCTGGTGCAGGAAATCAATGGCACTCTTTGCATGCCATTGAGCAGGAGGTTGGGAAGTGTCCCCACGGGGCTGGGGCTGAGCTGCCGCGGGTGGTTTGCACTCATCCTAACCTCCCTGCCTGGCACCCCAGTACAGGCACAACCCCAGGCCAGTTCTGGCCATGTCAGGTGGCACTGAGAGAAGAGGGAGCCCCCCTGACAGTGCTTTGGGGAATAGGGGGACAGACAGATGGGGTGTGCAGGAGTTTGGGGGCTGTGGGAGGAAGTGCACGGAGGGGGCCCCCTCAGTTGGCAGCAGCATCTCGCCTGTTTGCTGGCGGTGGCTGCAGCGGGAGGCTCCGCTCGCGGCCGGGCAGGAGCCCAGTGCCTTTCTCAAAACCTCATTCGTTGTCAAAAGCCTTTTGTTTGCGATGTGTGGCTGCCGAGGCCAGTTGTGCCGGGGCTGGAGGCTGGGGGGGAGCAGGGAGGTTGCTGAGAGCTGGCAGTTCCTCTCGGAGCTGGCACTGGCCCCGGCTCTCCAAGTTAGGCCTCCTGCCCGCCCGGGATATGGGCAGTGTGAGCGGCCTCCCCAGCACCCCATGCAGACCCCAGTGGGGGAAGCCCTATGCTGAGATGGGCAACATCCTCAGCTGCATTCCACATGCACACAAGAGATCCTGGTTCAGGGGGTGGGCAGGGGCAGCAGGCTGTCGCCTCTGCCTCCTCCCAGCCAGGCTCTCCCACTGTTCCTGACATGGGGACTCTCTGACCTTTCCACCAGAATCGTACTTAATAAATGTCACATTTTCAGCCTAGTTTTACTGGGTAAAAGAGCTGGACTGGTTGTTCTTCACCTGCCCTGCCCTGCCTGGTGCCTGCTCAGCCCCTGGCATTTAACCACTCCATTTTTCCTGTACTCCTGTGTAGGACTGGGCAAGCTGTGGGCCCCCCACCTGCTCCGTGGGCTCCAGGTACTGCAGAACCTGCCCTGGCTGGGGCACAGAGTGGCTCTTGGGCCAGGCAGTGCCATATGGGTCCCAGCACAGCATCATCCTCTTTGAAGGGTGGCATGGCAGTGACTGTGATGGGTGTCCTGCCATGCCTGGCAGGGACTGGCTGGGCTGGGGCTGGTGGTGTCAGTGCCGAGGAGAGGCTGGAGCATCCCTCACTGATCCCATGCCTGTGAGCTGCTCAGCTGAGCCCATCTGTGCCCATCTGGGTCACAGCACTCCACTCACTGCATCCACATCCTACAGTCCCACCCCAGCGCCTGAGCCAGCTACCCAGGGGCTCACAGCCCATCTGGAACCCTCCATCCTCACAGTCTGGCCACTGTGCTTGTGCATTTCCAGGCTCCTGGGTGGTGCAAACGTTGCAGGTTGGCCGTGCTCCTGTCCGGAGCAGCGGCAGCGGCATCTCCAGTGCTGTTACACATGAGCCGCCTGGGCACGGCTCGAGGCGCTGTTTGTGCCAGAAAACGGGGGACTTTAATGCAATTCGTTGCCATTTAATTTTACACAATTCCTGCTGCTTAATCCGCTGAGAAATGCTAATTTATACAATTCACGTCTAAAAATAAATGTCAGTCCAGCAGCTCCCAGCAGCGGGTAGCTGGTCCCACCAGCCCCCACTGAAGCCTTCTGAGGGGACCCCAGCCCAGAGCCCACCTTGCTGCCTGTCAGCCATGCTGCTACTCCTTGTCCCAGGTGCTTGGGCTGTGGCACCAAGTGTGTGGATTTGGGGATAATGGGATTTTGGGCTACTGTGGTGGGAGAGCAAGGGGTTGGCTGCACCTAGGGGTGTCACTGCAAAGTCCCTCATGACGGTGGGGCAGGGTGACAAGGGGACAAGCAGGTGTCTTGGCAATCTGACTCTCTTTCAGATGGCTGGGGAGACGTTATTGGCGTGGGGGTCATGAGGAGTCTTTGGGACCACTGCTTTGTCATGGATTCCCCCAATAAATCTGGGCACAGCCCCGTGTGCAGCTGCACCCTGGGCTGTGGTTGGGGCTGCAGGGAGCAAGCTGGGTGCCCCGGTGCAAAGGCCTGGCACATAGCCACCTGGGCTGTACATGAGGTGTCCAGCCATAGGACACGCTGGCAGGTATTAACTGGTCACAAAATGAATGTGGGATGGGAGTGAAGCGTGCACCCCGCCTGCCTGGGGAGTGAGGATGCACCATTAGGTCTCTGAGGAGGCTGGTCTGCAGGGGACAGCGAGGGGGCCGGATCATGGGGACAAGGGGATTCATGGCTGGGAAGAGCCTATACTGAGCTCCCAGACCGCTGCCTCTTGCCCTTGAGCATCTCCATACCCTGCTGCCCTCCTCCCCAGTGCCACTGCCCCAACCATCTCGCCCCCACTGCCTCCCCTTCCCCACCCCTTTGCTGANGGCAGTGGGGTGGGCATCAAGGGCCATGGCCGTGGGTGCCAGCTCTCTGCAGGAGGGGGGCGAGGCGGGGGAGCAGGGGGGTGCGGAGGCGACGCAGCGGGGGAGCAGAGATGCTGGAGGAGCCGACGGCTTTCCCACCGTCTCCCTGATTGAGATCGGATCACCGTGAGCATAAAAAAGCTCTCTTCATAATTATATTTAATGAATTGACTTTAAAAGCTCTTATGCTCTTATCTGGGTAATTTAATATCACACACTTAATAAGCCTGTCTCCGATACGGGGGGAGCCAGCGGCCAGGACGCCCGCGCCTGGTGTGTCTCCCCAGGGATGCGGGACGTGCCATGAGGCTGGGCCCACGTGCCAGGCTGAGGGGAGGGGACGCTGCTGCCCCCTGGGGCCAGGGCACCCGTGGGGTGACTGTGGGGCAGTGCCCCTCCAGCACTGCTGGCTGCAGAGGGGGCTGGGCACCTCGGCTGGCTGCGGGAGGGATGGGGACAAGACACGCACAGGGGATTGGCTCCAGGAGCCGGTGCTTGCTGGTGCCTGGGGCCACAGGGCTGAGAGACCACGGGGCAATGGGAGCACAGGGCTGTGGGACTGACAGGCTGCAGGGTGACAGATGGGGTGGGGGGTTCATGGGATGCAGCATGGCTGGCTGGGCATGGGGCAGGGCTGGTTGGGGTGCAGGTGCCCTGTGCCAACAGCATGGTTGGATGCCACGTGGCCCCATGGCTGAAGGGCATTGCTGTGACCACATCCTTTATGCCAGTGTCAGCTGTGGCAGGGGTCCCATGGACAGCACTGGGGACAGCCATGGGTCAGAGTGCACCACAGGCTCCAGTGCCACGATGCTGTTGGATCCCGGTCTCCTTCTGGCTCCAGCCACCTGGGGTAGTCAGCTGGGATGTCATGGAGGTAAATGAAGGCTTGTCACCACGGTCTCTGCAGCTCTGTCCTGCCTCCACCCACACCCCCCCCCTTCGCCCCCCGGCTCCTGGAGTCCCAGAAGGGCTGTGGGCTGCCTCCTGCAGGCCGGCATTGCTGCAGCCCCAGTAGGAGCCTCTGCCCCCCTCCCCTCGCCACCCCCCACGAGCCATCACTGCGTGCAGGCGGGCGCCTGCGNTGCAGAAGCCTGTGTGTGGGCTGGGGCTGGGACCTGTGTCCTGTGGCCATGGGGGCAGCCCCCAGAATCCTCCACACCAGACGCTCACTGGGCAGTGGGGTAGAAAGCCACCGGCCAGGCTCGTGTTCTCTGCATGTCAGAGTTAGAGCTGCTGTGAGCTGGCCTGTCCCTCCAGCCTGGCACCATGTCCCCAGTCACCCTGCACCCTCGCGTCCCTGATTCCCAAGTGACGGAGGACAGAGCAGCAGTTCCCAGCATCCATGACTGCACCGCCCCAGGGCAGGTGTCAGGGACAGGGTCACAAGGGCAGGGCGAGTGATGTTGGCCCTTGGCCAGCCATCCCCGAGCTCCGGAGTGCCTGGCAGTGCCGGCTGCCATCCTGGCACTTGGTGCCAAGGCTGGGCGGGCTGGAGGGAGGCGCGTGCCAAGGTTGAGGGGCAGGGGAACAAGGACACAGCTGCCACCTGGCCCTGCGGAGGCACTGGGGGACAGCCCCAGGCAGAGTGGGGATCCCAGCTCCCCACTGGGGCAGGGGGCAGCCGTGCCGGGTCTCCCTCCATGGGGGAGTGTCTGGAGAAGGAGGTTTACGGAGCTGCACTAAGTGACGCAAATGGTTTGAAGCCCATAAAGAGAGACGGTTTTATGTAAGACGACTATATAAAGCTCTGCTGTTCTGCCATTGATGAGATATAGGCCTTTATTTATAGAAGGCAATGTTTGCGGTGCGAGTGCTGAAAGCCAGCCAGGGACCCGCAGATAGGGCGTAGAGTCATTTGACATGCAGCTGCCGTCGACACTGTTCACACATTAAAGAAAAAAATTAACAAGTTTGCAGCCAGTCAGGTGGAAAAAACAATAATTGTCGAAAAACGTATTTCCCCCTTTTCCCAATAACAAATAACTGGAACGCTGTTGGGGGGGGCTTGAGCTTGCTTTCCCTCTGGGAAAGGATGGGCTGAGGCTCCAGCCAGGCTAGTGGATGGAGTGGGCAGGGGGAGGCAGACAGGGTGGGATGAGAGCCCAGACAGGGGATGCTGCCACAGGGTGGATGTCCCTGCCTAGGCATTTATATGTCCGCAACTGGAATAACAGGGCCTGCAGGCAGGGATGAAGGCACCAACAGCTCAACATGGCCATGTGTGTGCTGGGGGATGAGGAGGGGGGACAAACATCGGGAGATGAAGGTGCTCACTACACGAGGGGCTGTGGACCAAGCCCTGCTGGATTTTCATGCCTGGCCCAGCATTGTCTCTCTCCACCTGTACACACAGGGATGCTCTGAGCATTATTTCTTAGCCAGATGTGGCTGGGTTTTTACTGGAGAGCATGCAGCCAGTCCCTGTGGTCAGAGCGCCCTGCCAAATTCTGTTTCATGCACGAAAGGAGGAAAAACTTCTCATGATTAATTGTGCAATAGGGGAAAACAGGCATCTCTAACCTGCTCCTTGCCGGTCGCTGGCCTTTTCTCCCAGGCGCTGCCCCAACATGCAGCCAAGGGAGGGTGCGAGGACAGGAGGGTGCTGACACCTCTGCCGTGTCCTGCCCTGTCCTGACTCTGCCATGACCATCAAGGGTCCCAGCAGGGAGAAGTCAGGCTCAAGGTCGAGTAGCTTCCCTGCAGTTCTCTGCACTGTTCTGTGGATGGCTGTCCCCTGCTCATGCTGCAAAGCCTTCCCCCATGCCCCAGTGCGCTGTGCCAGGCACAGGCAGGGCAATGCCAGCCCCGTCACCCACCATGCCACCATTGTGTCAGCAGCAGGCAGGAGGTGAGGGTGTTAAATGGCGCTGTGTTGCTGGGCTTGGGTCGGGGGGACTAGACCTGCACACTGATGCACTGGGATTCAGGGCTCCTGCATGTGCCTGCTCTGTCCCCAGATGTCGCTGGCTGCATGGCTGCTCCTCCTCTGCCACCCTCGTGAAGCCCCTCTGCAGACACCCTCCAGATCGCCTGGCCCATCTCTGGGCTCTCAGACAGAAGCCCGAGCACACTCTCCACATGATGAGCATCAGCTGAGCTCATCTGGGCTCAACAGGTTTTCTTCCAGCAGAACAAAGGGTTCTCACCTGATTGCATTTTGGGGAAGGCGAGTGCAGAAGGAGCTGGGGGACAGGAAAGCCAGAGGCTGGAAGGACCTGTGGGTACTGTGTCCCAGTGGCACAGGGGTTGGGCACCCCTCTCTGTGTTGGAGAGCTGAGCCAGGCTGCCGCCTGCCCACAGTGGCTGGGTGGGCAGGCAGGGAGCAGGGGCTGGGGGACACACTGGTCACTGCTGGCTGTAAGCTCTGGGATGCGCAGGGCAGGAAGGGAGAGGAGGCACAGCCTTGTCAGAGTAGAGCCTCTGATTAATCACTAACTGCCGGCCCTCCAGCCAGCAGCTCATTAGCAGTTTAATTCCCGGTGCCCGGCATGCAGGAGGGCTGTGCAGCTCTGATTGAGCTGGATGCACTCATCTGGGCAGCTGCAATCAGGTGGCAGCCCCCCCACTCTGGTCACAGTCACAGTCAGTGGCCACGTCTCCCGTGTCCGGGGTGGGCTGGATAGCAGGTGCCGCAGGTACTACGGGTGATGCAGGTGCTGCAGATGCTGCGGGTGCTGTGGTCAAGCACGGGTGAGACGCATCGGCGGCAGTGGCTACAGAGAGCTTGTGATCAGGGCCAGGGGCTGGAGATGTGCCCGTGTCTCCCCCTGTATCCATCGGTAGTCCGGCTGTGCCTGGAGTGTGCGGTCTCCGCGGTGTCATGGGGCTGGGAGCAGCTGTCAGTGGTGTCAGCAGCCGTGGAGAGGCGCTGCGCTCAGCTGCACGAGGATATGTCACCAGCCTGTCATCTCTGGGGTCGGTGATACCCTGCACATCCCTGTACTGTCCCGTCCCTCTACCACCTGCACCTGCACCCACAGGGCAGCAAAGTGAGGGCTGTGGTCCCTGCCTGCATCCTGGTGTTCCTGCCACCACCCCAGGTTCTTTTCTGCCCTGTCTCTTCTTCCTCCCAGGCCCCTTCAGTTATGGGATAGGGGAGTTCACCCCCGGCCATGGGAGCAGGACAGGGGCAGGAGGGAACTGAGTGTTCCAGGAGAGAGGCACTGTCTGTGGATGCTGCCTTTCTCCCATGGACCTTATACTCCATCTGGGCATGCAGAGGTGGGCACTGCCATGCCTCCCAGCTGCCTGGGGGTGTTTGCAGCTCAGCCTTATCCCTTTGCCCTCCAAAACCTGCTGTGTCCTTCACTCTCAAGCTGCCATCTCCACAATTTCTTCACAGCCCAAGGAGTGAGAGAGAGACCACAGCAGAGAGAAGCATCTCCATCTGTTTTCAATGCTTCAGTGGCTGGAGCAGGGCAGGGAAGGGGCCTGCAGCTGTCCCCACTGCAGTGGGGCAAGGAGGGCTAGGGTGCATGTGGGGGCAAGTCAGGGGCCATGCTGGGGCTGTGACTCCTGCAGAGGAGACAGTGCTGGCCCAGCATCTGGTGCTGCTGTCCCTGGGAAAGGCTTGGAGCAGCCCGCCTTCCCGAGCACCATGGGACTGAGGGCACTATGCAAATCCAGCTGAGATTGATGCAAGTATTAATTATGCCCCATCAGCTCAGCTCTTGCCCAGCAAGGCAGGGCACCGGGTCATGCCACAGCTTGTGCACGAAAGATGGATTTGCATTGGCAGTGTGTCCCCTATGCCTGTCCCCCTGTCCACAGACTGCTCCCACCACCCTGCTGTGACTGTGGTGTGCCATGCCGGGTTGGCCTGGCTCTCCCAGCCCCACGGCACTGCCTGGCTCAGAGGTGAAGTCATCACTGAGCAGGGAGGTGAACAGTCAGAGGTGTGAGCAGTGCGAGCGCTGTCAAGCAGTCTGGGATGCCCAACTCCGAGGTCCTGCTAATCTGAGTGTCTGCAATTACATATGCTAATTATGGGCAGGAGTTCACAGTAATTCCTGACCTGTTGGCATGACACTGGTCACTCTAAGGTGCATTGCTTCTGCATGAGGACAGGAGTGAATAACCAGGACTGTTCAGCTGGCTGTCCTGGCCCAGGAAATGGTGTATCACAGCCAGGCCTCCTGCCCAGCTGCTTCCCATCGCATCGCATCCCCATCCCATTCCACCCCACTCCACCCCATCCTCATCCTCATCCCATCCCATCCCATCCCATCCCATCCCATCCTCTACTGGACATGGTACATCATGTACAGTGCCATACATTGAGCCCTGTCTGTGTGGCCATAACAGCTGCTCCATCCCCGATCACATCTCAGTGGAGCTGCTTTTCACAGGGAGTTTTTCAGGCTCTGACCCCCCTGTGCTGCTGCTGCTCTGACATCCTGTTTCCTTATCGCCTGACATGACCTTAATTAACTCCCTGTGCTGATAATGCTCTGGGCTTCTCCTCCAGGAGCTGTATCTCAGCATTGTGTCCTGCCTCATCCTCTTAGGGACCACTGCAGAGACTGCACAGGCAGCCTGAAGCAAGGGGGAGAAAGGGATGCATGGTGCAGGCAGGGCAGGGCAGTGATACTGGGGTGACATGGAGGGGATGGGGCAGTGCTGGAGCCAGGGGGCTGGTGCTGCACTGAGGGTTTCAGGGAGATGCTGACCTGGTGAAGATGGCTGTCAGGTGCAGAGGTGGGAGTTCTGGCAGGAGGGGGTCTGTGCTGATGCCCAGGGCAGGGTGGCAGAGGCAGTGGTGCCCATGGCAGCAGCATCCATCCCAGGCTCCAGAGGTGCTGCACAGCAGTGTGGAGGGGTCCTGGCTCTCCTCGCACTGCTGCACGGGGGCTTGGGGGGCTAAGCTCCCCGTTATGCCCCACCCCGGGAGCTGCCTGGCTGCTCGGCTGCCCTTCCGCTTCCAGCCCTAGTGGATTGAAATGCCGGCACTGATGACTTGTAGCCACTTTATCTCCTGTGCTTGGCAAATATTGGCAAAGAGGAGATGTTTCAATAGTGAGGATTGCTGACGGGAATCTCAGTGTGTGATCCCACCAGCTCCATGCCATGCGGCAGCCCAGCTACCTCTGAGTCAGCTGCTCAGCAGGATTGAGCCTGGCATGGGCACAGTCTGGGGCCCATGGGACTGCTTCCAGCACCTTTTCCCCACAGACTGGCTCCCAGCAGGATGCTGTTCTGAGCTTGCCCATGTTGCAGGTCATGTCTCATCCTCTGGCACGGGAGCAGGGCTCTGGAGCAAGGTCCCTGACCGGGGCTCCTGTCACCTGCAGGTAGCTTTGACCTGGCAGCAGCCGGGCCAATGCCATGAGCCCTGCAAAAAGCAAAGGTTGCAAAATGCTCTCAGACAGTCTCCTCTCAGCTTGCAGCCACACAACCCCCATCCTCACTCCTATTCCCCACAGCTCCTAGTCCACAAAAGTTTAGTCCTGCCTCTCTCAGGTGCTCAGCTCCCATCCCCAGGCCCACAGCCCAGGCAGCAGTTAGGATGAAGTACCAGCTGTTCCTGGGGCATGAGTGGGCAGGGTGCATTTTGTCCCTTCTGCTCATGCTGCCTGCAGACATAACGGGAATTGTATTTTCCTGAAGCTGGGCATGCAATGGACACCACAGGCATTATGGAAAGTGTGTACAGGTGCACCTGCTCACAGCACACGATGTGTGGAATGCTGGGAGCAGCATACAGTCCTGGGAACTGGATCCAAGCAGGGGCAAGGGGGAATGGTCTGAAGAGAGGACATGGGAGCTACCAGTGCTGCTCCCCTTTGTGTGGGAGGCAAAGGGATATGAGGAGGGGAGAAGGAGATCCCCAGCTGCAGGGGCAGGTTGCCCTATCCCATTCCTGCTGGGACACGTCCCTGCTCTCACAGAAAGCCCTGGGAGCTGGGAGGAGCTGAAGAGGAAAACTGAGGAGCTCCTGCAGGTGCCAAGGACCAGCACATGGGCAACTGTGGCCCAAACATCCAGGAGAGGCAGACACCTTGGGAGTCCTGAGACCCCCAGTCCATCACCTCCTACATGGCAAGCAGAGAATGGGGATATAGGGATAGAAACATATGGGCCGCAGGGTTGCCCTGCCCGCCAGTGCCTGCACCTCTTCCCCTTCCTGGCAGCCCCAGGGAGGGGGCCCAAGGAGGGAGCCCCAAGGAAGGAGCCCCTGTCAGTGCCAGAGCGCGGGGGCTCTCTCGATCAGCCCCTCTGCCCGGGAGCACCCAGGCTGGGGAAAGCCAACCCCTATCATGTTTGTTCCATTGATTTAGCGCCACGGAGAGGGTTTAATCAGCCTTTAGCCTGCACGCTCCAGCATTAAGAACAAATCCATTAGCCATGAGATAACCACAAAGGGTTGCGCTGAGGCTGGATGAGGTCCCAGCGCCTTCAAGATGCAAATTGGCAATCAAAGATCAAAGCCGCACAGCTCCCTAATCTCTGCTAAAAAGGCTCAGCTATTAACGAGCCCTTTCCCACTGAGCTGTGATCACCCCACTTCACTAGGGCTCCCTATGTGCTGTCGGGTTACACCATCGTCCTGACTGGCCTCCTGGCCCCCAGGTCCCCTGAGCTGACCCTGGGGAGGAGGGTGCATCCAGGGCTCAGGCTGTTTGTTTGCATCATGTTTTCTTCAGTTCTGACACACTGGAGTCAAATTCGTGTTGTCGGAGAGAGCAGAGCCCACAGCAGTGCTGGGGGTCAGTGGCTGGAAGGGAGGAAAAGGGGAAGAGGTGGGAGCTTGGATGGAGCAGGGTGGTGGGAGAGCTGTGTGGGGCTTATGTGGTGACTTCAGAGACGGGGAGGATGCTGGCAGGTGGCTAACCCTCCCGCTGCTCAGGGATTTAGCCTGGTTCAGCCCCTGCCTGGTTGCACCAGGTGGCTCAGGGCAATCCCTTCTGGCCCCAGGGAAATCAGAGGTGGGGAGCGTGGCATGGGGGCAGGCAGCAGGGAGTAGGTGAGGGATTATGGCACAGCAGAGTGTTTTGGAGCCAAGTTCCCCTTTTGAGGGTATTCCTGCTCTTCCCATGTCACCCTGGAGCACAGGATGCACGAAGCCCTGGTTCCCATAGCCACCCTGCCAGCTTCTGCGTGGTTCTGCTGAGTTCAGGCTTCAGGATGCAGTCTGCCCCCCACTCCCCGCCCAGGCCATCTTGCCTGTGGTGGCTCCACACACGGCTGCCTCAGCAGCCCCACGAGTCCCAGTCACCCCACAGTATGCAGGAGAGCCGCGAAGCCACCGAGCTGTGACGGGAGCTGCAATGCCAGCACCGTCAGCAAATCTGTGGCAGCACAGATGTGTGCTCTGCTCAGCATGGTCCAGCTCAGGGACCAATATCCCCCCACATCCTGCTGAAATGGTCAGAGAGTGTGTGAGGCACCCTCCAACAGGTGGGCAGGGAACCCATCAGCCCTGGCAGTGGGGAGCAGAGGGTCATGTCTGGCTGTCCTTTGTCTGGGGACCCACTCTACTGGCAACTGCTCATTGAGGTGCTGCTCATGCCCCTCACAACACCCCTCAGCACAGCCTTGCAAGAGCAGCAGGCAGTGAGGTGCTGGCAGCACCTCAGCCAGGGTGACAATAAATCTTATCAGTGTAAACCCATCCGTAGGCAGGAGGATAACCCTCGTGACAACCCGGCAAGAGCAGAGGCTTCATCTTCACCGTGTCAGTGCTGTGGATTTACAGATAAATGCCACGGCTGGAGGGACCCCCTCCCCTCCTGCCTAACCCTGCCCTGAGGCTGCCAGAGCTGCCAGGTCCAGGCCGATGCGTCCCAGAGACAATGGCCATGGTGTGCCGGTGGGAAGAGCTGGCCTGGTGGGGCACCCAGCAGGGGGACACCTGCATAGGTGAGGACGGAGGAACGGGCACATGCAGGACAAGGTGGCATTGCCATGCCTGCTCTCCTGGCCCTACTGTGTTCTACACGCACTGTCCCATGGAGCCCCGCATCCTCCATAAGCCCATGGGGGCTTGAGCATCATGCAAGCTGGACCACCAGAGTTCAATGATCGGGAAACTTGTGACTGAGTATGTGACACTGGCAGTATGTCCCCAAGGCCGTGTGACAGCGCCTGGCGCGAGCCAGCATGCTTCGTGGGTGCAGCCTGTGCGCCCATCCCCGCGTGTGTCCCCCCCGCTCCGGCCAGGCAGCGAGGGGTGCGGTGGTGCCAGGAGCGGGGGCTGCTGAGCGGGGCGGCAGGCGGCATCCCTGCCCCAGGCCCCGCTTCTCGGCTCAGCTCCCCCATCTCCCGGCAGCCGTGGGAGCAGTAATGAGATGGAGCAGCAGAAGGACGGCGAGATAAGGCTGCCTGCGCTGCCCCAGCAGATTAAACGCTGGGATTAAGCAGGCGGTGCCAGCTCTGCTGCCTTTTTATCTCGCTGCTTCTCCCCTCTTATTCTCCCGCAGTCGATAGAGAACGGTCTCCGAGCTGTCAGCAAAGGAAATTGCTTGTTAACCCTTTGGGGACGGGCGGCAGAGCTCCCTGTACGGCTGCTTCCAAAGAGAAGCGGTCCCCGGGGGATGCGCTGCCCGCGGAGCCCAGCGGGGATGCGGGGACACCTCCCCGCAGGGCCCCGCATGCGAAGGAGAGCAAGACACGGCCGGGGGTGCCCAGGATCTGCAGCCAAAAGCCACCAGCGCCCAACCAGCACCATGCAGAGGCACTGATGTACTGGGGTTCCTGCGGGGTGGAAAGGAGGGCTCCACAAAGGAGCCCCGGGGACATTGCATACCCCACTTTCGGGTATCTTTGATGTTTCCTGCTTCCTCCAGCCTGCGAGATGTGCGGGCTCAGTGCTACATCTCTGTGAAACCACAGGGCTGGGGATCCTTCTCTGGTCCTGAGGACAAGTGGCACGGGCCAGCTTTGTCTGCACAGTAAGGCACATGATGCTGGATCTCCTCCAACTGCCAAGGGGAGCCCGCTACCCAAACCCATCATTATTGCTCTCTGTGTCTGTGAGTGTTTTGTTGGGTTTGCAGCAGCGAGGCTGAGCTGCAGCCCATCCCAGTGCTTATCTGTAGCGTGCTGTGCTGTGTGCCCGGGAGCGGCGCGCCCGGCGCGGGGGTGTCTGAGGGTGGGCAGCCGGCTGGAGAGCGCCAGAGGGTGCACAGAGTGACGGCAGGATTGCTGCTCAGCACAGTCCAAACCCAAGCTAGGGAGTGTGTTAGCAGTTCGACAAGCTCGTTCTGGCATGTTTGCGGGTGCAGCTTTGGTGCAATCTTTCCCGTGGGGACCGTGAGCACCTCCTGAAGCAGGAGGCAGAAACATGGGGCAGAAACCTTCTGCAGCTCCAGCATCCCACTCATGTACTAAGGGAGAGCCCAGGGTAGGTAGGCAGCATGCTCAGAGAGATTTTCCAATTGCCAGAAGGATGAAGTGGACTTCCCCAGCCCCTGCCTCCTCATATCACTGCTCCTGCCTGCCGTCCCCCTCGCATCCCTGCCCTGCACTGCAGCATGCCTTTGCCACTGGCACTTCATCTCCAATTCCTTTGGTGTTGGCTCCTTCACCTGCCCAGGTGTCCCTTTTGGTGGACGCTTGAAAATGAAAACAAACCGTACGAAAGCACAAGCTGCCGGGAGATCTGCAGGGAGCAGGTTAGCCCCGGCTGGCGCAGCGGTCCCGACTGGCTTGGAATCCTGCCCCACGGCTGCTGTGGAATGAGGGCGAGAGCAGTGTGCGAGCCCGGGGCAGCCAGGGCTGAGGAGCTGGAGCTGATGCTGTGCCGGGCAGCCGGGCTGCCCAGGTAGGCGGAGCCTGATTCGGGAGAGGAAACCAGAAGCGATTGGCACATGAAGGCTGGCAGGCTGGAGGCTGCGAGGGGATAGGATTGCTGTTTATAAATACATCAAGGGAGTAAACACAAGGGAGGGAAGAGAGCTATTTAAGCTAAGGGACAATGCTGGCATGAGAACAAATGGTAAAAACTGGCCATGAATAAATTTATGTTGGAAATGAGTGAGACTGTGGGACAAATTTCCCCCAGGAGCAGCAGGAGTAGAAAGCACAACTATGCGATGGCACTTTCACTTCTACCAGAGGCTGTCATGTGAGTGCAGTGTGCTGCCATGCCTATGCAGTGAAATCGAGAGGTGAGGATCTGGGGTCCCCAGCTACTCCCCTCTGTGTCACAGCCACCCTGGCTCCATGTGACATGGGCAGCACAGCTCTCTCCAGCTTCTGGCTTGGCAAGTGTGGGACTCCTGGGGCAATGGTTTGCAGGGAGAGGTCCTTCTCTGGCACACGAGTTTGGGCATGCTGTCACAGATGCTGATCCTGAAAGCTGGATGGTGCCAGTGTCCCCTTGCTTTAATAGTCGCTGGCAGCACTGGGGCAGATATGCTGGGAAGGTGTCCTTGCCCATGTCCATGGTGCATCCCTCTGCCTTGCATTGCATCCCTATGCTCCTGACCCACCATGAGCAGGAAGCCCTGGTCTAGATCCTGCCCATTCCTGGGAACACGGGTTACACGCTGTCCCTCATGCAGCAGCCTGGTTGTGACCTGCATGCCCTGCCCAGTGCTGGGGCTCGAGTGTCTCCCACTGCTCCGCCTGGCCAGCAGCACAGCCTGAAGCACAGCTGAGCAATTGGTATTCCAGCAGCGAGCCTGCTTGGCATGAAAGGGGCTCTGCCAGCCCCACACGCCCACATCTCCACTGCTGGCTCAGGCCTAGCCAAGGAGACTCAGCTGGCAAGAGCTGTCCTGTAGCACAGAGAGAGGCACAGCTGCAGTGGCAGGAGGGGTCCTGGCCTTTCTGGGATATGCCTGCAGCAGCCTCTGGCCCCCTTGCCCCACACTGTTTTCCCTCTTCCTTTGGAGGCAGGTCAGGGAGCTGCAGGAGATATTACAAACCTTAGCCCTTTACAGGATAGGGGAAGCTCAAACCATCACTTGCGTGTGCTGTGCCAAAGGTGTCCTTCTCTGTTTGGGCTGAGGATGCAGAGCCTGGTGGCCCACAGAGGCAGCAGCCCCAGCCCCCATATGCAGGGCTGTGTCCCACAGGAGCCATCCCAGCAGCTCTGTGTGGGGCAGGGGGCTGCACTGAGGGGCTGCTGGTGTGGGAGATGGTTGTGCTACTGCCAGAGCTGGGGTCGAGCCAAACTGGCACCGTTCCCCAAATCCTCCTGGGAGCTGGGAAAGGAAATGGTGCGACCATGCATGAGAAGGGACGTTTGCAGTGGCAAAAACATCCCACTGGCTCAGAAAATTGCTGCAGAATCGGGCTTGAAATGAGTTGAAATTGCTGAATCCAAGCGGATCTCATATCCCAGGCAGTTGTAATGCTGGCGTCAGCGCTGCGGCTTCCCTCCCGGGGCACCCAGGCGGGGCCTGGCTGTGCTGTGCAGACGGAGAGGGCTGTTGGGGATGGGGGCTGCCTCGGGGGGGAGGGCTCTGGCATGGTGAGGGGCTCCAGCAGAGCTGGGACCTGGGGCTGGGATGGCCACAGTGGGGGGCAGGAGCAGAGCAGGAGGCAGGGTGCATGGGGGTGCAGTTGCCTCAGCTCTAGCAGCGTCATCTCGGTTTGGCCCCAGCTCCTGTGCCATGTCCCCTGCCCAGGAACATCCCTGTGCCTCCAGCTGCCTGCACTCACTCAGGAAGCAGCATTTCCAGTTTTGGAGGCTGCTTTCCTTTATGCCACAGCCTTGCCCATGCTAATTTGCTCTCTGGGCTCAAGTACCTGGAGATGACCATCAAGGTTACCCCTGGGCTGGCATCCCCACCAAGTCCAGGGTGGGCAGCACTCTGGTGTCTTCCCATCCCTGTCCCCATCCCCGTTATGCCCCAATGATGACTGTTCTCAGGGATGCTTCTACGCTGGGGTGATCACTCCTGTGTGGTGTGCCCGTGCCCAGGGCCTGCCCGTCAGCTGCATGTCCCACTGGGGATGTGGAAGCAGGGCTGGATGTCCCAGGCATGCAGGAGCAGGACCCGCTGGCACCACACATGTCGCAGCTTGTTCCCCTCGCATGAAAACGTTTGGCTGGAAGCTTAGTGCGGCCTCTTGTCTCCTCAGAGCAATCAGGATTTGTCACTGCTTGCAATGTTTAGCATCGTCTTCCAGAGGCTAAATACCGTGGGGAGCCGTGTAAGCCGCAGAAATACCTGCGTGAGCTGGGATCAGCCCGAGGCTGGCACAATGGGCTGGCAGCACTGGGGATGGGGGACTGGAAATGCATGATGTTGGTCCTCATGCCCCCAGTGCTCACAGGTGGGCTGCCGTGAGCCAGGGTGACGATGCTGGGGGTCAGCACCTTGCTCCCATAAGGCTCCCCACAGCAGGGAGGCTGGGAGGCTGGGAGGCAAGTCTCAGGGGCATGGAGGGCACCTGGGGGGCCCCAGGACTGTGTGGGGCGGGGAAGAAGATGCCAGGGTTCCCAGCAGTATCTGACTGGGATCTGCCTGCCGAGACGCAGGCAGCTATTTCTGTCAAGGTCAGTGTGTCTCCATGGGAGAGAGAGGAAAATGAGGAATCGTGTCAAGAAATTACCTCCCTAATGGGGTCTCCCCTGCATGCGAGCATGGCGTGGGGATGCCAGTATGCACTGGCTGAGCAAGGAGACAGGCGCATGACACGGGAATGCTGCCTCTCTAACCCGAAGGCTGCAACACTCATGGGTACCCAGCAGGCAGAGCCGGGTGCCCAAGGGCCCATGCCCCAGTTGCTATCCTTGGCTGGACATGTGTGCTACAGTCCTGCAAGGTGTTTTTCTGGGTCAGCTGCGGGGAGAAAATCGTGTTCCTTGTGCAGGCAGGCTCTCCTCTGCTCTTCTTCCTCCTCCTTCTCCTCGTGCACTCCCTGTTATCTAATTGGATTTGTCATGCTGGAAAGGCAAAGCCCTTCAGGACTGTGCTGTGCTCTCTCCAGTGTGATTTCACAGCTGGCCTCGGCACCCCAGCAGCCGACAAGTGAGTAACTTAGCTGGATGCCACGGACACGCCTGCTCTCCCCATGCTCCCCCACAGCCGTGCCCACCTGGCTGGAACACGGCCACCACCACAGCTGGACCTCCTCCAATCCTGCCCAACACTGGTCCCTGTCCCTAAGCTCTGTCCCCACGTGCCCCAGCCTCTGCATCCCATCCCCATCCCTCACCCCGCTCCAGGGTGATTGCCGTGCCGCCCGGAGATGTCTGAACTGACACGAGATGGAAGCGTTCACAGAAATGACATTTTCTCCAGCCTGGGGAGCTTATCCGCCGTTTAAAGAAAACTAATATAGAAGCTGCCCTGGTGTGCCGGGGCTGATGGTATCAGGCTGGCAGCCGCCGGCGCTCACAGCCGCGATAAATCTCAGAAAGGAGCCGAGCTGGCTCCGGCGGCCCCGCAGAGAGGGGCTGAGCCGTGTCCTGGCGGTGCTGCGGGGATACAGCGGCCTGAGGGGACGGCTCAGAGCGGGCATGGTGGAGTGACCCACAGGGTCCCGAGGATGCTGGTAGCAGGGAGCCCGCGGCGGCCATGGTGCCAGCGCTGGACTAGGCGGCGAGGCTACGGCAGGAGCCAGAGAGCTCAGCGGCGGCCCGGTCCGGCTCGGGAGCTGCCCTGGGTCCGGGGGCCAGGCCGGGCGGGCCCGGGGCGNTGCGAGGGACGGGGTGCACGGCCCTGCCGCCCTGGCTGCTGCCCGCTGCCTCCGCTCGCCGCCCTCCGTGCCTGTCCTGTTGCTGACCTGCCTGACGTCCTCCTGTACCTGTAACCAAGCTGCCAGATGGGATCCCGGCCGTGTCCTCATCGTGGCTATAGTTACGTGTCGCTCAGGCATCGAGGCCTGCGGCAAGGGATGGTGCTGGGAAGTCACTGCTGAGGTGATCAGGAGCTCCCTTTGTTCCAGTCCCTCCTGCCAGCACTGGCCTTTTCCTGCCCTGATGCAATGGAGCTCAAGGATGCTGCTCTTCACGGGGCCTAGCAGCCCTGACTTGTCCTGGGGCCATGGAGGCTGAGGGACACCCCCCTCCCCATGCCAGCCCGTGCTGGGTGAATGCTGAAGGCGGGTGCCTGGAAGCAGCAGCAGCAGCAGCAGGAGATGAGAGGCTGAGGAGAGTGCGGTGCTGAGCTTTGAAGACACCTGACAGCCTGTCGGGGCGCTGCCAGCCACGCTGACAGCCGGGTACAGACACCCCCCCCGCCACTGCTGCACTCTGATCACAGCCTCGCCGTCACTTCAAAGCGCCCGCCAGGCGCAGGTGGGTTCCCATGCAACCTCCCACCCCATGGTTTCACTCCTCCTGACCCACGGTCTTGCTTCTCCCGCCCCACATGGCCCAGATGCACTGAGGTCCCCAGCTCCACGGACACGGATACCGAGGTACAAGGCAGACATGGTCCCAAGCAGCACTGGCAGTAGGTGATGGCCCCCCAGGGCTGTCACTGTCCTGCCTCTGTGGGGCAGGGTCCCCAGCTGCAGAGCAGACACAGCTGGGGACCCTGGAGGTGCAGGCAGGGTTTCGTTGTGGCTGCAGCGAAATGCATGGCAAGGGGCAAGGAGGAAGAGCTGAGGCGCGACTTTCCTAGGCACAGGGTTCACACAGTGTGCCTGGGACAGATCATCACTATCCAGACAACAGCTGCCCACCATGCCGGGACCCTGGGGGCTGCCAGTTCAATTTACCTGGGGTAAGACAACACACGCCCCTGTCCCAGCCCAGCTCAAGGAGGAATTTTCCATTCCCGAATGGAGGTTGGGGAAAGGCGTGTTTGTAGCAACCCCCTCTTCTCCCTCCCCTCACCCATCACCAAAGCAGCTCAGGAAGGTGCCTGCCTTGATCGTCTCCAGGAAGGCGCAGAGCAAAAGCCTCACAGGAGGGAGAGATCCCTGGAGGGGACCAGGGACCCTGGGCAGCCTCAGGGGCAGCCTGCAGCCCACTTTCCAGAGGAGCCACCCTGCGTGCAGCCATGCCGCTGCCCCTTGCTTGCTGTCAGGACGGGGAAGTTCTGACACCACCCCAGGACAGCAGCGCGCCCCAGGTCGTTGTTGGCATGCTGCGAGCCACCCGGATCCCCGGGCTGCACTACATGTGCACCCGGCCGCAGTCCCGCCTGCGCCGCCTGCTCTGGAGCCTGGCCTTCCTGGCCTCCGCCGGGCTGCTGGCCACCAGCGCTGCCGACCGCCTGCACCACCTGCTCTCGTGCCCTGTGCACACCCGCGCACGCCTCGCCTGGGCACCCCAGCTCCGCTTCCCGGCTGTCACCCTCTGCAACCCCAACCGGGCACGCTTCCTGCACCTCACCAAGCCCGACCTCTACTCGGTGGGAGAGTGGCTGGGGCTGGCCCAGGAGAACCACTCGCTGGTGCCCGAGATGCTGGCCGTGCTGGGGGAGGACCAGCGTACCTGGCTGACGCGTCTGGCCAACTACTCACGCTTCTTGCCGCCCCGCCGCTCCGAGCGCACCATGCAGAGCTTCTTTCACCGCCTGGGCCACCAGATCGAGGACATGCTGGTGGAGTGTCGCTTTCAGGGAGAGCGCTGTGGCCCCCAGCACTTCACTCCTGTGAGTTCCTTCCTAGAAGGAGCAGGACAGCTGGGCTTCCCCATGGGTTTTGGGAATGATCCCTCACCCCCACCCCAGGGAGGTGGAGGGGTGGCAGAGTGGGGAGTGAGGCTGAGATGAGCCTTTCCAAGGGTCATGCAAGACTGTACCTCCCTTCTGTCACCTCCATGGAACTGGAATGGAGTTTCTGGACCTCATCCTGCTTGCAGAATACTCGACCAGCTCCCTGCCTGCACCCTTACCCCTGCTCTCTCCATCCCCAGGTCTACACACGCTATGGTAAGTGCTACACCTTCAATGGGGACCGGAGGAATCCACGTGTGACCCGCCAAGGTGGCATGGGCAACGGGCTGGAGATCATGCTGGACATCCAGCAGGAAGAGTACCTGCCCATCTGGAGAGAGACCAGTAAGTGGAGCTATGGCTCAGGAAGGGCCCAGGTGAGGGGTGCTAGGAGGGAGGGTTGCTGGGCAAGCAGAGCACCCTGTGAGGGGACTACAGGTCAAGCAGGGCACCAGAGGGGTGCAGGTGCTGGGTCAGTGCAGGCATGCAGCACCTCTGTCCTTCTCCCACAGATGAGACATCATTTGAAGCTGGCATCCGGGTCCAGATCCACAGCCAGGATGAGCCACCCTATATCCATCAGCTGGGCTTTGGTGTCTCGCCTGGCTTCCAGACCTTTGTGTCCTGCCAGGAGCAGCGGGTAAGGCAGGCTGCCCCACAGCCCCCAGGGAGGTGCCTGTGGGCACCCAGCCCAGCACAGCCCTGCAGCGATGCCCTTCTCACCCTGACAGCTCACCTACCTGCCGCAGCCGTGGGGGAACTGCCGGGCCAGCATGCAGGGGGAGCAAATGCTGCCCGGCTATGACACCTACAGCATCGCTGCCTGCCGCCTCCAGTGTGAGAAGGAGGCCGTGGTGCAGAGCTGCCACTGCCGCATGGTCCATATGCCAGGTGAGGGGTATGCATGATGGTGTGAGAGGCACCTCACTGCCCCCACAGGCCTGCTGGGGTTGCCCCAGCTCCCTGCAGTCTGCACCCAAAGGATTTTGGTGCAGAGGTGCACCCACCTCGTAGACATACTCTCTAGCCCAAGGATTCCCCTGGCCCCATCCCTCTCCGCCCAGGGACCACCCCATCCTCTCCACACGCTGGGTCAGCCTGTCTGACCCTCCTTACACAATGGGTCAGCCCCTTCCCTGTCTGCCTTGTACCTGGGCCACATCTGTCCCAGCCAACCTGTACCCAAGGGTCATTCATCCTCATTCCCTCTGCACCCTTCCCCCACTTCCCCTGAGGGAGTGAGTCAAGAGTGGGGGGCAGAATTTGGCCAGACTCCCACCCCCCCAACCAGCTGTTTCTCCACAGGCAATGAGTCCATCTGCTCCCCTAATGTGTACATCGAGTGTGCTGACCACACACTGGGTAGGTGCGGCAGTGGGTGGGCATCTAGGGGCCAGCTGAGTGCCCCAGGGAGGGGGCTGGAGACTGTGGCTGTGCCAATGGGTATCTGCCCCCAGATGCAGCAGTGGAGGACAGCCAGGAGCGCTGCAGCTGTCCCACACCGTGCAACCTGACACGCTATGGCAAGGAGATCTCCATGGTCCGCATCCCCAACAAGGGCTCCGCGCGCTACCTCGCCCGCAAGTACAACAAGAATGAAACCTACATTCGGTGAGTTGCCAGCACTGGGGTATTCCAGGGGCCGGGCAGGGGGCTGGGGACCTGGGGAACTTCCACTCCACTCCTGGCAGCATGCAGAGAGAGGGTCCTGGCATACTCAGTCCCTGCAGCATCCTCCACCCAGGGGTTTTGCTACCAGAGCTTCTTCCCAACTTCTCTGTGTCTTCCCAGCCCTCCTGCCAGCAACTGCCCACCCCACTGTCTCTCCTGGCCTGGGACATGCCCCATCCATATCCCCACTGCACCAGCCTGAATAATTCACGAGGGCCCTGGGAGCACCTGGGAGCACCTGGGAGCTGGAGGGCTGGGGGACAGGGGAGGTTTGTGGAGAGTGGTGCAGGAGGGTTGGTTACCAGCCCTCTTTGCTGAGCACAGTGGTGTCCCCACAGGGAGAACTTCCTGGTGCTGGACATCTTCTTTGAGGCGCTCAACTACGAAGCCATTGAGCAGAAGAAAGCCTATGACCTTGCTGGGCTTCTCGGTGACTCCCCTCGCCTTCCTGTGGGGCCCTAAGGCGCGGAGCTCTGGGTCTCAGCCCTGGGAAGATGTGGGTCTGGTGGGGGAGGGATCACACAGAGCAGCAGCCAGCCACAGGCTGCCTGAAGGGTGGAATGCTGCTGACTGTCCCCTATCCTGCATGTCCCCCGCTCCCTCTGTCCTGCTGCCCCTGCCCCCATGACTGCTCTGTCCCCCACCATCCGGCAGCCCTGGCACCGCCCGCCGCCCTGCTGGCCCACCCCAGGCTTCCAGTGGGCTGCACAGCGTCTCCTGGTGACCATTTTCCCCTCCTCCTCCTCAGGGGACATCGGGGGGCAGATGGGCCTGTTCATCGGTGCCAGCATCCTCACCATCTTGGAGATCCTGGACTACATCTATGAGGTGTGCTTAGCCTTCAGGGATGTGTGTTGGTGGTGGGTGCAGAGACAGGCTTTCCGGGGAGGGCATAAAATGCGTGGCCACCCCAGAGGGCTATTACAGCCCCCAAAGTGGGGAACACCCAGACGAAGGCAGTGTGAGGAGAACGGGTCCCCCAGCACTCCTCAGTGACCTTAGGACAGGGAGGGTGGTGGACAGAGGTACTGTCCCGCTGTCCCTGGGTAAGCAGGGGCCCGGGCAGCAGTTCTGTGTAGACCGGGGTGTCCACGCACAGGGTGCTACCTGTGTGCAGGTCTGGGTCTGACCCTTCCATCTGCACCCAGGTGATCCGAGATAAGGTGAGCCGGGTTCTGCGACGCTCCAAGCCACCTCTGAAGAAGCCCTCAGGCAGCATCGCCACACTGGGACTGGAGGAAATGAAGGACCAGGTACCCCTGCAGGGCTGGGCTGCCTGGAGGCTGCGAGGACAGGGCCTGGGCACGTGTCTGCCCCCACCCCAGGGGGAAGGGACATCATCTCAAGATTGAGGGATGAGATGTGGCTCTTCATTTGGTGCCTTCAGGCTGCAGAGTCAGGGCAGTCCCAGGGAGGCAGGGAGCTGGGTGCTCCCGGGGAAGCTCCTGTGGACAGGCTGTGCTGGGTGGGAGGACTTGGGAGGTAGCAGGGTGCATGGAGTCTGTACCCACCCTATTGACTGCCATCCCCGCAGAGCCCCTGTGAGACACTGGGCCGGCACGTGGAGGGCGCCTACAACGCGGGCATCCTGCCCAACCACCACCACCGCCACCACTACCCTCACCAGGGAGTCTTCGAGGACTTCGCCTGCTAGGCAAGATTGGGACTGGGGGGCAGCCCTCTGCCACCCCCCTCCCCAGTGTTGGCATGGAGAGGGACTGCGGCACTGGGTGCGGTGGGCACAGGTCCCTGCCTCCCCCACCCCACTGCCAGGACCAGCTACACCGTTCGCTCCCAGTGATGCCACTGGAGCTGCCTCAGCACCGGCACCGGAGCAGCCCCCCGGCCCTTTTGCCTGTCCCCTCTGCTTGCCCCTAGCACGTGGGCTCAGCCCAGTTTCAAGCACACAGCGTGGAGGGGGATGGGCATGCCGGGGGTTTGGGGGAGCAGCAGGTGTGGGCCAGAGAGGCCCTGGTGCTGCAGAGCATGACGGGGGTAAGCTGAGGTTCCTGTGAGCCCCTCCAAGCCCTCCCCTGCTGACCCCTCGTGGGTGGTGGTCTCTGCCCTGCATAGTTTTCCCCAGGAGAGAGACATGCCTGGAACAGCTTCCCTCTGCCCGGGAACCACCTTTCCCCCTTCCTGCTGCAGGACAGGGCAGCATTGCAGGGCACCCCTCTGAGTAGCATGGCCCCCATGGCCAGCCCAGGGACACCCCAACTGCAGCCACACCTGCATGGCACCACCCTGACCCCTGGCACCACCACCACTGTGACACCCCTCCAAACATCTGCCCACCCTTGCCCAACCTCATGCAGCCTCTCAGGGCTGCAGCCCCCCCATCACTGTTCCCAGCCAGACCCCTGCACTGTGACTCCCCCTGCCACTCCAGTGTTGGCCTCCAATAATCCCCAGTCATTTCAGCACTGCAAACCTACTGCCTCCCCCGTCTCCTGCCCCAGTCCATTGTGAACCCATCCTCTCCTTGCCCAGGTATTGCCCAAAGTGGCTCATCCCTTGGTGTAGCTGCCCGGCACAGCCCAGGCAGCATGGCGGGTCCTGCCCTCACTCCCCTGCCTGTCGCTGCTCTTTTGCACCGTGCACGTACCCCTTGCCATGCTCCCAGCCCCGGGTGCTGAGCACCCGCTGTGCCTCCCCCAGACTGTACGTGGTTAGGAGGGTGCTCCATGCCCAGCACCGCCCAGACAGCCACAGTCCAACCCGCTGGCCAGAGCCTTGGCCAGAACTGGCACCCGCAGTCCTCCTGCCTGCCCTGAGATGGCGGGACCCACGGCAGGACGCATGGCAGGACCTGCAGCACTCCCCCTGTCCTGTTGTACATTGCCTCCACCCCCTCCACTGTAGCAGCAGACACCAGCGCAGGGCAAAGTGCCCCAAAATATCTCAGGAGGGGGGGCGAGCTGGCAAAGCCCCCCTCAACACACACACTTGGCAGAGGGGGACCCCAGGGCAGGAATTTGGGACCTCTGGGGAAGGCTGGGGTTGAGCCAGGCAGCCTTTGGCCCTGCTGGTTTGGTTCCCATCCCTGGTGCCCACAGATGGAACATGGCCATGCTGTGCCGTGCCCAAAGCCATAGATGCAGGAGGAGCCATCGTCCTTGCAGCCCTCAAGGCCCCACACATGGGAGGCCCAGGGTAGGGACCAGGGTACCAGCAGCCCTGGCTCTGGGTATGCCTGGTCCAACAGCTCCCCCAAAATATGCACCCACACGTGAGCATGTTCCCCGTGGGTGCAAGCACCCAGCTGCGTGGTGTTCCATAATCCCCAGTCAATTGCGTGGGGCGATACACAGCAAGCCTCCCGGCAGGGCAGCCACACTGGTGCTCCCCGGGGAGGCCTCCAGAGCACCCCATGCCGGCTCCCCATGGGGTTCCCCCTACGCCAGCCTGCAAGCAGGAGGGTCCCCGGAGGGGTGCCACATGTTAGCCCAGGAACATGCCACGGCCATGCCAGCCAGCCTTACACCAAGGTCTTCTGCGGCAAGTGGGGGGATGCAGGATGTGTCCCCTTCCTGCCAGCCGGAGCAGTGGGCCCTGAGCGGGGTGGGCATGGGCACCATGGCGGGACGGCCAGCACAAATCACCCTCGTGCTGGTGAACGTGAGAGATGTGCGTCACTGTTTTATAAATGTACAAATGCTCCCTAATAAAGAGGCACAAGTAGGTCCAGAGATGCCTGCGAGGGCTGATGGGGCAGAGAGATGGGTGAGACACCACCCTAGAGGAGAGGTGGTGGTGGGACCCAGGGAACACTTTACAGCCCTGCGCTCGTGTGCGAGGGGTGCAGGGTGAAACTGAAACAGGGGAGGCAGAGGGTGGGTGAAGGGGAAGGGGGGCCCTGCTGGGGCTTTCCCTGGCAGAGGTGCTCCTCCAGCTCCTGCCTTCTCCACACCTTTCTCCATCTGCCCCAGCTACCCTGCAGCACAAAGAGGACATGGTAGGAAACAGAAGCTGACCTCTTGGTGAAGGCTGCCAGCACCAAGCACCACAGGTTTCCCTCTAAACCAGTGAGGGCTGAAAATGCCTGAGTTAACTGGGTGCAGCTGTGACACATGGCCACATCCCACAGCTCACACCACGCCCTGTGAGAAGAGCACTGGGGTTGGATGCTAAAGGGAAAAAGCAGGGAAATAGCTACATCCTCCACATCTTTTTATCACCAAGAGGATTGGGTCCCTTTGCAATGAGACTGTCCCTGCCACCAGATTCTGACCCATCTGCCCCTCCAGGATGCCCCATCACTTCACCCACACCAAGATGGTAACTGGGAGCTCATGGTGCCTCCTGCTCTACAGTGACAACGTGTCACAGGAGCTGGGCAAGGAGAGCAGGATTGTGTGGTGAGCCCACAAGGTCCTTCCTCAGTGTGTCCTCCAGCTCCTTCAGCACCATGCATAGCAGTGAAGCATGGCAGAAGGAAAGGCTGAGCTTCATGCATGGCCCATCCTGGCTTCTCTGCCAATAAAGCGGCCTCAGGACCACTCCCAGGAGCCCCGTAGTGATGACCTAGAGAAGATTTGACATATCTTTTTCTCTGTTGCTCTCAGCACCTCTATTCTTTAATTTGACAACTTCCAGGTGCTATCTGGAAGTGACAGCTCCTGTAGTGTCTCTCACTTCTCTGAACAGGACAGGCAGACGAGGTGAACCTAGCACCACACCCTGCCTCTGACATGCCTCATGTGCCAGTGCAGATGGCACTGGGCTGAGGAGGGCCAGTGGGACAACTCAGGTTTAGCACCCCAGGGTCAACCACAAACCGCAGTGCTGTGGCCCCTGGGTGCCCCTTCTCACGCTGTGCGTGTTCAAGGCCCACCAGGGGCTTGGTCCTCCCCAGAGATGGAGCTGCCGCCACCTGGGGCTCACCCAGCACAGCGCTGCTTGAAACACCTGTAACGAGCCACATGAAATAGCTGGGACATAATTAGAACGGGATCCACTGCAGTGAAACAGGCCCTTAATTTTAATGAGCACAGCCCTCTGGACAGATGCCAAGTACCTGATCACAGCACGAGTGGCTGTGCTGGCAACAGCTTCTGTCACCGTAGAGATGACAACCCCAGAAGACACAGCTCCTGTGATGTCAGTCCCCAGGGAGTAAGCACCAGGATGGAGCAGGCAGCAAGGATCTCTTCTGTCTGTGGGGTAGGCATCTCCTTTGGGCACTTTCCAGCGTCCCTCCACTGCCACGAACAGTAATTACAGCTGTTCCCATAGAAAAGCTGCATTTCAAATAAAACAAAACCATCCAGCTTGGGAGCAGAGGGTTTGGAAATAAGCCCCGAAATGCAATGGGACATGTGGTCTCATTGCTGTCACCTCCTCCCCAAGCATCTCCTGCCTGGAGAGGTTGATGGTGACAGGCAACACCTGGAGAAAGGAGTGACTCTCAGCATGTCTGTATGACGTGCAAATGCCAGGCTCACTGCTTTGCTCTTTGATCATTTGCCCATGACCCTCTTGCTGGAAAAATGGACTGGTGATGCCAATCAGTCAGGCCAGGCAAGGGACACACGGCACCCACTTTCCAGCACTCAGGCCCTGACAGTGGGCAAGCAGGCTGGAAAAACCAAGGAGACAATTAAAATCAAAGTCCAAGCAAGCTGCCTGCCTCTTCCCCCAGTGCCAGAGCTTCAGGGTCTTGCAGTCTGCCAGTGCTGGGGTGGTGTGGCCCCAGAGGGGACATCCCTGGGCATAGCCAGATATGCTGACACCCTGTGGAAGGCAACGCCTGAAGGCAGGCACACACTGACAGCAGCTCTGCCTGCATCTACAGCTTTCCTTCTTCATTGAAATGCTCTGATTTCCCTGAGCTTGGCCAGAAAAAACCCTAACCAAAGCCCCTCACACCCTCCAGAGAGGTTCAGCAGTATGTTGGGCATCCAAGGCACTGGATGCAGGCACAGCCTGGCACCTCCCTGTCTGCTCCTCCTCAAGCAGAGCAGCTTCTTCTCCCTTCACTTAGAGACAGAGGAAATGTTTGCTGGAGTTGGGTCCTGGCCTGTGGTCGGTAGAGCTCCTCCTGCAGGATAGGCAGTGAGGCACCACTGGCCCCTTCCCAACGAAAGCACAGGGAAGAAAGGGCATTGCACTTCTCCTTGCCCTCCAGCCCTTCCCTGGCACGGCCGCAATTCCCATATCCTCCCAAAGGTCAGCCATCAAACTGATTAATATTTCTGGGGCTGTAGTAGCTTTGCCATGGAGTTTAGCACAGCCTGAAGTGACCCAAGCAGGGCTAGAGGAGCAGGTTTTGCTTCCCTGCTCACAGGCCCACTGTTGTGTTTGCAGACACAGGAAAACAAACCAGGGTGGGGGGAGAACAGCAGTAGCTTGTGTTTTCCTCAGTTTGAGTCCCTTTCCTTGCCACAGCACAGAAATGAGGGGGGAGGCAGGTGCCCACCCAGGCCTAGTGCATTCAGACATTCCCTCCTGTGCTTCAGAGTGCTCTGAACCACCCGTTCACTCTCTCTTCTGAAAAACTTTCCAAGAGGAAGTTGCTCTGCCTCTCTTGATTGCTGTGGTGAGCCAGTAACACTTAGAAAATTTCCGCAAGGGAAGAAGAAGTCTACGAGGCAGGAGACAAGTTTTCTCCTGCCTCGTTGGTAAAATTGACCTTTCACTGCCCTGCCTCTGCAACTGGAGAAGTGCAAAAATCCACACATTGTATGAAAGTGCTGGTCAAACCAGAAGAGGGATCACAGAATGTCTCTGTTTACTCAGCCACCCACATCAGCACCCAGGGCTGCTCCTCCCACCCCTTTCAAAGGTGTTACTGTCCTGGTCTGGTGCCCTGCCTGCATGTGCCAGCCCTGTGAGGGCAGGAGAGGGGCAGAGCGCAGCTGTGCCTGTGTCCCCATTGTCACAGGTCTCTGCCATGTCCCAGTGAGCAACAGCCAGCGCTCACCTTGCTCACGTCACCAAGCCCTTCTCAAAGCTTTGCACATCCTTCTTTGGGGTTTCGTCATGTTTTGATGCTGCAAATAACCTGGAAAACACTAGAACAGCTTCAAACCCTGCCAGCTCCCTTGAAAAGGGAGCAGTAACCATGCTGGGAACGCCACAAGCACTGTCATTTCCTCATACATATGTCAGAGTGGGGAGGCTCTGCTGGTATTGATAGTGTTGAGCGTTAAGTATGCAAATACTTCTAACTCGGTCTGGGCAAACAGCAGTGAGGCAAGAGCAACTTTATCTAGACAGTCTCATGATAATTAAATGACAATTCGGGGTTTCTTTTCACAGCCAACTTGATTTGAAGCCACTTTATCACCATTTGGATACTCTTCTAATGCCTAATCACATCTTACTACTTGGTCTGCTTTTCAGAGGATAAATGTATCTGTAACACACCTGCATCTGCCTCCCTCCCTCTGTCCCAGATTTCCACTTAAAGGGAATTAAGGATGTGCTCAGGGAAGATCAAAAATAGAACTACTCAGTACAAGCTAACAGTTACTCTCTGAAATATAATAAAATTATATTTAAACATATACACTCCAACACCATGGATACAGAGACTAGAGCAGGAAGAGATGAATGAGGTATCCTTGGAAAAGGCATACCACACAGCCCAGGGGCTCTCCATGAGTTTTGCTGAGCACTAGCAGCCTTGGTAAGTAATAGTAAGTAGGTTCAGTTAATTTTCTTGGGGGTGTCTCTTTGATACATGTGTTTCATGAAGCAGTAAAACATGATGAGTAAAGGGCTGGTGGGAAGAGCAGATGGAGTTATGAAAATCATGCCTGGAGCAGGCAGCATGGGCAGGGGACAGTCCCCACACCTCATAATGCAAATAGAAGCTGTAGGTGATAAAAACAGTCCAGGACAGGACTACAGTTGCTCTACCCAACTCAGAAGTGGACAACACAAGTGCTGAAAAGCCCCGAGATGTAAAACAGTGCAAAAAAAGGTGAAAGCCATGCAGAGAGGGCAGATCCAGCACTAGTGGTCCAGAACAGTGCTCAGATCCAGTTTCTGGCCTGGGAGCTTCCTTCAGAGCTGATCCCAGATCCTGGAAGGCAGAATTCACCTCACTTGAGCAGCCTGCTCAGGTAAAGGATGTTGCAGGTGCTTGGGGAAAGAAGCATCTCTGTAAGGAATCTGTCCTGCCAGCTGCAGACAGAATTTATACAAGCAGCCAGCACCTACCACCACACAGACCCCCAGCCCAACACCCACAGGTGCCTCATGAAAGAATCAGCCAGACCCACCGGTACATCTCTCCATTTTATTAGTGTAAATGCACCCCATCCCCCCTCCTTTCCCCTCTATTAAATACAAACCAGGAGCAGAGAGCGGCTCCTCAGTCGCTTTCTCCTTAGGAGATGCACAGCCAAACCCTCTGCCATGCCCATCAGTGTCGGGCACAATGTCCCTCGACCCTGAGGGCAGCCCTGCAGCGGGGAGGGATCCCACCTCTGTTAGGAGGCTCTCGTCTGAGGGCTGTGACCTCCGACGTCCTATCAATACTGCGAAGGCCGAAGCGGCCTGGGTCATGGTTCCCATGGGGAGCAGCTCACGGTACGTGAAATCAGCAGGATCCCCTCCGGCACCCCCTACATCCACCGGTGCCAGGGGCCAAGTTCCTCACACCCCAACCAGCCAGGAGCACTCCAGCTCATTGCCAAGTGGCAAAACCCCAAAACCAACATCCTTATTGCTCTTTTGGGATGGGATGTACCCCATTCCACTGTCCAAGCTTGTGGCAGGCACAGGGACATGTCCCTCCCTGTACAACCAGGCCAATGCTCTAAAGGAGCGGGGGCACAGTCCTGTCCCAGAACACTGGGGGAACTACGAGGGATCACTCCAGGCCCTGTGGCAGTCACGGCCCTGCAGCAGGGGGACTTTGGGCTCTACATTCCCCCAGCTGAGGGGGAACAGCAAGAGACAGGGCAGCCCATCTCCCCAGTGCTCAGCAGCAGGGCCAGGACAGAGGGATGGGGCCAGCAGCCAGCAGCTCTGGATGAGGAGCCAGGAATTCCAGCTTGCAGCTCAGTGACTCTGACCCCATCTTGCCCTGGGGTCTGCACAGCCATGGCCGCTTGAGAAAGACCCAGGCACCCTGGGCTGGCAGACCCCGGCCTGGGCAGCCCCAGTGGGGCAAGTCACGAGCTCAGACACCAGCAATCCCTGCAGCCGCTGGAGAAGGAAGACAGATTTGGGCAGCAGAAGAAGTGGAGTGGGCAGGCAGGCATGGCATGGCAGGGCCAGCCCCTCAACGATCCAGGGTTCAGGTGCTGTTCCCCTGCTCCTGCTCAAAAAGGACCATGGCCAGCTGGGAGCGAGAGCCTACGCCCTCCAGGCTGCTCTGCACACAGCGGTGGTAGATGTCCTCGCTGAGCCGGGGGTTGCAGGCCTGGTGCCGGTAGCGCTGCAGCAGGGCAGGCTCCACTGCCCGGAAGACATGGAGGTTGGAGTACTTGATGAACATGTCATAGATGTCCAGGGTCTCCAGGATGTCCTCATTCTCCTGCACGTCCCCCGCCATGCGCGTGCGTGCTGCCATGTAGTCGGCGTTGTAGAAGCAGGCTTCATGGAAGACGTCACGGTCAAAGCGCCCCATGTCCCGCAGCAGGTCCAGCGTGGTGGGCGGCACCTGGTTGTGGTAAGCAATGGCTGGGTTGTAGCCCTGGAAGTGGATGGGGAAGAACACCTGCCAGTTGTTTATGGTGTTCATCCGGCAGCGGTTCAGGAAGTCAACGGTGACCTCCGTCCCCACACCAGCCACAAAGAAAAGTGTGTCCACAGGATGCTTCTTGGAGATAATGTCCATGACCTTGATTTGGGAGGGTGCATCCGTCTTAACGCTGATCCAGGGGATCTTTACCTCCGCATATTTGCGCTCATACTCGGTGATCTGGGACTTCACAGAGGCAAAGATGTCATTCTGGGTGACCTGCTGGGCCTCAAAGGGATCATAGATGAAGAGGAACGTGAGCACCGCGTTCTCACTGCTCTCAAAAGCGGCTGCCGCATAAGCCTCCAAAAAGCGGGCAGCGTAGTCCCGGTCATGGGCCGTCAGCGGCAGGATGACATTGATGCGACTGGCCTCCGTCACATAGGGCATGGGGATGATCTCCACCTCGCTGAGGGGCCGCACCAGGTGTACTCGCTTAGTGACGGAGTGGCTGTGCCCCTTCTGGGTGACCACCTCCACCTGAAGGTCCAGCGTGTACTCCATGCCACGTGTGGGGTCGAAGCGCCGGTACCCGTTCACCAGCTGCTGCTTGCGGACGTGGAGCACTGGCTGGTACTTGCGGTTCAGCTCCTCCATGGCCGTGGCCACCACATCGGCCACGTCCGCCAGGTCCGCACCATGCAGCTCACACTTGGGGGAGCCATCCACACAGGCATAGACCTGCTCCTCTGTGAAGTAGTCCCAGCGCAGCACCTCAAAGCGGGTTTTGGGCTGGAATGGGGGCGGGATGCCAATGGGCCATGTGGCAACATGGTCCCCGTCAGCAGACAGGCTGCTGGCGTTCTGGATCTCCATCTGCAAGACAAGAGATGGAGGAGTGAGAGCCAAGGCAGGCACAAGTAAGTCTTCCAGCTCTGGCAGCACTCAAGCTGACTCCCGATACTCAGAGATCAGCCATAGCTGGCTCAAAGAGCAGTGCCAGAACAATTCTGTCCTTAACCTGATTCCTGTCCAGCACCTCAGGTTTTCTCCCCCACCCTATCCAGCCTTTATGACAGATCTCTGCACCCTTCTGGCTTCATCACCCTGAACCACCACTGCATGTCCAGGACCCATCTAGGTCCAAAGCTGCTTTCCAGACAGCACCACTGCCTCTGTAGCCACATGAGCTCAGCTGATCCTGTCCAACAGCAGGATCAGGTGAGAAACCCACAGAGAAACCAGAAAGCCCACGGGGATGACAAATGGAACCAAGGCCCTCCCAGCCAAGCCAGGTCTCACCTGGAGCTGCTGGATCTCCTGATAGGTTCTCTCAAGCTCCACCTGTGCAAAGTACTTGTGCAGCCGGTACATCTGGAGGGGATCCAGCACAGGGTGGACAGTGAAGGCGCTCTGGAAACGGAGGTCAGTCTCCCGTTCAGGGTCTGCGTTCTTCCCCAGCTCAAAATAGTGGTAATGCAGACCCTGTGCCAGCCAGGAGAGATAGGTCACAGCCAGCCCCAACCTGTACTCCCATACCACCAGATGCCAGCACAGCAAGCTCAAAGGATGTCAGGGTGCAACAACTAGTCCTCCCAGGACCTGAGAGCCCACAGGGAGGAGGGAAAACACTGGGCCAGGATCCAGCCATCTCTGCTGCAGAACCTACCTCATGTTCCTCAGCACAGTTGACACCTGTGTAGTCAATGATGCAGCGGCCCAGCCACTCATCGGGCCGGGCACTGAGGATGTCATTGCGGCAGCTCTCCAGGTGCTGCTGCAGGAGCAGGAGGAGGCTGCGGGACAGCAAGTAGCCAAACCCTCCGTAGCAGTAACGTCCCTCAGTGTCCCCACCGATGAACTCCTCAGGACGACCCAGGTAGAGGTGGGTGTCAATGCTGAGGTGGGCAACCAGGCGGCTGATGCGGTGTGCCTCCGTGTAGGTATCATCCTGCACCAGGAAGAACCAGTCGAAATCGTTCACGTAGTGGTCCAGAAGGTACCTGATGGTCTGGTACATGTTCCAGATGGGCCGCTCGTCACTGTGTGTCACCACAGTCATGCCATGGGGCACCTTGCGGCCCCGCGTGCCTGTGAAGTACACCAGGCGCTCCAGGCGGTGGGCCAGCGTGCGGTTGACAGCCACCCCCAGTGTGTTCAGCGTGCTCTTGGAGGTCAGCACACCCACAAAGAGCCGCTGCCGCATCCCCAGCTCTGTGCTGATGTATCGGGTCCTGCAAGAAGAAGACAATGTATGGCCCCTAGGGCACTGCAACCCCCCGCAGCCTGCATCCTCCCTGTTGTAACCAATGGCACCGATCTCGGTTCCTCTGCAGGAACTGCTCCCAGGCTTCAGCCAGGCACACAAGACATCACCCCAGTGTCACCAGCTACCACTACTCCTGTGTCAGAGGCACTACAGAGCACTTTGCTGAGGTCCTCCGTCAACTTGAGACCAAGGCGGACCCTTAGTCTTCTCACAAGCTGGCCAGTCCAGCTCAAAACAGATGCTCTCAAAAAGCTGAGCACAGCTAAAAGCAGGAAACAGGGCTGCACAACCCAGCTCTAGCAGAGACATGACCCACCAGACACCCCAACCATGAGGCTAGCCCCAGCCAGGTCAGCTGAACTGGGAAGCACCTTCCTGGTAGACATACTCTCTAGTATATTCTTATGTATCTTCATACACCCCTGCTCTAGAGCTGGCAAGCAGGAGAGCTCGTGCTGCCCTCCCTGGGGAAGCCAGGCCCCACACAGGTTGCCGAAGCCAGCAAGGGGCTGGTTGTGTCCCCCTCCCCACCACAGCCCCCAGCTGTTGCACTCACAATGACTTTCAGGTTCAATTCTCCCAGTCTGGTGCAGTAGCAGGAAGCGACCCCCCCCATCACGTCCCCCAACCGCCGCCTGGCACACAGTGGCCCCATTCAGCCCCCTTCATCCGCCCACCACCTCGCCAGGACAAGGAGGCCCTTTCACTGCCTGTTCCCTGTCATCCAGGGGACGCTGGAACGGGGCTGCAGCCGACTCCGGAGCATGCTGGCGTTTACAGCGCTGGGTGGGGACGTGCCAGCACGGGAGGGGTCCCCGCGCGGACAGGAGGGGACCGTGGCAGGGTGCCCGGCAGCACGTGCTGCAGCAGGCAAACTTCGCACAGCGGGCAGCAGCATGGGCAGGAGGCTCTTCCGCTGCGGGCTGGGGGTAAGGTAAAGCGGGGCACAGGGGAGGAAGGGAAGCAGCCGGGAAAGGGACTCGCAGTGAGGAAAAACCCGTCTGCAGCCCTAGGTGGCTGAAAGGAGGGCAAAGCACACCGCTGGGCCTTCTGTCACGCCCCCCTGTAAAGCCCCTCAGCCCCGGCACGGCAGGCACCTGAAGCTCGCCCGCAGCTACCCCCAGATAAACCCCGGCGGGCGGCGGCCCAACTCCCCCAGCCCGGCCCGGCCCCCCCGCACCTGACGGCCTTCTTGGCGGCCCTGCCGGGGCTGGGCGGGCGGTAGGGCACGACGCGGGGCTCCCAGTTGTCAGCGCCCAGCGCGGAGAGCACGGCGTTGGGCCTGCGCGCCGCGTTGCCGTTGGCGGGGC